>JAPDNY010000005.1:708621-1211121 GCA_029375565.1 Gekko gecko
TCCTAATTGTTGCTTAGGCTGGTGGAAGTGATTAACCAGAGCCAGTTTGGTGTAGTGGTTAAGTGCGGGGATTCTAATTGGGAGAACCTGGTTTGGAGGGCGGACTCTGGCATTATAGCTTTCTGAGATCCCCCCCAATCTCCAGGAATTTCCCAACCTGGAGTCAGCCGCCTTAGTCACCGAATCATAGTGTTGGAAGGGACCTCCAGGGTCATCTAGTCCAACCCCGGCACGATGCAGGGAATTCACAAATACCTCCCCCTGCACACAAACAAACACAGTGACTCCTGCTCCATGCCCAGAAGATGACAAAAAAAACCTCCGGGATCTCCAGGCCTGGCCCTTCTCGTCTCCCAGTTCAAGCCCCACCCTGCCTGGCAAGTAAGTCCAGCCCGGCAAAAATGGGAGGGAGGTCCAGAGAGGAGGGAATGGGAAGCAAAGGTCAACCTCCCCCCCCCCGGAGTCCGGCTAGTGGTTTGCTGAGTCCATCAATGGTACCAGATTCGAATCCCACCCACCGCTCGCTGGGTAACTTCCGGCCAGTCACGGACCCTCCCAGCCTAGCCTACCTCACAGGAGCGTTGCAAGGATAAAACGGAGGGGAGGAGACCGGCGAAAGCTGGTCTCGGTCCCTGTTGGGGAGAAATTAAACAGATCTGGAAGTCTGTGCTCCTTATAATTTCATCAGCACAGCAGAGACGCTGGCTCGAAGACCGTCACGCCTAATTCGCCATGGGATGGGCGTTCTGGATGCCTGGCCCGCTGCCCAAGCTGAGGGCTAAAATAAGCCCCGCTGTCTGTTGCAAACTCCTGTCCGGCTTCCAACATTCCGGCTGGGTCACCGGAGAAAGGCTTTCCCTGCTGCCAACTGGCTCCAGTGCCCGCATCACGCTGCAGCAGGCGAGACTGCTTGAGAGGGCGGCTCTGCCGGCCGTTCACACCGTGGGCTCAGTCACGAGCAGGTGGGCTGGTCGCGGCTAGTCCCCGTCGGCATCGGGGCACCTCTTCCCTTTCCTACTCGGCTTCTCTTCCCCAAGGAGGAGGAGGAGAAAGAAGAGTTGGATCTATACCCCCCTTCACTACCCAAAGGAGTCTCCGAGCGGCTTACAAACACCTTTCCCTTCCCCTCCCCACAACGGGCACCCTGTGAGGTAGAAGAAGAAGAAGAAATTGGATCTGTACCCCACCCTTCACTACCCAAAGGAGTCTCAGAGCAGCTTCCAAACTCCTCCTCCCCACAACAGGCACCCTGTGAGGTAGGTGGGGCTGAGAGAGCTCTGGCAGAAACTGCTCTTTCTTCAAGGACAGCTCTTGTCAGAACTATGGCTTGCCCAAGGTCATCCAGCTGGTGCAAGCGGAGGAGTGGGGGAATCAAACCCGGTTCTCCCAGCTCAGAGCCTGCGCCCTTAACCACCACAACCACCTTTGTTTTCGGCAGGTCTTTCCAGCCGAGCTGCCAGACGCGATCCGTGGGATGGAGCCGCAGGGCGCGGCCCGGCTGAATTCCCGGAAGAGGAGGAAAGAAGGGGCTGGGCCCAACGGGGCCACCGAGACTGATGGCATCCCGACCAAGATGCCCCGGAACTGCTTGGTAAGTTAGGTCGTGGGGGTGGGCATGGGGGAGCTGCCGATCAAAATGACGTTTTCTGAGCAGCTCGCTTGCACTTGGCGCAAAGGAGCGGACCCGGAGAAGGCACCGGTAAGGGCAGCTGGGAGCGCTCAAGGGGAGGTTAGGACGAAGGCAAGCCAGGGCTCCTTCGGCTCAGGAGGAGGAGGGAGGGAAGAGGCCGCAGGGCACACTTGAGTGGGAGAAAGGATTTGTTCTTCCAAATTGGAAGTAACATGGAGAGCCCTGCTGGATCAGACCAGGGAGGGTCCCTCTAGTCCAGCATTCTGTCTCACACCAGTTCCTCTGGAGGGCCAGCAACAGGGCAGTGAGGCTGAGGCCTACATAAGAACCTCAGAAGAGCCCAGCTGGATCAGACCAGGGAGGGTCCATCTAGTCCAGCATCCTGTCTCACACAGGGGCCAGCCAGTTCCTCCAGAGGGCCAACAACAGGGCAGAGAGGCCGAGGCCTTCATGAGAACGTCCGAAGAGCCCTGCTGGATCAGACCAGTGAGGGTCCCTCTAGTCCAGCCTCCTGTCTCACACAGTGGCCAACCAGTTCCTCCGGAGGGCCAACAACAGGGCAGAGAGGCCGAGGCCTTCCCCTAAAAAGAACATCAGAAGAGTCCTGATGGGTCAGACCAGGGGTCTCTCTCGTCCAGCATCCTGTTGCATGCAGCGGACGAGGAGGAGATTGGATTTATACCCCACCCTTCACTACCCAAAGGAGTCTCAGAGCGGCTTACAAACTCCCTTCCCCTCCCCACAACAGACACCCTGGGAGGTAGGTGGGGCTGAGAGAGCTCTTGACAGAAACTGCTCTTTTTTCAAGAACAGCTCTTGTCAGAACTATGGCTTGCCCAAGGTCATCCAGCCAGGTGCGAGTGGAGGCGTGGGGGAATCAAACCCGGTTCTCCCAGATTAGAGTCCGCACACTTAACCACTACACCAGACTGGCTCACAGTGGCCAACCAGTTCCTCTGGGCAGCCAGCAACAGGGCACAGAGGCTTATTATTTGAATGGCCATTGTCTTTTGTAGCCAGTTATGCCTTTTTGAAGATTGTTTTCTTAATGGTGTCAGTCCGTGTATAAAAGATCATGCACTTCCCGAATATGCTCGGAATTCATTCGGTTTTTTGATGGGCCATTCGGTCCAGCCGTTTTCCCCTGTCTAATCGCAATTCAACACTAAGAACGTCCTCCTCATTTCTGACTCCATTTCTTGGCTAGAAATTTATTCGTACAACAGGGTCGCCAGAACTTGGCGGCAACTTGAGGAAACACAGTTAACTATGTCCTGGCCTGGACGGAGCAAACTAGCCCAGTCTCATCAGATACTTGAAAGCTAAGCAGGGTCGGCCCTGGTTAGCACTTGGATGGGAGACCACCGAGGAAAGTCCAGGGGCGTTACACAGAGGCAGACAACGGCAATCCACCTCCGGATACCTCTTGCCTTGGAAACCTCACGGGGTCATCCCGAGTCCGCTGCAACCAGCCCTTACGGATTAAAAACCGGTTCAATGGCTGGAAGCAGAGCGCAGAAATAGAAGGACAGCTTATAGCACTGTTCAGCCACTGTGTGAAAGAGGACGCTGGACTAGACGGAGCGCCGGTCTGATCCAACGGGGCTTTTTTGGACGTTCTCGTGCGATAAACCTCCAGACGCCATCGGCTCAGTGTGCAACGAGGACCCAGATTTCCTAATGAGAGAAACTGGGTCACATTTATTTTATTTTTTTTGGAAGCTGTCTTGGAGTGAGTCGGAGCCCCAGATACCTAGCCCACAGGGACTGACCAAGGTCTCAGGCGGGAGGTATTTTCAGCTTCCTGGGGTTCTTGAATCACATCCCACATCATGGCCCGATCCTGGGAGCTTCTGCAAGTCAAGCTTGCGGCCTCTTTCCCCCTAGAGCAGGGGGTGTCGAACTTATTTGTCATGCAGGCCGGATATGACGTAAACGAGACCTTGTCGGGCCGGGCCATGCATGTCATAAAATGTAATTCCAGGTATAAAGGTAAAGGTTCCCTTGCTTGAAAGCCAGTCGAATCCGACTCTAGGGTTGCGGTGCTCATCTCCGTTTCAAAGCCGAAGAGCCAGCGCTGTCCGAAGACGTTTCCGTGGTCATGTGGCCGGCATGACTGAACACCAAGGCGCACGGAACGCTGTTACCTTCCCACCGAAGTGGTACCTGTTTATCTCCTTGCAATTTCTTGCTTTCGAACTGCTAGGTTGGCAGGAGCTGGAACTAGAGACGGGAGCTCACTCCGTCATGCGGCGCTCTCGGGTCTCGAACTGCTGAACTACCGACCTTCCACAGCCTGCAGTTCAGCATCTTAACCACTTGAGCCACCGCAGCTCCACGTAATTCCAGGTAGTGGAGATATAAACTTTATGAAGGACACAAACACAAAGGGTTTTTTTTTACTTAAAATAAAAACATGCTTGAAACATCAGCACACTTGCAATACTTTGTTTATTTAACAGTATCTGATAACAGACACCTCTCGCTCTGAATGATTGCATCAAAAATGTCTGTGCTGTTGCAATCCTGAGTATGCTGTTCAGCTGTGTGTACCTGTAAGCTGCAAACCTACGATGATGCAGCAGCCGCAGCAGAACTGGAAGAAGAAGCAGAAGACAGCCAGTTCCCCTGCGGGCCTGAGAGAAGCCCTCTGGGGGCCTCATCCGGCCCCCAGGTCACGTTTGACACTCTAGAGAGCCAACATCGTGCAGTGGTTACAGTGTCGGACTAGGATCTGGGTGACTCAGGTTCGAATCCCCCACTCTATCCACAGAAGCTGGCTAGGTGACTCACTCTCTGCCTTACCTCCCTTGCAGGGTTGTTGTGAGGATAAAACAGGCAAGTAGAAGCCACTTTTTTGTGCAGCTGCACTGTACAAAATGGTTTTGCAAACTTGCTTGGACGAATGATTACAGACTGTGATCCACACTGCTGTGTAGAGCTTATTGTTAGTAGGGTCCTGTTTATGTAATTCTGTACTGCTTCGTGTGTCGTGTTTGAGTGCTTTTGTTCTGCTTCGGTTCTTTCTGGGGGTTCCAGACTTCTTCTATAATCCTGATGGACTGGTTATTGAGTGTCCTGTTATTTTTGTGGAGCTGCGGTGGCTCAAGTGGTTAAGACGCTGAACTGCAGGCTGTGGAAGGTCGGTAGTTCAGCAGTTCGAGAACCGAGAGTGCCGCATGACGGAGTGAGCTCCCGTCTCTGGTTCCAGCTCCTGCCAACCTAGCAGTTCGAAAGCAAGAAATTGCAAGTAGATAAATAGGTACCACTTCGGTGGGAAGGTAACAGCGTTCCGTGCGCCTCGGTGTTTAGTCATCCCGGCCACGTGACCACGGAAACGTCTTCGGACAGCGCTGGCTCTTCGGCTTTGAAACGGAAATGAGCATCGCCACCCTGGAGTCGGATTCGACTGGCTTTCGAGCAAGGGAACCTTTACTTATTTTTGTGGCTGTATTGGCGCACTCTGCGTAATCTGCCTTGAGTTCCTGTGAGAAATGCGGACCTTAAATAATGTAAATAAAATAAATAGCTCATAGACTGGGGGTTCTGGCTGAAAAGTGTTTCAGACCATTTTTATTCAGGATTTATTCAGAATGTTTCATCTCACCCCAGAGCATCTGACCAGGCAGCTTTTGTGTCCCTTTTTAGCTCTGAGTAAATTAGAGCCCTCCTGCCAACCTAGCAGTTCAAAAGCAAGAAATTGCAAGTAGATAAATAGGTACCACTTCGGTGGGAAGGTAACAGCGTTCCGTGCACCTTGGTGTTTAGTCATGCCGGCCACATGACCACGGAAACGTCTTCGGACAGCGCTGGCTCTTCGGCTTGGAAATGGAGATGAGCACCGCAACCCTAGAGTCGGATTCAACTGGCTTTCGAGCAAGGGAACCTTTACCTTTACCTAAATTAGAGCCAGTTTGGTGTAGTGGTTAAGGGCACGGACTCTAATCTGGGAGAACCGGGTTTGATTCCCCACTCCTCCTCCACATGCAGCTGCTGGTGTGACTTCGGGTCAGGCACAAGTTCTCTCAGAGCTGTTCTCCCAGGAGCAGTCCTTGAAAGAACTCTCTCAGCCCCACCGACCTCACAGGGGGTGTCTGTTATGGGGAGGGGAAGGGAAAGGAGCTTGTAAGCCGCTCTGAGACTCCTTTGGATAGTGAAGGGCAGGGCATAAATCCAATCTCCTCCTCCTCCGCTTGCAGCTGCTGGTGCGACCTCAGGTCAATCACAAGTTCTCTCAGAGCTGTTCTCCCAGGAGCAGTCCTAGAAAGGGCCCCCCCAAGCCCCCACCGACCTCACAGGGCGTCTGTTGTGGGGAGGGGAAGGGAAAGGAGTTTGTAAGCTGCTCTGAGACTCCTCTGGGTAGTGAAGGGTGGGGTATAAATCCAATCTCCTCCTCCTCCACTTGCAGCTGCTGGTGCGACCTCAGGTCAATCACAAGTTCTCTCAGAGCTGTTCTGCCAGGAGCAGTCCTCGAAAGGGCTCTCTCAGCCCCCCACCTACCTCACAGGGTGTCTGTTGTGGGGAGGGGAAGGGAAAGGAGTTTGTAAGCCGCTCTGAGACTCCCGTGGGTAGTGAAGGGCAGGGTATAAATCCAATCTCCTCCTCCTCCGCTTGCAGCTGCTGGTGCGACCTCAGGTCAATCACAAGTTCTCTCAGAGCTGTTCTCCCAGGAGCAGTCCTCGAAAGGGCTCTCTCAGCCCCCCACCGACCTCACAGGGTGTCTGTTGTGGGGAGGGGAAGGGAAAGGAGTTTGTAAGCCGCTCTGAGACTCCTCTGGGTCGTGAAGGGTGGGGTATAAACCCAATCTCTTCTCTCTCCTTCTGTTTTGTCCCTGCTGATGCGTCTTCTCTTGCTTTGGGCGGACCTTTTCCTCTCTCCTTGTGAACTTAGGGTCTCCGGGAGCCGGCTCCGTTTTCCGATGAGCTCGAGGTGGATTACAGCAAGCCGTACATCCGGGTCACGTACGAGGAGGCCTTGAGGGGGACCCCACGTGAGTAGCATTCTTGGGGACCCCGCCGGCACAAGCCGCGACCCGGTGGCACTTTCCACCACCACCGCGGCCGTAATAGATTGATCGTTTTTTACTTCTCCGGTCTCTTCCGAAGCTGGATCACCCTTTTAAAATAGGTTACTGGGTCCCCCCATTCTAGCTGTTATCTGAAGAAGTGAGCAGCGTCTCGAGAAAGCCCCTCCCCTGCCACAAACGTTGCTAGTCTTTAAGGAGCTGCTGGACTCTGGCTCTTTTCGACCACTACAGACAAGACGGAACACAGCGACCCGTCTCGATCGGGCTCCCCCATGTTGCCTAGAGCTGTAAAAGAAAAGCATCGACATCCCCAGCGTTCCCTCTAAGCTGAGTTAGTGTGAGCTAGCTCACAGTTCTTTAGCCTTCGGCTCACACATTTTTTTCTTAGCTCAGGGAGGATGGCTCCGGAGCCAACTGATTTATGCAGCAGCCAAATCGCTCGCTCACAACTTTAATGCCAGTAGCTCACAAAGAAGAATTTTTGCTCACAAGACTCCACAGCTTAGAGAGAACATTGGACATCCCCCCCCTTCTTTTCTGAGGGGCAGTTTGGAGTCATGGTTAGGAGCGCAGAGTCTAATCTGGGAGAACCGGGTTTGATTCCCCACTCCTCCCCGTGCAGCTGCTGGTGTGACTTTGGGTCAGTCACAAGTTCTCTCGACCTGTTTTCTCAAGAGCAGTCCTCGAAAGAGCTCTCTCAGCCCCGCCTACCTCACAGGGTGTCTGTTGTGGGGAGGGAAGGGAAAGGAGTTTGTAAGCCGCTCTGAGACTCCCTTGGGTAGTGAAGGGCGGGGTATAAATCCAATCTCTTCTTCTTCTTCTACCTCACGGGGTGTCTGTTGTGGGGAGGGGGAAGGGAAAGGAGCTCTGAGACTCCTTCGGGTAGTGAAGGGCAAGGTATAAATCCAATCTCCTCCTCTTCTCCTCCTCTTCTCCTCCTCCTCCTCCTCCTTCTCTTCTTCTTCTCCCCTTCTCCTCCTCCTCCTCCTCCTCCTCTCCTCCTCCTCCTCTTCCTCTCCTCCTCCTTCTCCTCCTCCTCCTCCTCGTCTTCTTCTGCTCTTCTCCTCCTCCTCCTCCTCTTCGTCTTCTCCTGCTCTTCTCCTCCTCCTCTTTTTCTCCTCCTCCTCTGCTGCAAAGACGTCCCCTGTTTAATCCCCAGTCAGGGTTCAGAAATGCAAGGGAGGATTTGCCTGGGATTCCTCAGGCTGACTCAGCTTCGGCCAGCTCCGTCCACTTCCAGCAGCCCCGCTTTCACAACAAAAACGCAAAATCCCCTTAATCTCCCCGTCTGTTAATAGCAGGGGAGTCATCGGAGGGGAATTCAAGCGTCATTTCAGAGCAGCGCAGAAGACGGCAGTTGCTCAGCACCTCTGAAGACGCACCAGCCCGGGTTTCCGGCACTTGAGAGCAAGGCAAAGCCGGCTAGCTCAGATTCCTTGAATTGTGCAACTGAGGGTGATCTGGCGGCTTTTTAAGGACCAGGGAGCGGCCTCAGGCTGGTGTGCCTCATCTCACTGCACTTCCCACGCTGGATCGGAGGCCGAAGGGGGGGCATCGGTCAATTCCCTGCCGTGCATCCTTCATGTCACCAGTTTCACTGAAAGTCCCAGTTCTGAAGAATCCCTTGTGGATACGCTTTCGGAGGGGGTAGCCTTGTGGATCTGCAGTTTAAGAGGGAGAAATCTGTGCACTAGCGGGCCCTCGTATTTGTACCTAGCAAAGTTTCTGGTTCAGAACATCAGAAGAGCCCTGCTGGATCAGCCCAGTGGTCCATCCAGTCCAGCATCTTGCCATACACATTGGCCAGCCAGTTCCTCTGGAGGGCCAACAACAGGGCAGAGAGGCCGTGGCCTTCATGAGAACATCAGGAGAGCCCTGCTGGATCAGCCCAGTGGTCCATCTAGTCCAGCATCCTGTCTCACACAGGGGCCAACCAGTTCCTCTGGAGGGCCAACAACAGGGCAGAGAGGCCAAGGCCTTCATGAGAACATCAGGAGAGCCCTGCTGGATCAGGCCAGGGGTCCATCCAGCCCAGCATCCTGTCTCACAGAGAGGCCAACCAGTTCCTCTGGAGGGCCAACAACAGGGCACAGAGGTTGAGGCCTTCATAAGAACATCAGAAGAGCCCTGCTGGGTCAGACCAGTGAGGGTCCATCTAGTCCAGCATCCCTGTCTCACACAGTGGCCAGCCAGTTCCTCTGGAGGGCCAACAACAGGGCAGAGAGACCAAGGCCTTCCCTTGATAAAAACCTAAGCATTTATTCATTCATGCATTCATTCATTCATTCATTAAATGTATATCCCGCCCTCCCCCAACGGTCTCAGGGCGGCTAACAAAAGAGGCATACGCCACGATTCAACAGCTAAAACTGATTAAAACAGCTCTTATCACTTAAAACAGTCAATCACAAACAAAGTGCCGGTGCTCTAAGAACATAAGAACATAAGAGAAGCCAATGTTGAATCAGGCCAATGGCCCATCTAGTCCAACACTCTATCACACAGCGGCCAAAATATACCAGGTGCCATCAGGAGGTTCAGCAGTGGGGCCAGGACACTAGAAGCTCTGAATAATAAGCTCTCACCGATCCAAGGTGGGGTTCCATAAACCAGCATAAGCCATCAGCATAAGTTCCGGATAGTACTGTTGCCTTTCATAACCAGTTCTTCAGGTCGTCTGATCGTCCTTCCAGGGCCAGCTCACAACCTGATAGAATCCACCGCCAGAGATGGCAACTCGGTGGTGGTACAGTAGCGGTGGCAGCTCCTATGCAAAAGCCTGGCGGAAGAGCTCCGTCTTACAGGCCCTGCGGAACTGCATAAGGTCCCGCAGGGCCCGGATCTCCTCCGGGAACTCATTCCACCAGACAGGAGCAACCACCGAAAAGGCCCTGGCCCTGGTTGTAGCCAACTTGATGTCCTTGGGGCCTGGAATAACCAAAAGATCTTGCATCCCTGACCGTAGTGCTCTTGGGGGAATATATGGGGAAAGAAGAGGCCTGTTGCATCAGACCAGTGGTCCTTCTAGTCCAGCAGCCTGTTTCACACACTGGGCCGCCAGTTCCTCTGGGGGCCAATAACAGGGCAGAGGGGCCAAGCCCTTACCCTGGTGTTCAATTCTGGGATTTGGAGGTTTACTGCTTCTGAATGTGGAGGTTTCCCTCAGTCAGTCTGGTATGAAAAAATGTACAGATGTGTGCTAGATGCCCACAGAACAATACAATAACAGAAGAGACTAGATTAAAGCAATAAGATCATTTAGTGTCTGGTAACAAAAAGCAACCACTTATTCCTTCATAGAAAAAACACAAAGGTCGATAAAACTTCACCTAGCCGTCTGCTCCAGACTCTCTCAATCTATATCCCTCTAACAGTCTTGCATTCTCAAAAGCAGTCCAAATTCAATCAATCTGTGTCTCTCTTTCAACACGCTTTCCGGATATCTAAGCGTTTCGGACCTCTGGTCTTACCTCAGGATCAAATCCTATGTAGGAATCTTACATTCAGTCTGACAATCAAGTTAACACTTCCATGGATTTACTTTTCTGTTAATCTATTTGGGCAAGGCCTCCTCCCTTATTTCCAAGTGTGCATCTGTATATTTTTTGCATACCAGACTGTCTTGGGACTGTGTGTTATTCTTGTGGATGGTTCCCCTCAGTCACCATGGCTAGTGGCCACAAAGACACCCTGTCCTCCATGGAATCTGTCTAATCCCCTTTTAAGACTGTCTATGTAAAACTGGACATAACGACAGCCTCTGGCAGCAAGTATCAAATCTGAATCACTCCCTGTGGGAAGTGGTTTTTCCTTTTGTCCGTCCCGAACCTCCTGCCCATCAGCTTCTTTTGGCCCGGTACAAGCAGCCTTCCGTTGATCCAAGAGTCCCTTGCGTCAGCAGAACACCAGTTTGGTGTTGTGGTTAAGTGTGCGGACTCTAATCTGGGAGAACCGGGTTTGATTCCCCACTCCTCCACTTGCACCTGGCTGGATGACCTTGGGCAAGCCATAGTTCTGATAAGAGCTGTTCTTGAAAAAGAGCAGTTTCTGTCAAGAGCTCTCCCAGCCCCGCCTACCTCACAGGGTGACTGTTGTGGGGAGGGGAAGGGAAGGGAGTTTGTAAGCTGCTCTGAGACTCCCTTGGGTAGTGAAGGGCGGGGTATAAATCCAATCTCCTCCTCCTCCTCCTCCTTGTGAGGAAGGGAAGTTCAGTCATCGGTGGAACGGATCTCCAGGGGCCATGATGTCAGGTAACCCTGCCATAGTTGATATGCGGGAGGCACCCGGCGCTGGTACCAGAGTGCGGGAGTTTCACAGGTCCTCCTTTCTTACTGTGATTGACCATGGTCTCTTTTGTCTCTGTTCTGTCTCTTATCAGTTTGCCTGACCTTGGGTCTCAAGCCGCTAGCTCCTAGCCGCTGGAAATTTTAACTGGTCTGGGATTGTTTTCTTAAGCTGCCCACTTGCTTTCGTGCACGCCCACGCGCTATGTAACCATTGGCTTAGGAGTTGGGGGGTTAGTTTCGAATAGAGTATAACTTAGTCTGTCTATTGATCCAAGTTATCACTGACACGGGACGTGTACAGGTGTCTCCAGCTTTGTCCTAATAAACGCTGTCTTCTGAAGAAGCCTAGTGTTTGAGTGACTACCTGGGGAACCTGACACATCTCCACATCGAGAGCCACAGTGATGTTTCGGGGGGTGGGGGGATTTGGGCCAAGGATCAGTGTGTGCTGCAGGGACTCAGAACCGGCATCCCTGCAGTTGACCAGGTGTCTTGTTCTTGAACTGAGGTCTGTTTGTCTTGTTCCCCTTCCAGTGGACAGGCCGGTCAGGGTTTACGCCGATGGGATATTCGATCTTTTCCACTCTGGGCACGCCCGGGCCCTGATGCAAGCAAAAAGCCTCTTCCCGAACACATACCTCATTGTAGGCGGTAAGGAGACAAGTTTTGTTAACTTTGGAGGGCGTGATGGTGGTGGGGATTTCTGCCCGGCTGAGGAAGCCACACGGGTTGCGAAGAAAAACCAGCACAGTGTTGTCTGCTCAGACTGGATTGAGCCTGGGATCTTCTGCAAGCTAATCAGATGCTCTCCCGCTTAGACAGGGACTGTGGCTCTGTGGCAGAGCCTCTGCTTGGCATGCAGAAGGTCCCGGGTTCAATCCCCGGCATCTCCAGTTCAAAGGACCAGGCAGGAGGTGATGGGAAAGACCTCAGCCTGAGACCCTGGAGAGCTGTAAAGAGGGGCCGTGGCTCAGTGGAAGAGCCTCTGCTTGGCATGCAGAAGGTCCCAGGTTCAGTCCCTGGCATCTACCGTTAAAAAGGACCAGGCAGTAGGTGATGGGAAAAACCTCAGCCTGAGACCCTGGAGAGCTGTAAAGAGGGGCTGTGGCTCAGTGGAAGAGCCTCTGCCTGGCATGCAGGAGGTCCCAGGTTCAGTCCCTGACATCTACTGTTAAAAAGGACCAGTCAGGAGGTGATGGGAGAGACCTCAGCCTGAGACCTTGGAGAGCTGTAAAAAGGGGCCGTGGCTCAGTGGAAGAACCTCTGCCTGGCATGCAGGAGGTCCCAGGTTCAGTCCCTGACATCTACTGTTAAAAAGGACCAGTCAGGAGGTGATGGGAGAGACCTCAGCCTGAGACCTTGGAGAGCTGTAAAAAGGGGCCGTGGCTCAGTGGAAGAACCTCTGCCTGGCATGCAGGAGGTCCCAGGTTCAGTCCCCGGCATCTACTGTTAAAAAGGACCAGTCAGGAGGTGATGGGAAAAACCTCAGCCTGAGACCTTGGAGAGCTGTAAAAAGGGGCCGTGGCTCAGTGGAAGAGCCTCTGCCTGGCATGCAGAAGGTCCCAGGTTCAGTCCCCGGCATCTCCAGTTAAACGGACCAGGCAGGAGGTGATGGGAAAGACCTCAACCTGAGACCTTGGAGAGCTGTAAAGAGGGGCTGTGGCTCACTGGAAGAACCTCTGCCTGGCATGCAGAAGGTCCTGGGTTCAATCCCCAGCATCTCCAGTTAAAAGGACCAGGCAGGAGGTGATGTGAAAGACCTCGGGCCTGAGACCCTGGAGAGCTGTAAAGAGGGGCTGTGGCTCAATGGAAGAGCCTCTGCTTGGCATGCAGGAGGTCCCAGGTTCAATCCCCGGCATCTCCAGTTAAAAGGACCAGGCAGGAGGTGATGGGAAAGACCTCAGCCTGAGACCCTGGAGAGCTGTAAAGAGGGGCTGTGGCTCAGTGGAAGAGCCTCTGCCTGACATGCAGAAGGTCCCAGGTTCAATCCCCAGCATCTCCAGTTGAAAAGGACCAGGCAGGAGGTGATGGGAAAGACCTCCGCCTGAGACCCTGGAGAGCTTTAAAGAGGGGCTGTGGCTCAGTGGAAGAGCCTCTGCCTGCATGCAGAAGGTCCCAGGTTCAATCCCCGGCATCTCCAGTGAATAAAGGACCAGGCAGGAGGTGATGGGAAAGACCTCCGCCTGAGACCCTGGAGAGCTGTAAAGAGGGGCTATGGCTCAGTGGAAGAGCCTCTGCCTGGCATGCAGAAGGTCCCAGGTTCAATCCCCGGCATCTCCAGTGAATAAAGGACCAGGCAGGAGGTGATGGGAAAGACCTCCGCCTGAGACCCTGGAGAGCTGTAAAGAGGGGCTATGGCTCAGTGGAAGAGCCTCTGCCTGGCATGCAGAAGGTCCCAGGTTCAATCCCCGGCATCTCCAGTGAATAAAGGACCAGGCAGGAGGTGATGGGAAAGACCTCCGCCTGAGACCCTGGAGAGCTGTAAAGAGGGGCTATGGCTCAGTGGAAGAGCCTCTGCCTGGCATGCAGAAGGTCCCAGGTTCAATCCCCGGCATCTCCAGTGAATAAAGGACCAGGCAGGAGGTGATGGGAAAGACCTCCGCCTGAGACCCTGGAGAGCTGTAAAGAGGGGCTATGGCTCAGTGGAAGAGCCTCTGCCTGGCATGCAGAAGGTCCCAGGTTCAATCCCCGGCATCTCCAGTGAATAAAGGACCAGGCAGGAGGTGATGGGAAAGACCTCCGCCTGAGACCCTGGAGAGCTGTAAAGAGGGGCCGTGGCTCAGTGGAAGAGCCTCTGCCTGGCATGCAGGAGGTCCCAGGTTCAGTCCCCGGCATCTCCAGTTAACAGGACCAGGCAGGAGGGGTTGGGGAAGACCTCAGCCTGAGACCCTGGAGAGCTGTAAAGAGGGGCTATGGCTCAGTGGAAGAGCCTCTGCCTGGCATGCAGAAGGTCCCAGGTTCAATCCCCGGCATCTCCAGTGAATAAAGGACCAGGCAGGAGGTGATGGGAAAGACCTCCGCCTGAGACCCTGGAGAGCTGTAAAGAGGGGCTGTGGCTCAGTGGAAGAGCCTCTGCCTGGCATGCAGGAGGTCCCAGGTTCAATCCCCAGCATCTCCAGTTGAAAAGGACCAGGCAGGAGGTGATGTTGAAAGACCCTCAGCCTGAGACCTTGGAGAGCGGCTGCCAGCCGGAGTAGACAACGCAGCCCTTGATGGACTGAGTGTCTGATTCAGTATCAGGCAGCTCCATATTTGAAATTGAAAGATAAAGATAAAGATGTGTTCACTGAGGCACAACCCCTTCCCATTCTAGCAGAAGGGCCCGTCAGGATCCTGGACCTATATTGGTGTGGCCTGTAGGCTTTAGGGAGGCCTAGTGGCCCCAGGGAAGCCTGTATTAGAGTGACTACAGGGCCTGCATTTCCCAGGTCACCCTTCGGGCCCTGTGATTGGCTAACAGGGGATTTGGAGGGAAAACTTGCCAGCCAAATTGCCTTAAATCGTTATTTAATATGGGGAGTTACGGTCTTAAACGAGGCAACAGGCGAATAAGGGAGCAAGCATCTGTGTATACAGGGGTTCCGTTCCCTCCAGACACACCAAATGGTTTTGTTTGCTGAAAACTATTTCAAACATACAGTAACACAAGCATACACACACGATTATACACACACGATTCTAGGAAATATAAAGGTAAAGGTTCCCTTGCTCGAAAGCCAGTCGAATCCAACTCTAGGGTTGCGGTGCTCATCTCCGTTTCCAAGCCGAAGAGCCAGCGCTGTCCGAAGACGTTTCCGTGGTCATGTGGCCGGCATGACTAAACACCAAGGTGCACGGAACGCTGTTCCCTTCCCACCGAAGCGGTACCTATTTATCTACTTGCAATTTCTTGCTTTCAAACTGCTATTTTGGCAGGAGCTGGAACTAGAGTCGGGAGCTCACTCCGTCATGCGGCACTCCCGGGTCTCGAACTGCTGAACTACCGACCTTCCACAGCCTGCAGTTCAGCGTCTTAACCAATTGAGCCACCGCAGCTTTGACTGAAATACAGAGAGAAGAAAATAGCACATTCGCCTTAGCAGGGTGTTTCGTTGATGGGCAGTACCCTACCTGTTCCGTAGTTGGACGGAGCGAATCTCAGGAAAATGAGGGGACTATGGAATGCTGGGAAGAGGGTCGTGTCCTGAACCAGCAGGCGCACGATGAGACTTTGGCCGCACATCCAAGAGTTGGAGACTAAGTGCAGGAGGGGTTCAAGAGTGCAAGTAAGCAGGAGAGAGAGCCGGTGCTGAAGGGATTATGACTCGTGCTGGCTAGAGCCATGGTTCCCTTGTTGTCTTCCGGCTGCTGTTTCGACTTAGTGATGTGTTAGGTGGGGAGAAACATGTTGCCTACGTGCATGGAAGGAGATTTTGTA
Organism: Gekko gecko; assembly: GCA_029375565.1. Lineage (NCBI taxonomy): Eukaryota > Metazoa > Chordata > Lepidosauria > Squamata > Gekkonidae > Gekko > Gekko gecko. Next base: position 723,981 of record JAPDNY010000005.1, read on the forward strand.
TGGAGTTTTGAGTCCCCTATCTTCTGGCCTGGCATGGCCACTGCCTGACTTCTCAATGCTATATATGGCTAGGGAGCTGGTCCGCCTTGCTGCAGGAAAGTGGTATGGGGACATGCAGGAATCGTAGGCACACACTGTCACAGGAAGGCTTTTCTTCTTCTTCTGGATGTGTGCTATAACGGGCATCCCTTGGAGTCACCTTACAGTTCGGTCCCTATTGCACATAGCTAGCGCAGGTCAGGTTCTCATAACTTGTGAGTTCATAAGAGCACACTGGGTGCCCAGTAGGGCAACAAACTTACACCAGCGGAGTAGAGGGTGGTGCCCGGGAAGAACTGAGAAAAGGCCCATAGCGGGAGGGGGTTCACTCCCAGGGGTGCAGAGTTGGGGAAAGGCTGCTACGGAAGGCGGGACCCCTCATCCAAAAGGGGGTGAGTCAGTCTGAGACGGAGCACCTAGAGAAGGCTAGGACAGTAGAGCCAAGATTTATTAGGATTTCTTCTTTTGCTGCTTTACTCACCTTTACTGTGTTCGTTTTTCCTACATGGTATTGGATTATAGTTGTTATTAAATCTCTTTAATAAAAAGAGTTTGTTACTGTGCCTCATTCGGTCACTTATAAGGAGAAACCTACTGGAAAAAGGAGTATAATAAAGGGGTCGGGTGGGTGCTCTGGGCCCTCCCGAGGAGACCCATACCTGAGTGGTGGCAGCCATTAGAGAGTGGTGGCAGCCATTAGAGAGTGGTGGCAGCCATTAGAGAGTGGTGGCAGCCATTAGAGAGTGGTGGCAGCCATTTCTAGCAGCTGCCCGCGACACAGGGCCACAGGTGAGACTTGGCCACATTGCTTAAGAGAATAAGAGGCCTTCAGGTCAGTGTACCCAGAAGCCTCAGAGCTAGCGCAGTCAGGAAGTCATCACAAAGCCCAGCATTGTCTTTGCAAGAGGGTGTGTGGTGGGGACCCTTGCGAGCGAGCTGCACCACTCCCCGACTTTGTTCCACTTGTCGTTTTCTCCCCTTGCAGTCTGCAGCGACGAGCTGACCCACAACTTCAAGGGCTTCACGGTGATGAACGAGAACGAGCGCTACGACGCCGTGCAGCACTGCCGCTACGTGGACGAGGTGGTGCGGAACGCCCCGTGGACGCTCTCGCCGGAGTTCCTGGCTGACCACAGGGTAAAGGAGACCAGCGGTGGCGCTGGGCACCCCTTCTATTCTTTGATTGGCCCCAGAGGAAAGTTCTTGGTGCTGGGGTGGGGGGCAAAAGTGGGAGGGCTTCTGGAGTTCTGGTCCCGCTGGTGGACCTCCTGATGGCCCCTGGGTTTTGGCCACTGTGTGACACAGAAGTGTGTTGGACTGGATGGTCTATTGGCCTGATCCAACATGGTTTCTCTTGTGTTCTTATGTCTGGAACAGTGATGTTCTGTCTCCTTGGTGCCTGGGGGCCAATAGTGGGAAGGCTTCTGGAGTTCTGGCGCCATTGGTGGACCTCCTGATGGGATGTGGGTTTTGGCTACTGTGTGACACAGAGTGTTGGACTGGACGCCTGATCCAACATGGCTTCTCTTGTGTTCTTATGTCTGGGGCAGTGATGCTCTGTCTCCTTGGTTCTTGGGGGCCAATGGTGAGAGGGCTTCTGGAGTTCTGGCCCCACTGATGGACCTTCTGATGGGATGTGGGTTTTGACTACTGTGTGACAGAGTGTTGGACCGGATGAGCCATTGGCCTGATCCAACATGGCTTCTCTCTTATGTTCTTATAGCTGGAACACTCTGTCTGGCGAAGTGATGCTCTGTATTCTTGGTACTTGGGGGGGCCCACGGTGGGAGGGCTTCTGGAGCACTGGGCCTGCTGTTGGACCTTCTGATGGCCCCTGGGTTTTGACCACTGTGTGACACAGAATGTTGGACTGGATTGGTCTGATCCAACATGGCTTCTCTTATGTTCTTATAGAACACTCTGTCTGGGGAAGTGATGCTCTGTATTCTTGGTGCTTGAGGGGGGCACCACAGTGGGAGGGCTTCTGGAGTTCTGACCCCACTGCTGGACCTCCTGATGGCCCCTGGGTTTTGGCCACTGTGTGACGCAGAGTGTTGGACTGGATAGGCCATTGGCCGCATCCAACATGGCTTTTCTTATGTTCTTACAGATGGAACACTCTATCTGGGGCGAGTGATGCTCTGTATTCTTGGTGCTTGGGGGAGGGGGCAACAGTGGGAGGGCTTCTAGTGTCCTGGCCCCACTGCTGGACCTCCTGATGGCCCCTGGTATTTTTGGCCACTGTGTGACAGAGTGTTGGACTGGATGGGCCATCGGCCTGATCCAACATGGCTTCTCTTATGTTCTTAAGGTGCGAGGGGTTCCGAACATCAGAATGGGCAGCCTTACGAGCTCTTGCTGGTACTTCTCTATCATTGGGGGCTGGAAATCTCTCAGGGGCAAGCAGAGGGCCGAAGGGTCTTCCATCCCACTTCCATGCTCTCTCGCGCTGCCAGTTCCTGCCCAGGGCACCCTGGCTCCGGGGTCCTGCCACGACAGCCTCTCCCCCCAGCTCTCCCCCTCCCCGTGCCAAGCAGTCTCTGTCCCCACTCGCTCACCCGCTGACGGCTCTTATCGCCCCGCTGCAGATTGACTTCGTTGCCCACGACGACATCCCGTATTCCTCTGCCGGGAGCGACGACGTCTATAAGCACATAAAGGAAGCGGGTGAGTCCGGGGAACCCCTGTAGGGTTTTCAAAGCAAGAGATAAACAGAGGTGGTTTGCCATTGCCTGCCTCCGCAATAGCACCCCCGGGCTCCCGTCCAAACACTAACCAGGCCAGTTCGGTGTAGTGGCTAGGAGCGTTGACTCTAATCTGGGAGAACTGGGTTTGATTCCCCACTCCTTCTCCACATGCAGCTGCTGGCGTGACCTTGGGTCAGTCACAAGTTCTCTCAGAGCTGTTCTCTCAAGGGCAGTCCTCAAAAGAGCTCTCTCAGCCCCACCTACCTCACAGGGTGCCTGCCTTGGGGAGGGGAAGGGAAAGGAGATTGTAAGCAGTGTTCCCTCTAAGTTGAGTTAGTGTGAGCTAGCTCACAGTTTTTTAGCCTCCGGCTTGCCTATTTTCTGTCTCAGCTCAGAAAGGAGGGCTCCAGAGCAAACTAATTTACGCAGCAGCTCAATCGCTCGCTCACAGCTTTAACGTCGGTCGCTCACAAAGTAGAATTTTTGCTCACAAGACTCCGCAGTTTAGAGGGAGCATTGATTGTAAGGCGTTCTGAGACTCCTTTGGGTAGCGAAGGATGGGATATAAATCCAATCTCCTCCTCCTCCTCCTTCTTCCGAGATCTGATGAGATTGGACCACCCTGGGCCATCCAGGTCAAGGCAAGAGATATTCAGAGGTGGTTTTGCCCTTGCCTGCCTCTGCTTAGCAACCCTGGACTTCCTTGGGTGGTCTCCCCTCCAAGCCCTAAGCAGGGCTGGCCCTGCTTAGCTTCCGAGATCTGACACGTTACAGCTAGCCTAGGCAAGTCCAGGTCAGGGTTTTATCGGCACACGCCTAGGCAAGCTGTGTTCTGTCTCTTCTAGGAATGTTTGCACCCACCCAGAGGACGGAAGGGATCTCCACATCAGATATCATCACCCGCATCGTCCGGGACTACGACGTCTACGCCCGGCGGAATCTGCAGAGGGGTTACACAGCCAAAGAGCTCAACGTCAGCTTCATCAACGTGAGTCCGGGGCTGGTTCTGCCTGCCTCTTTTCTGCTACACGGCAACTTCTGCAGGCCAGCCGGTTTGAAGGGGAATCCGGGTGGCTCGGAAAGATGTGGTAGCCGGCAGGCCCTTGCCTGGATCTGTCTTGCCAGTTTGGTGTCGTGGTTAAGTGCACGGACTCTGATCTGGGAGAACCCGGTTCGATTCCCCAATCCTCCTCCACCTGCAGCTTCTGGGTGACCTTGGGCGGGGCGATAAGAGCCGTCAGCGGGTGAGCGAGTGGGGACAGAGACTGCTTGGCACGGGGAGGGAGAGAGCTGGGGGGAGAGGCTGTCGTGGCAGGATCCCGGAGCCAAAATGACCCAGGGTGCCCTGGGCAGGAACTGGCAGTGCGAGAGAGCATGGAAGTGGGACGGAAGAAGCCATAGTTCTGTCAGAGCTGTTCTCTCAAGAGCAGTACTCAAAAGATCTCTCTCAGCCCCACCGACCTTACAGGGTGTCTGTTGTGGGGAGGGGAAGGGAAGGGAGTTTGTCAGCCGCTCTGAGACGCCTTTGAGTAGTGAAGGGTGTGGTATAAATCCAATCTCTTCTTCTTCTTCTACCTGACAGGGTGCCTGTTGTGGGGAGGGGGAAGGGAAAGGAGTTTGTCAGCCGCTCTGAGACGCCTTTGGGTAGTGAAGGGCGGGGTATAAATCCAATCTCTTTCTTCTTCTACCTGACAGGGTGCCTGTTGTGGGGAGGGGAAGGGAAAGGAGTTTGTCAGCCGCTCTGAGACGCCTTTGGGTAGTGAAGGGCGGGGTATAAATCCAATCTCTTCTTCTTCTACCTGACAGGGTGCCTGTTGTGGGGAGGGGAAAGGAAAGGAGTTTGTTAGCCGCTCTGAGACGCCTTTGGGTAGTGAAGAGTGGGGTAAAAATCCAATCTCTTCTTCTTCTACCTGACAGGGTGCCTGTTGTGGGGAGGGGAAGGGAAAGGAGTTTGTCAGCCGCTCTGAGACACCTTTGGGTAGTGAAGGGCGGGGTATAAATCCAATCTCTTCTTCTTCTACCTGACAGGGTGCCTGTTGTGGGGAGGGGAAAGGAAAGGAGTTTGTCAGCCGCTCTGAGACGCCTTTGGGTAGTGAAGGGCGGGGTATAAATCCAATCTCTTCTTCTTCTACCTGACAGGGTGCCTGTTGTGGGGAGGGGAAAGGAAAGGAGTTTGTCAGCCGCTCTGAGACGCCTTTGGGTAGTGAAGGGCGGGGTAAAAATCCAACCTCTTCTTCTTCTACCTGACAGGGTGCCTGTTGTGGGGAGGGGAAAGGAAAGGAGTTTGTCAGCCGCTCTGAGACGCCTTTGGGTAGTGAAGGGCGGGGTATAAATCCAATCTCTTCTTCTTCTACCTGACAGGGTGTCTGTTGTGGGGAGGGGAAAGGAAAGGAGTTTGTTAGCCGCTAGGGGTGTGCAAAAAAAAAAATTCGGTAAAATTCGGATTTGGGCATATTGGACCCGAATTTTTTCGGTATTCCCGAAAAAACCCGAATACCTATACCGGTAAAGCATTGAAATCCGAAAATTTTTGGGATTCCCGAAAAATTCGGGTCCATTATATCCAATGGGGCCATTGACTTCAATGGCAAAATTTTCTGGAAAGTTTGCAGGGGGCTGGAGAGGGGGGTTTGAGGTAGAGACTCCAAATTTGGACTGTAGCTGCTGGAGCCTCTCCCCAAAAGACCCCCCAAGTTTTGAAAAGATTGGACCAGGGGGTCCAATTCTAGGGGCATCCAAAGAGGGTGCCCCCAGTTCTCCATTGTTTCCTATGGGAATGGATCAGGCAAGCAGATTCTCCCTGTAAAAAAACCTGAGAGGTGTGGTGGTGGTGTGAGGGGGCATGTTTGCCAAGCCAGCAGCAGACCATGTGCAATCACCACCCCACCAACCCCAGGTCTCTCCCAAACCAACCCTAAGGAAGAATAAAATAAAGAGAAAAGAAATTAAATTTAAAAGTGCCCTAATAAATCAAACCAGTCTGAAGTCTTCTGAGGTATTGATCCACGAAGAGCAGGGAGGAAAGCAGGGCAGACTCAGGAGCAGGGGCAGCAGAAGCCAGCCAGCCACAATCTCCAACAGCCAAGCCAGGCAGCTCTCTCTCACCAGCCAGCAGGATCCAGGAACACAGCAATGAGAGTCAGCCCAGAGACTGGCTCCTTTTATGCTCTCTGAGCATACACAGAAGAATTTCAAAAAGAAAAACCTTCTGTGATTGGCCAGAGAGCAGATGCCAGAACCCTATTGGCCACCACAGTGCTCCTTCCCTGGGAAAGGAGCAAACTGGTGGTTGGGCTGCAGGCAGCAACAACAGCCTTGCAAACTGCAATGCATTTTGCAAATGCATTGCAGTGATTGGCTGGTCTGGAGCCTCCTCCCCCCTCCCTGGAAACAGGAGGAAAAGGCGGGAAAGAGGGGGAAACGGCGGGAAAAGGAATTCCCAGGCCCTTTAACAGTTTAAAAAACCCCACAACGCCATTTTCCGGCAATGCCGAAAATACCGAAAAAAATCCCGAATTTTCTGGGATTTTTTTTTGGAATTCGAAGATTACAGTGAATAGCCTGTCCGGGATCCCGAAAGCTGAAAAAAACCCAAAAATGCTTTTTTCGGGTTTTTTTCCATTTTCTGAGACGCCTTTGGGTAGTGAAGGGCGGGGTAAAAATCCAATCTCTTCTTCTTCTACCTTACAGGGTGTCTGTTGTGGGGAGGGGGAAGGGAAAGGAGTTTGTGAGCCGCTCTGAGACTCCTTTGGGTAGTGAAGGGCGGGGTATAAATCCAATCTCTTCTTCTTCTACCTGACAGGGTGTCTATTGTGGGGAGGGGAAGGGAAAGGAGTTTGTAAGCCGCTCTGAGACTCCTTCGGGTAGTGAAGGGCAGTGTGGAAACCCAATCTCCTCCTCCTTCTCCTCTTCTTCTTCTTCTTTCATTTGTCTGAGACATCTTTATCCTCCACAAGGCTGAGTGCAGCATTCATTGAGTTCTCTTCCTTCATTTTACAGTCGCACTACAAGTCTGCAAGATAACATAAGAGGCGCTGGTGGGGGCAAATGCCGCCAAGTCGCAGCCGGCTTTCGGCAGCCCCATAGGGTTTTCTAAGCAAGAGACAGACAGAAGGGCTTTGCCATTGCCCGCCTCTGCATAGCGATCCTGGACTTCCTGGGCGTTCTCCCATCCAAGTACTAATCAGCAGGCCCATAGCTACAGTGGGGCTTTGGGGGCTCCGCCCCCTTTCTTAAAGGCACAGCCCCACAAGAATTTTTCCTGTGAATGCTTTTTTTAATCATTTTAAAACATTTTTTTAAAAGGCGTGCTCTCCTTTAAGCAGAGTGGGGTGCTGTAGTTGACTAATTCCTGCACTGAGCAAGGGGGTTGGAGTGGGTGACCTCTAGGATCCCTTCTAACTCCGTGTCAAGAAACTGGTCTCCTTTAAGAGAGTTTTTCCTGCCTAAGTGTTAGTTTTCTTGACTATAGAAGTCATCACCCTCACCTGCTGGCTTGTTATCCTAATTGTTGCTTAGGCTGGCGGAAGTGATTAACCAGAGCCAGTTTGGTGTAGTGGTTAAGCACGGGGATTCCAATCGGGAGAACCTGGTTTGGAGGGTGGACTCCGGCATTATAGCCTTCTAACTCTGTCAAGAAACTGGTCTCCTTTCAGAGAGTTTTTCTGCCTAAGGGTTAGTTTTCTTGCCTATAGAAATCAACACTCCCACCTGCCAGCTTGTTATCTGAATCAGTGCTCCATTTAAGCTGTGGAGTCTTGTGAGCAAAAATTCTACTTTGTAAGTCACTGGCATTAAAGTTGTGAGCAAGACATTTGGCTACTGCATCAATTAGTTTGCCCTGGAGCCATCCTTCGAATTGTTGCCTAGGCTGGCAGAAGTGCTTAACTTGCAGCAGCTGAGAACTGTCATCTGAAGAGGTTGACAGCTTGCAGTTTAGAGATGTATCCTGGGAACGGCTTTCTGTTGGCTGAATGGTTAAGAACACCTATGTAGAACAGGCAGCTTGAGAAGACTCAAAGAGAGAAGAGACTGCCTCGAAGCTCTCTTCAGCTTCCACCCTGCTGCTCTGCTTCCAGGGACTCTGCTCATCAGGAATGCCAGTTGCGATGCCGGAGCTACGCACCTGATGGGGAAGAACAGTGAGCAGAATAGCCAGCTAGGTTGTTTGTTTTGGTTTGTGTTCCTTGCTGAGCTGCATCCATTCTTTCCCCTGCCTATGGGTTGTCTGTCCTTTGTTTCTGTAAATAATGTTTCATGTGTTCGTATACAAATCGGAGTGAGTTTACTGGCCAAACCCTGATAAGTCTTTCCAGTGCCAGGCCTACCATCTACCAGAACATTTCTCCTCTCTCCCTTTCCCTCCTTTCTCAGCCTGTGATTGTCACACTCTGGGGCTAAGGTTTGCAGAAGCCTCTACGCTTTGCTTTTAAAAAGGCTTGATTCCGCAGTAGCTGAGTCACAGCCCTCAGCATTCTGGCTTTTCTTTATGCACTGAGAACCTCAGCCCCACCGGGGGGGGGGGCTTGGACTTGCCCCACCAGCCACAGAATCCTGGCTACAGGCCTGCTAACCCTCGAAGCCGTGGAGTCTTGTGAGCAATAATTCTACTTTGTGACCGACTGGCATTAAAGTTGTGAGCGAGCGATTTGGCTGCTGCATGAACCAGTCTGCTCTGGGACAAAAAGGCAGGGTGGGGGAGAGAAAACTGAATCTAAAACCTAGAATTCAGAACCTAAAAAAAGGTTAGTCAGATGCAAAAGAGGGCCAGCAAGAAAAGCTTAATATATGAAATATATAAAAAGATACATGTATTTATTAAACAAAGGTTTTAAAATTATATATAAAGGCCCGATCACACCTCAAGTGCAAATATCCAGTTATAACACACAAGGGCCGATGGACTTGACCTGACGCATTTTGGCCTGCACAGGCCTTCTTCAGAGGTCAAACACAGTGAGGCACATATTGGCTATAAAAATACGTTACAGTCATACAGAGACAAGACATAAAATCAATAGGGACCAGAAAAAACGTTGTTCCAAACCTAAACCACTCGGCACAGAATAAAAGTACAAACAAGGCCTCCAGCAGTGCAATCACCTGCCCAGGGGTGTTCCTCCGGTATAAATTTCTGGTCCAGAAATTGCATTCCTATGACTGTGCAGCCGAAATGTCCTCAATAGAATTGTCCTTAAGCAAAGAGCAGGCCGAAACGCGTCAGGTCATGTCCATCGGCCCTTGTGTGTTATAATTGGATATTTGTACATGAGGTGTGATTGGGCCCTTATATATAATTTTAAAACCTTTGTTTAATAAATACATGTATCTTTTTATGTATTTCATATTATTAAGCTTTTATTGCTGGCCCTCTTTTGCATCAGTCTGCTCTGGAGCCCTCCTTCCCGAGCGAAGACAAAAATGCGTGAGCCGGAGGCTCAAAAACTGTGAGCTGGCTCACACTAACTCAGCTTAGAGGGAACACTGCTCTGGAGCCCTCCTTCCCGAGCGAAGACAAAAATGCATGAGCTGGAGGCTCAAAAACTGTGAGCTGGCTCACACTAACTCAGCTTAGAGGGAGCACTGCTTACAAGATCTGACAAGACCGAGCTGTCTTGGGCCATCCAGGTGAGGGCGGAAAGAGCCATCGAGTCGCAGCTCACTCAACAGCAACCCCCGTCCGGTTTTCAAGGTAAGAGACCGACAGGCGGTGTTTGCCGTTGCCTGCCTCTGAGTAACGCCCCTGGGCTTCCTAAGCAGGCTCCCTTCCAAGTCCGAAGCATGGCCGACCCGCCTTCGCTCCCAAGATCTGGTGAGATCAGGCAGCAATTGGAATGATTCTTTCATCGTCGTGGCTTCTGTGCAGTCCCACATGGGACTGCAGTTCTGCAGGCCAGCCACGGAGAGGCGCTAGCGAGCTCATTTAAGAAAATTCCAGGCTCCCAGGAGTGCTCCCCCGCCCCTGGAGAGACTGCTGAACTTCCCGCCCAAAGACATCCGCATTGCACACCTGACTTCTGCCTCTCAGCATGTAAATGCAAAACAGATCCCTCATTTTTTTTCTCGCCGCCAGAAAGGGTAGAGGGCAGAGTGTGGAAGTGTCCGTCCCTGGATGGTCTGTGAGTCACCCTCAGCCTTCTTCCTGGTCTCGGACCAGGCCTAGCCGGAATGTCCCTAGTCTTTTTCTTTAGCATTTTAATTTATTAAAACAAACGAACAATGGAAGGAAACACAAGAATACATAAACTACATAATCGTCCCTTTCCCTTTTACAGCCATGGACGTAGACTTCCTTTAACACCGCAGGGCATTTATGGTATTCAGTCTATTCTGTTGCTGGTTCCGTTCTCTGCATAGCCTCTGCCCATAGTAGAGGAAGAAGAAGAGAGATTGGATTTACACCCCGCCCTTCACTGCCCGAAGGAGTCCCAGAGCAGCTCACAAACTCCTTCCCCTTCCCCTCCCCACAATAGACACCCTGTGAGGTAGAAGAAGAAGAAGAAGAGATTGGATTTACACCCCGCCCTTCACTGCCCGAAGGAGTCCCAGAGCAGCTCACAAACTCCTTTCCCTTCCCCTCCCCACAATAGACACCCTGTGAGGTAGAAGAAGAAGAAGAGATTGGATTCATACCCCGCCCTTCACTACCCGAAGGAGTCTCAGAGCGGCTTACAAACTCCTTTCCCTTCCCCTTCCCACAACAGACAGCCTGTGAGCAATGTTCCCTCTAAGCTGAGTTAGTGTGAGCTAGCTCACAGTTTTTTTAGCCTCCAGCTCACACATTTTTTGTCTCAGCTCAGGAAGGGATGGCTCCAGAGCAAACTAATTTACGCAGTAGCCAAATCGCTCACTCATAACTTTAATGCCAGTAGCTCCCAAAGTAGAATTTTTGCTCACAGGATTCCACAGCTTAGAGGGAGCATTGCCTAGGAGGTAGGTGGGGCTGAGAGACCTCTCTCGAGGACTGCCCTTGAGAGAACAGCTTTGAGAGAACTTGTGACTGACTCAAGGTCACCCAGCTGGCTGCATGTGGAGGAGTGGGGAATCGAACCCGGTTCTCCCAGATTAGAGTACGCACTCCTAACCACAACATTCTACAGGTCTAATCTGAGCGTGCCCCTGTTTTTCATGTTTGCCATTAACTTCACAAGGTTACAGATCTGTATTTTCAACAACCGGTCTTGTAACGCAGGAGTATTTTGTTGCTGCTGTTTTGTTTCCATTGCCGTGCAAAGACCAATCTGGCTGCAGTAATCATGCGTGAGGCAACCATTAGCAGGCCACTAGGGTATCAGGTGGGATAATTTAGCAGCAGCCTCTCTGGCTTGAATGTCTCCAGTCTCGTCTGAAACAGTCCTGCGCTCTGACAAAGGGAGCTCTGACTTTCGGAAGCTCGTACCCTGGAAATCCGGTTGGCCTCTAAGGTGCTGATGGGCTCGGCTCTAGCTCCAGCACGGCTGCCCTCTTTGTTGGGCTTAAAGGTGTCACTGGATTCTAACTTAGTCCTATCCCCTTGTAAGTCTTGTTTTAAAAAAAAACTGGAAGAGAGAACCAACACTGGGACGCCCAGGACCTCTGCCCCAGATAGTAGGTGCCTGTGAGCGGCAGTTCCAGTTAGGGAGGAAAATCTTCTGAATGTAGGGAGCGGCTCTTATTCGGCGTCCAAAAACCAGAAAGGCTATTAGGGAAGGGCTGCTGATATTCCGGGTTGCCTCTGTGCCCTTTAGATGCGGCTTTCGTCGCCTCCTTTCTCGTCCCCGGGTTTCACGGGAGGTGCCAGACTTTGTGAAATCCAGATCTGGCCTTCAGAACCGATTCTATTGATGCACCGAATCTTCGTGACCAAGTTCGAGAGTTTTTGTGTGCCGAATTTGAGCCTACTTTGTCGAGGGGACCACGCACCGTCCTCTCTGTGGGGGCGTCATGGCTCAGGTGGGGTGTCGCCTGACGCTGCCACCACTCTGGTTTTAGGATCCTTTGGGAAGGCCCAGAGCCACCCTCCCAAGGCCTTCTGACCTCCCTTATTTGGCCGAATAATAGGCGTGAGGACCAGGCAGAGTAAACAACAAATAAGAAACATTTGGGCCTGAGTCTGCCCACCCTTCCTCTCAGGATGAGGGCCTCTTCCCCGCAGCAGCCTTCCTTCTGGCCCTGCTCTCTTGGAAGAAAAGAACAGCTCTTCTTCTTGGGTACCAGCTCTTTCGTTATAAGTCCCCTTTCCCTGCGATTGGCTAAAATTGGCGCCAGTTTGGGATCAATTTATTATGTGTAAAATTTCTGATTCACTTCAAAGCACCATCATGACTTACTCCAAATTTGTACGCGCGTGGTTTCCATGGCTGCAGTACACGGCAGACACAGAACTTCTTCCCGCTAATACCGCTTACTCTTCTTGGCTTCCCGCTAATACCGCTTACTCTTCTTGGCTTCCCGCTAATAATGCTTACTCTTCCGTCTAGTTTTTTACTGCAATAAATACAGAGCTCTCTCTTGACAAAGGTTAGAACCTGTTTTAATGTACCAGCATTCACAAATTGGGTTTTATTAAAACAACAGAGGTGGCACGATATTCAATAATTAATGGTTCTTCTTTGGCTTCGTGGTTAAAAACTGAAAGCTTGGAATGATACTTTCCTGATGCGCAAAGTGTACGACTGTGATTTGATCCTTATCACTTGTTGTTTTATACTTCACGTTTCAATTATGTATTGTTATATATGTTTATTCAAATAAAGCTTAATTGAAATTGGGGGGGAAATTGGCGCCAAAAACCTCTCAGGGGCTTCTGGGAGTTGTAGGCCTGGCCTCCTCCCACTGCTACTCAGGTTTCCTGGGCCTGCTAGGCCTCTAGATCCTGACAGGGGGCTACCGGCATCCTTACCCATCCGAGTCCCCTCATCTTTTCCAGGAGAAGAAGTACCATTTGCAGGAGCGTGTCGATAAGGTGAAGAAGAGGGTGAAGGACGTGGAGGAGAAGTCCAAGGAGTTTGTCCAGAAAGTGGAGGAGAAGAGCATCGACCTCATCCAGAAATGGGAGGAGAAGTCCCGCGAGTTCATCGGCAACTTCCTGGAGATGTTCGGCCCGGAAGGAGCGCTGGTAAGGAGGCCCACGGAGCTCTCCCCATCTCTGCCTATCCCCCGAGGTGCCTATCCCCCGAGGGCACCCCTGTCCTTTGGATTGTGCTTTGCTGCAGGTGTTCCACACGTGGCTCAGGTCCTGGAGTGTGTAACTTGATTCCCCGCCCCCAAATTCTAGTATTATGGGAAACGGAAGAAGAAGTTCTCCCTGTCCACTTTCTCCATCCCATGCCACAACAAAAAAGGAAATAACAGAGGGTGAAGGTTTCAGGGGTCAGGATGCTGGACGAGATGGATAAGATCAGGAGAGCCCAGCTGCATCAGGCCAGGGAAGGTCCATCCAGTCCAGCATACTCTCCCACACAGGGGCCAACCAGTTCCTCTGGAGGGCCAACAACAGGGCAGAGAGGCCGAGGCCTTCATAAGAACATCAGAAGAGCCCTCCTGGATCAGACCAGGGAGGGTCCACCAAGTCTAGCCTCCTGTCTCACTCAGTGGCCAACCCGTTCCTCTGGAGGGCCAACCACAGGGCAGAGAGGCCGAGGCCTTCATAAGAACCTAAGAGGAGCCCTGCTGGAGCAGACCAGTAGTCCATCTAGCCCAGCGTCCTGTCTCACACAGGGGCCAACCCGTTCTTCTGGAGGGCACAGAGGCCAAGGCCTTCATAAGATCACAAAAAGAGCCCTGCTAGATCAGTCCAGGGGTCCATCTAGTCCAGCAACCTGTCTCGCGCAGTGGCCAACCTTTTCTGCTGGAGGGCCAACAACGGGCTATAGAGGCCGAGGCCTTCCCCCGATGGTGGACTCCTGGCTCTGGGATTCAGAGGATTAGTGCCTTTGAACATAGAAGTTCCCTTTATCATTTATTTATTGCATTTCTATCCAGCCCTATCCCATGATAGTCACCACCACATAATTGAGAGAAGTAGGAATCAAAGCGTTGTCGTCTTTAAGCCCCTGTCCCCCCCACAACGAACTCTGTCCAAACGCTGCTCGAAGGTTCCATCTGGCCTCTGAACCGCCTCTCTCTCTCTCCCCCCTCCAGAAACACATGCTGAAGGAGGGCAAAGGCCGGATGCTGCAGGCCATCAGCCCCAAGCAGAGCCCTAGCAGCAGCCCGACCCACGACCGCTCTCCCTCGCCGTCCTTCCGCTGGCCCTTCACGGCCCGGACGCCGCCGGCCTCCCCCGCCAGCCTCTCCCGGAACAAGTCCACGATCACCTACGACATCAGCGAGGATGAGGAGGACTGAGTGGTGGGGAGGCGGGGGCGTCGCGGACGCAGAACGGGCGGTTCCCAACCTCCAGAGGGCGAAGAGAGCCAACGGGGAATGCCGGGGAGCCGTCGCCGAGAGGCTGTGTCTGTCGCGGGGCCCTCCCTGCGGAGACCCCGTTTTCTCAGAATGAGGGGGAGGGCGGGACACGGCCCCGTCTTCTCCAGCGATTTCCCCTTCCCCCTTTCTTTCCCCTTTTACTGCTTTTTGGTTTCTGGGGAAAGAGGGGAACCGTGGCTCTTCTGTGGTTTTTTTTTTAAAAGCAGAGGTGTTCTCTTATTTTTGGAAGCCTTCTCCAGTGGTATTAAATGAACCACTCCAGTTGGTTGGGGTCTGTTGGCCGGGCCCGGCGAAGGGGCCGACCCCCGGGAAGAAAACCCCTTTCCCTGCCGGTCTGTTTCACCCGTTGATTGCACGGAGGCCGGGCCCCGCTTCCCCGCGGGCCGTCCCCAGCACCTCGGGGTTCCCCGGGCCTGCGTGTGACGGAGGCGGCACAGGAAGAAGCAAGATGGGGCAGTCCGTCAACCCCCAGGGGGACAGGCAGCTACAGATCGCGGAGACACAAAACACCGTTTGGCTTTTCTAGATTTCCAGAGCAGGGCTTTGGCCCCTTGCTAGCCTTTGGGAGGGTCGCCAAGTTGCCAGTCCTCGAGAGAGAAAAAGCCTGGAATTCGGCATGGCGCCTGCCGATTTCCCACTGTGACCCAATGATACTGTCGCGTTTTACGTCTTGCCCTACATGTTTGTTTGTTTGTTTGTTTATGTAAGAAGGGATTAGAAAGAGAGAGGTTCCCGCGTCCCCAAACTCACGCCAAAGGGCGGAGCTCCCTCGGTCCGCCTGCTGATACTCAGCGGAGGATTGTGGGTAGAATCGCTGCAAAGCATCATGGGAAAGCGGCTCACTCCCATATTAGAGGGGGCTCTGAGGGTGGCGGCACACCTCCCTTCGGCGTATTTTCCACCCTCGCTGATGGGTTACACTCGCCGCGCCGCATTTGGATACCCGGCGCCGTTCCCTGTGGGGTCCCACTTCCGTTTGGAACTCGCCGTTCAGCCGTCAAAACCAAAGAGCGCCAAGAGCCGCCAACGTGGCGTTTCCCCCTCCCTTTCAGCCGATGCTCACTGGCCTTTCCCCGGTGTCTGTTGTTGGGTCTTCACGACCACGTGGCGGTGGCCGGGACGCATTTGTGCTTTCCCGAAACGTCCGTTCACCACCCCCCACCCATGTGCGTGCATGCGCAAGTCTCCTCGCCCCCCCCCGGCCCTCCACTCTCCCCCCCACCCCAGACTGTAGCATGTATCTCTGTCCGTGTGTCTATCCCTGCAAATCGACTCCTGTCTCTCCGTACCAGTGTCTTCAGCTGGCCGACCGGCCAACGATCGGTCGCCTCCTCTCTGTGACAGACGGGGGACAGCCCCATTGTTTTTTAAAAAACATCTCACTGAACCCGTGCCGTGTGTCTCTCCCCCCCACCCGCCCCCGACGTCTAGTAGGGCAGATCCAAGCGGAGGGTCCGGCGTGGCCCCGACCACGTGTTCAGTGCGAGTTCTGCTGCCTGTTAGCCGCGTCCCTGGCAGGGTCTGAACTGACGTTACGCGAAACAGCTGCTTTCCCATCTCGCTGTGAATGGCCTGTCCGCCGGGTTGTTGACTTTTGTTATTCGCTCTGTAATAAACGTTCAGATTTTACTGTCTGTTCTGTAGCTTTGCGTTCCAAGTGAATTAATCACACACACCCCCACCCGGATATTTTGAATGCTCCGGAGCTTTCTTTGTAGCCGTGAGATCTGTTGGGGGCGGAGGGGCCGTGGCTCAGCAGTAGAATGTCTGCCTGGCATGCAGAAGGTCCCAGGTTCAGTCTCCGGCATCTCCAGTTAAAAGGACCAGGCAGGAGGTGATGGGAGAGACCTCCGCCTGAGACCCTGGAGAGCTGTAAAGAGGGGCCGTGGCTCAGTGGAAGAGCCTCTGCTTGGCATGCAGAAGGTCCCAGGTTCAGTCCCCGGCATCTCCAGTTGAAAGGACCAGGCAGGAGGTGATGGGAGAGACCTCCGCCTGAGACCCTGGAGAGCTGTAAAGAGGGGCCGTGGCTCAGTGGAAGAGCCTCTGCCTGGCATGCAGAAGGTCCCAGGTTCAGTCCCCGGCATCTCCAGTTGAAAGGACCAGGCAGGAGGTGATGGGAAAGACCTCAGCCTGGGACCCTGAAGGGCTGTAAAGAGGGGCTGTGGCTCAGTGGAAGAGCCTCTGCCTGGCATGCAGAAGGTCCCAGGTTCAGTCCCCGGCATCTCCAGTTGAAAGGACCAGGCAGGAGGTGATGGGAGAGACCTCTGCCTGAGACCCTGGAGAGCTGTAAAGAGGGGCTGTGGCTCAGTGGAAGAGCCTCTGCTTGGCATGCAGAAGGTCCCAGGTTCAGTCTCCGGCATCTCCAGTTAAAAGGACCAGGCAGGAGGTGATGGGAGAGACCTCCGCCTGAGACCCTGGAGAGCTGTAAAGAGGGGCCGTGGCTCAGTGGAAGAGCCTCTGCTTGGCATGCAGAAGGTCCCAGGTTCAGTCCCCGGCATCTCCAGTTGAAAGGACCAGGCAGGAGGTGATGGGAGAGACCTCCGCCTGAGACCCTGGAGAGCTGTAAAGAGGGGCTGTGGCTCAGTGGAAGAGCCTCTGCCTGGCATGCAGAAGGTCCCAGGTTCAGTCCCCGGCATCTCCAGTTGAAAGGACCAGGCAGGAGGTGATGGGAAAGACCTCAGCCTGGGACCCTGAAGGGCTGTAAAGAGGGGCTGTGGCTCAGTGGAAGAGCCTCTGCCTGGCATGCAGAAGGTCCCAGGTTCAGTCCCCGGCATCTCCAGTTGAAAGGACCAGGCAGGAGGTGATGGGAGAGACCTCTGCCTGAGACCCTGGAGAGCTGTAAAGAGGGGCTGTGGCTCAGTGGAAGAGCCTCTGCCTGGCATGCAGAAGGTCCCAGGTTCAGTCCCCGGCATCTCCAGTTAAAAGGACCAGGCAGGAGGGGATGGGAAAGACCTCCGCCTGAGACCCTGGAGAGCTGTAAAGAGGGGCTGTGGCTCAATGGAAGAGCCTCTGCTTGGCATGCAGAAGGTCCCAGGTTCAGTCCCCGGCATCTCCAACTAAAAGGACCAGGCAGCAGAAGATTTGAAAGACCTCTGCCTGAGACCCTGGTGAACCAGTGCTAAGAAGGTCAGAATATAAGAAGTGTGAAGAAGTACCAGTCTGAAGAGACAATATTTTGATGGACCGAGTGAACTGATCCAGTACAGGACAGCCTCCCATGTTCATCTGTATCTGGACTGGTGTCACCGTTGTTTGACCTTTGCTCCTACAAGGAGATGCTTTTGGTGCAGGAAAACAGTTTCGTGTAGGGAGGTCAGGAGCCCAGTGAGACGCTTCTCTTCCTCTTGAGAAAACTGACCGGGCGCACGTCGGAAGACCGTGCAGGGTGGACCTTGGGTATCTGACCATCAGTGTTCCCTCTAAGCTGAGTTAGTGTGAGCTAGCTCACAGTTTTTTTAGCCTCCGGCTCACACGTTTTTGTCTCAACTCAGGAAGGGAGGGCTCCAGAGCAAACTGCTTTATGCAGTCGCCAGATCCCTCGCTCACAACTTTAATGCCAGTAGCTCACAAAGTAGAATTTTTGCTCACAAGACTCCACAGCTTAGAGGGAACATTGCTGAGCATGTACATGTTTTCCTGCACAGACATTATGTCTTGGGGGACGGGGGGGGACAATGTATCGTGTGGTCTGATATGCTGATTTGATTCTCACCGATTTTGGGAAATGGGTTTCTAAACCTGGGGTCCGCAACCCTTTTGATGCTGTGGGCACCTTAGGAATTCTGACAGAGCACGATGAGGATAATCCCAAAATGGCTGCCACCGGAAGTGGGACCAGTCGCAAAATGGCTGCCGTGGGAGGCGGAGCCAGTCACCAAATGTCAGGGAGCGAGAGATTATATATAGCTCTAACAGTGACTCATAATGCCTCTATACTGCAGGCAGAAGCCATGTGTAACACGATACCTTTTAATCTGTGCAGCCAATCAGAAGCCCTGCAGGGCAAATGCCCCACCTGGCCCCACCCACTTTATACAAGCACTTGGGGGGGCGGCAGGAAAGATGGGAGTGGGCCCTATGGTGCCCACAGAAACGGCGTTGGGGACCCACGGTCTAGGCTGTATCATCCCAGATTGCAGACGGGGCCTCGCAAGGATCGAAGGCTGCTCCATGTGAAAAGCAAGTCCCTGCATGGAGAAAGCTAGCACGACAAGGAAAAATCTCTCCTCCTGACATCCAGTTTTCTATATGGAGTGATTTGGGAGGGGGCGGGGAAAGGAGCCTTCTGCCAGGTGAGTCCCTCTCTGCGTTGCAAAGGTACCGGTTGATTGCCTCGGGGAGAACGAGGCCTGCATTCCAGATCCCTGTTACAGAACGGAGCGGGTGCAGAGGAGAGCGACGAGGATGATGATCGGGGGCCTGGAGTCCAAGAAGCCCCAGGAGGAAAGGCCGAGGAACTTCTTGGGAATGTCCAGTCTGGAGGAGAGGAGGTTGAGGGGGGACAGGATGGCTTTCTTGAAATCTGAAGGGCTGTGTCACTCGGAGGAGGAAAGGGAGCTATTCCTGTTGGCAGCAGAGGAGAGGACTCACAATAATGGGTTTAAATTAAGGGCAGGAAGCTACTGGTGGGATCTTAGGGAGTCACAGTTGTCCAACGGTGGAATCAGCAGCCTGGGGAGGCAGTGAGCTTCCCCTCCCTAGCAGTCTCTAAGCAGCGGCTGGACTAACCCTTGTCGGGGATGCTCCTAGGCCGGGGAGTGGCCGAACTCACCGAACGTAAGAGCCACACAGAACAAACGTCAGGTGTTTGAGAGCCACGAGGCCCGAACAAATATCGCAGGCACGCTTCTATTGAAAATATGCAAAACTTGCTTTTTATTCACGTTAAAGGAGATTGCCAGACGTAAACAGAAAAGGGGTAAGAAATAGATATTGATAATGATATTTATCCAGTGATATTTGTAGGCTTGGGGGGCGGGGAGCCTTTGAGAACGTGTTTAAAGTGACTCTCTTTCTCTGCTTCTCCCCACCTCAAGCCTATGCAGGGAGGGGAACGCTGGTCGGGGAAGGGAAGACCGGTCGGGGAAACACGCCTCCCCCAGCCGCCCTGCGGAGAGCCACACAGTTTGGCTCTAGGCTGATCCTGAATTGAGCAGGGGGGGGACACCTGATGGCCTGCATGCCCCCTTCCAACTCTGTGATGCTCTGATTCTATGAATATATCGACAGTGTTGCCTTTTCTCATCTCTTTGCCAAAAGAGCCAATTACTAGCATTTAAGCCAATGATTATGGCCAGGGTAAATGAATGGGCCTAGTGGCGGAGGGCCTTCAGCACTAGTGGAGGGAAGGCTGAAGCTAGGGTTGCCAACCCCAGGTTGGGAGATTCCTGGAGGTTTGGGGGTGCGGCCCGGGGAAGCAGGATTTGGGGCGGGGAGGGACCTCGGCGGGGTAGAATGCCAGAAAGCCCACCCTCCAAAGCTGCCATTTCCTCCAGGGGAAGAAGAAGAAGAGGAAGAAGCGAAGAGATTGGATTTATACCCCGCCCTTCACTTGGAGTCTCAGAGCGGCTTACAAACTCCTTTTCCCTTCCCCTCCCCACAACAGACACCCTTGTGAGGCAGGTGGGGCTGAGAGAACTCTGACAGAAACTGCTCCTTGAGAGAACAGCTGTGCCAGAGCTTGTGACTGACCCAAGGTCACATCAGCAGGTGCAAGTGGAGTAGTGGGGAATCAAACCTGGTTCTCCCAGATTAGAGTCCGCGCACTTAACCACTACACCAAACTGGCTCTCTGTAGTCTGGGGATCAGTCGTAATTCCGGGATATCTCCAGGACCCACCTGGAGGTTGGCAACCGTAGCTGAGGCAGGGATCTGTGGCCTGCAGACTGGGGTAATAGAAACCTGTCGCGGTTTTTATCTGTGAAGCGCTGGAAGGGATGGGAACAGCACATGGGCGACACGCACCAGTTGGAAACCGGCAGTAATGTTCCCTCCTTTCCCCTCCAGCCCGTCCGCTTCCTGGGAATGGGGGTCTTCTTGCAGCCTGAGAGGCCAGGGTCCGTGTTCATTGGGCGTGTCCTGGTCTTCTGTCTGCCCGCTGGGTCTGAGATCAGATGGATCTCCGGTCTGACTCAGCGGCTGCCGATCGCTGCCTTGCTTTCCGGAGGGGTGACCGGACCGTACGCGGCTCTGTCATCCGCCTTCCGGTAATACATCCTCGTCAGCACCGTCATCAGGAAGGTCTCGATGATCAGCACCTGTGCGTTCATCTCTTTGTGCCAAATGACAAAGCGGGGGGGGGGGAGAATAAATAGAATTACTTGGAACCTCCTCTAAGGGAACAGTTAACTGCTTCTACCCCTGCCGCAATCGTATAAGGAAGAACAATGCCACAGTAACAATAGCGCTAAAAGTTATTACATGAATCTAATACACATAAACCACTGGGCCAATCTGCATTTAGCATTTCTACCAATCCCACACTGGAACAGAAAAAGATGCAGTTCAAAGCCACATTCAAACTACCCCGGGCCAATGCTCCCTCTTAAGCTGTGGAGTTCTGTGAGCAAAAGTTCTACTTTGTGAGCCACCGGCATTAAAGTTGTGAGCCAAAGATTTGGCTACTGCATAAATTAGTTTGCTCTGGAGCCATCCCTTCCTGAGCTGAGACAAAAATCTGTGAGCTGGAGGCTAAAAAACTGAGCTAGCTCACACTAACTCGGCTTAGAGGGAACGCTGCCCCAGGCCGACACCGTACTGACTGCAGAGTCATCCCCGACTGGCCATAAAATGGCCATAAGTCTATGCAGACAGCCACAATAAAACCAGAGATCAACGGAAGTGAAAGCAGCATGCAGTCTGGACACGCTGCCATAAAATGCGACAAAGTGAAAGTGGCATGCAATGTAGAGGGGAATTTCTGTTCCAGTGTGGGTTTGGTAAGACAGCGGAGCAAATGCTAGATCCAGATTGGGCCATGCATGACTTAAAATTATTGTGACTTAATTATCTATGATCTGTCAACTTCCAGAGTAATTGAGCACTCGGTATCAAATACAACAACATCAAAGCATGATGCTCTCCACAATGTGGAAATCAGCGTACAGCAAAGTCAGAACGCATAACTCATTGGACAATCAATGTCCCTTATGACGATATCAAAATATGATATTCTGCATACAAACGTGAAAATCTATGGCTGAGTTCAGACTGGCAGTTTGAAGCGGGAGCCAGTCGTGGCAAAAAAGCCCTGGACTGATGTGGGAGCATACCAGGAGGAGGCACGAGAGAGCGTTCAGACTGCTGGCCCGCAGGCGCGGCTGTAAATGGCTTTTTCCTGGTAATTTGGCTATGTGCGCATGTGTACATATGCGCTCATGCGCATAAGCACATCAGGGTGATTTGGGGAGGATCCCGTTGCGCTGGCACCACATTGGGTGGTAGAGTGGAGCACATCCAATCATATCGCTGCTGCCTCTCCAGGACAATCAAGTGCACCTTGCGCAGAAACACCCGGCAGACATTATTACTGCGGGTTGTTCCTGGCTTTTCGGGTTGGCGTTCACACTTCCCGGAAGTGAAATGAAGGGGGATAAAGGCACTCTCCGGGATTTGCTACCACTTTCACCAGGTATCTTTTAAATGCAGAAGCGAAGTGGGTTGACTACGGGTGGGGAACGCCAGACAGATGTGCCTGTGTGAACGCCCCCTTTAATCTGCTTGTGAAACATGGCTGAAACATGCCTATCTCGGGGCAAACTGCCAGTCTGAACTCAGCCTACGAATAGCAGAAGGATTCAAGCCGAAAGATTGAAGAAGGATTCACGTGAGGTTACGTTCTCTCATTTTGAATGTCTTCTCCAGTGAGGCTAACAGCAATAAGCTACGATTCACGAATAGTGATTTCTGCAGCCTTCTTTCAATCCCATACTAGAAAATGGCCATTAGCCACAACTGCCTCATTGTTTGGTTTAAAACGCTTGGGGCTCTTTAGCTTGGAAAAACGACAGCTGAGGGGTGACATGATCGAGGTTTATAAGATTATGAATGGGATTGAGCAGGTTGAGAAAGAAGTCCTTTTCTCCCTTTCTCACAATACAAGAACTCGTGGGCACTCTATGAAATTGCTGAGCAGTCGGGTTAGAACAGATGAAAGGAAATACTTCTTCACCCAAAGAGTGATTAACATATGGAATTCACTGCCACAGGAGGTGGTGGCAGCTACAAGCATGGACGGCTTCAAGAGGGAATTAGATAAACATCTGGAGCAGAAGTCCATCAGTGGCTATTAGCCACAGGGTATAGATGGGAACTCTCAGTCTGGGGCAGGTGATGCACTCTATTCTTGGTGCTGGAGGGGGCAGCAGTGGAAGGGCTTCTAGTGTCCTGGCCCCACTGCTGGACCTCCTGATGGCATCTGGTATATTTTGGCCATTGTGTGACAGAGTGTTGGACTAGATGCGCCATTGGCCTGATTCAACATTGGCTTCTCTTATGTTCTTATGTTCTTATGTGGCTTCAAAATCTGGGCACCATTAAACAGCTTCAGCTCAAAATCAATTGGAATATTATAAGCCTTCGATACGTTATAGACAGAAAATCTCATAATCTCCAGGAATTTCCCAAGGCGTTGTTGGCAAACCTGGGCTGTCGCCAGTATGGAAAAAGGCTGGAGCCCCTAGCTCATGCCCTCCACCACCATTTCTTGACTCCACCTCGCCACCCGTCGGGTCTAAGCCAAGCTTCTGCCCTTCGGTTTGGCTTGCTTCCACCTGCTTGCAGCGTGGGAGGAAGCGACGGGCGCGCTTAAACTCGGGGAGACGAATCACCTTGTGCCCGCCTTGTTGACCTTGCGCCAGCCTTGTTGACTTTGTAGAATGGACACTCTCTGCACGTGCTTTCTCTCCACTCTTCCGAGAGCCACTCAAATATGGCTGGGACTTAACAGCTCCCCTGATTGTCTCCTTCCAGCTCTCTCCGCCCTATCTCCCTTTCCCTGTGTCTAACCCAAGGTTCCCCGACAGGGTGCCCGTGGGCACCACGGCAGCTGCAGATGCCTTTCCTGGGGCCTGCCAAGTGTTTTTATAGAAAGTCGGGGGGGCTTTTGCCCAGAAAGGTTATTGGAGAGTTGATTGATTCCACAGATTTTTAAAAATGTTGCTTTGGCAGAAGCTGCCGCCACAGAACAAGCATTTTCACCGTCTGACAGAAGGTAAGTTGCAGCAGCCATTTTGTGGCTGGCTACACCTCCCACGGAAGCCATTTTGTCGTTGGCTACACCTCCTGTGGCAGCCATTTTGTGGCTGGCTACACCTCCCGCAGCAGCCATTTTGTGATTGGCTAAACCTCCCGTGGCAGCCATTTTGTGGCTGGCTACACCTCCCACAGCAGCCATTTTGTAGTTGGCTAAACCTCCTGCGGCAGCCATTTTGTGGCTGGCTACACCTCCCACGGCAGCCATTTTGTGGCTGGCTACACCTCCCACGGCAGCCATTTTGTGGCTGGCTACACCTCCCGCGGCAGCCATTTTGTGGCTGGCTACACCTCCCACGGCAGCCATTTTGTGGTTGGCTACACCTCCCGTGGCAGCCATTTTGTGGCTGGCTACACCTCCCACGGCAGCCATTTTGTGGCTGGCTACACCTCCCGCGGCAGCCATTTTGTGGCTGGCTACACCTCCCACGGCAGCCATTTTGTGGCTGGCTACACCTCCCACGGCAGCCATTTTGTGGCTGGCTACACCTCCCACGGCAGCCATTTTGTGGCTGGCAACACCTCCTGTGCAATGCTCCCTCTATGCTGTGGAGTCTTGTGAGCAAAAATTTTACTTTGTGAGCTACTGACTTTAAAGTTGTGAGCGAGAGATTTGGCTACCATGTAAATTAGTTTGCTCTGGAGCCCTCCTTCCTGAGCTAAAACAAAAAATGTGTGAGCCGGAGGCTAAAAAACTGTGAGCTAACTCACACTAACTCAGCATAGAGTGAACACTGCTCCTGTGGCAGCCATTTTGTGGTTGGCTACACCTCCCACGGAAGCCATTTTGTGGTTGGCTACACCTCCCATGGAAGCCATTTTGTGGCTGTGCCCGCCACAGGTTCCCACTTGCTCATAAAGGCTGGGGACCCCTTGTCCAGCCCCGCAAGGATGAAGACTCACGCTGCGACCTCGCTTTGGAGGAGAAGGGCGGGGAGCAGGCAATCTGGCCCTCGTTCGCCAGGATGCTGAAAATGGAGGGCTGAAGCGCCGTCAGGATGAGGAGAACCTGGAATTCGGAAGCACAGAAGAAAGCAGGAAGCTCAGTTTTCAGGGGCTCCAGGAAAGAAAGGAAAAAAACCACTTGGGTTCTGTCCACACTAAGGCCTGCTATTCCACAGTCCATGGGAAAGGGAGGGACTGTACCAGGTGGTCCTGTCCCTGCTGAGCACAAAGATAGGACAGACTAGGGGAGCCACGCAACCTGGAAATGCAATGCAATCAGGCAGAAATGTGGCAAAGAAGAAGAGGAGGAGGAAGAGGAGGATATTGGATTTATACCCCACCCTTCACTGCCTGAAGGAGTCTCAGAGCGGTCTACAATCTCTTTTCCCTTCCCTTCCCCACCACAGACACCCCTGTGGGGCAGGTGGGGCTGAGAGAGCTCTTTCGAGGACTGCCCTTGAGAGAACAGCTCTGAGAGAACTCGTGACTGACCCAAGGCCACACCAGCAGCTGCGTGTGGAGGAGTTCTCCCAGATTAGAGTCCGCGCTCCTAATGATTACAATAAACTGGCTCTTGGAATCTTTTGATTAACAGCATGGTCTAAAAAGACGTTAAATACACAGCCTCGCAGAATTCAGGTTAACAGATCTCCCTGGCTACCAGCAGGGGATGGGGGCATGAGATTGCCAAATTCAGAAGTGGGTGGGCTCCTGGACGTTTGGGGATGGAGTCTGGGGAGGACAGGGCCCTCAGTGGGGTACAATGCCGCAGAGAGCCAGTTTGGTGCAGTGGTTAAGTGCGCGGACTCTAATCTGGGAGAACTGGGTTTGACTCCCCACTCCTCCACTTGCACCTGCTGGATGACCTTGGGCAAGCCATAATTCTGGCACAGCTGTCCTTGAAAAAGAGCCATTTCTGTCAGAGCTCTCTCAGCCCCGCCTACCTCACAGGGTGTCTGTTGTGGGGAGGGGAAGGGAAAGGAGTTTGTAAGCCGCTCTGAGACTCCAAGTGAAGGGTGGGATATAAATCCAATCTCCTCCTCCTCCTCCTCTTCTTCTTCTCCTTCTTCTCCTTCTCCTTCTCCTTCTCCTTCTCCTCCTCCTTCTCCTCCTCCTTCTCCTTCTCCTTCTCCTCCTTCTCATCCATTTTCTCCAGGGGAACTGATCTGTGTAGTCTGGAGATGAGCTCCAATGCCAAGGGGATCCCCAGGTCCCACCTGGAGGCTGGCATCCCTATAAGGTCCCTCCTCCTCCTCCATGGACCAAGAAGAGCATGCTGTCAATCCACACGGCCTAGGCCAGCACTATCAAGGCATTCAGAGTCACAGATAAACCACCACATCTCGAGAAAGGAGAAGGGACAGCACCGAAAACAGGGGAACGCAACCATTTGACAACACCCTAGCTTGGGGTTCTCCGGAACAGCTGAACGGAGGAAGACCAATACAGCTGACATGGATGCTGCCTTTGACTGCAAGGTGGGGCTGCCAACCTCCAGGTGGGGCCTGGATATCTCCTGGAATTACGACTGATCTCCAGACACCAGAGATCAGCCTCCCCGTAGAAAATATCCGCCTTACAGGATGGCCTCTACGGCAGGCAGGGCTCTTTTCGTAGCAGGGACTCCTTTGCATATTAGGCGACGCACACCCTAATGCAGCCAATCCTCCCAGAGCTTACAGTAGCCCCTGTAAGAAGAGCTCTGTAAGCTCTTGGAGTATTGGCTACATTAGGGGTATGTCGAACATGCAGCCCAGGGGCCGGATGAGGCCCCTGGAGGGCTTCTCTCAGGCCTGCAGTGGAACTGGCCGTCTCCTGCTTCTTCTTCCAGTTCTGCTGCTGCTGCGTCATAGGTTTGCAGCTTACAGATACACACCTGAACAGCAGACTCAAGATTGCAACAGCACAGACATTTTGATGCAATAACTCAGAGCGAGAGGTGTCCCTTATCAGACACTGTTAAATAAGCAAAATATTGCAAGAGGGCTGATGTTTTAAGCGCATTTTTATTTTAAATAAAAAAAACCCCAAACCCTTTGTGTTTGTGTCCTTTATAAAGTTTATCTCTCCGCTACCTGGCATTACATTTTATGACACACACACGGCCCGGCCCAATAAGGGCTGAACCTGCATTTGCCTGTCCCACCCGTTGTCCCCGGCCCTTTGACTCCGTCTTCCAAAAAGCCGTCCCCATTTGGTGTCGTTTTCACACCTCAACGGTGCTAGTATACTTTTGCACGTCCACGTCAGTTTATCGTCCTTTCGGGGGCGGCTCCGCTGTCACGGCACCCCCGCACTGCTTTAAATGAATCTCCCCCAAACAACATTCAAACAGGCATAGAGAAAGACAGACTCACGGCAGCATGCAACTGATTTAAAAATGCCAAGGCGGATTCAACCAAGGTCTCATTTGTGCCAGATCCGGCCCTCGTAATAAATGAGTTCGACACCCCCTGCTCTATGGGCATTACAACCTGCGGAGGTCCCTCTCGTCCCGAACCCCACCCTTCCCGGGCTCCATCCCCAAATCCCCGGGAATTTCCCAAAGCAGAGTCGGCAATCCTAAAAGTGTAGCTCCACGCCCCCCCCCCCCATCCCAGGCTGAATCCCACATCTCCATCCACCCGTATCTATTTCGAGACAGCGAAGCGGCGACTTTACCTGGAAGCAAACGAACTTCCCCACCACGTTCTGTTCCGCAAGGTGTGCCTTGGCTTGCCGGAAGAGGACCGCCAGTCCCCACAGAGCAAAGAGGGTGGACACCCCTAGGCAAGTGTTTATCCACAGGGCCACGCTCCCGGCTGAAATCTGGTTGCAGAAGACAAAAACGTCTAGTTGGAGGAGAGCAAGACTCCAGGAGCGCCTTAAAAGACTAACGACATCTGGGAACAGCTTCAAGAGGGGATTGGATGAGCATACGGAGCAGAACTCCATCAGTGGCCACCCACAAAGTATAGATAGGAAATCTCAGGCTGGGGCCAGTGATGCTCTGTCTTCTTGGTGCTTGGGGGTGGGGGGCAACAGTGGGAGGGGCTTCTGGTGTCCTGGCCCCACTGCTGGACCTCCTGATGGCCCCTGGTATTTCTGGCCACTGTGTGACACAGAGAGTGTTGGACTGGATGGGCCATTGGCCTGATCCAGCAGTGGCTTCTCTGATGGCTGGGGCGAGTGATGCTCTATATTCTTGGTGCTTGGGGGTGGGGGTCAACAGTGGGAGGGCTTCTGGTGTCCTGGCCCCACTGTTGGACCTCCTGGTGGCCCCTGGTATTCTTGGCTGCTGTGTGACACAGACTGTTGGACTGGATGGGCCATTGGCCTGATCCAACACTGGCTTCTCTGATGTTCTTAAGAGCAGAGGACCATCAGGGGCGATTAGCCACAAGGTAGAGATAGGAACGCTCAGTCTGGGGCAGGTGATGCACTCTGTTCTTGGTGCTGGAGGGGGCAGCAGTGGGAGGGCTTCTAGTGTCCTGGCCCCACTGCTGGACCTCCTGAGGCCCCTGGTATTCTTGGCTGCTGTGTGACACAGGGTGTTGGACTGGATGGGCCATTGGCCTGATCCAACACTGGCTTCTCTTATGTTCTTAAGAGCAGAGGACCATCAGGGGCGATTAGCCACAAGGTATAGATAGGAGGTATAGATAGGTATAGAGTCGGATTCGACTGGCTTTCGAGCAAGGGAACCTTTACCTTTTTATAGATAGGAACTTTCAATCTGGGGCAGGTGATGCACTCTATTCTTGGTGGTTGGGGGGGCAGCAGTGGGAGGGCTTCTAGTGTTCTACTGACCCCACTGCTGGACCTCCTGAGGGCACCTGGTATTTTTGGCCACTGTGTGACACAGAGTGTTGGACTGGATGGGCCATTGGCCTGATCCAGCATTGGCTTCTCTTATGTTCTTATGATGAGTTTTCGTGAGTCACTGCTCACGTCCTCAGATACAGCGAGAAAGAGAGTCTGTCTGTCTTCAGCTAGGGTCCCCAGCCCCCCAGACACTGGTGGGGGATGCAGGGGTAGGGTTGCCAGATCCAGGTTGGGAAATTCCTGGAGATTTGGGGAGGACAGGGACCCCAGTGGGGTACAAGGCCACAGAGCCCACCCTCCAAAGCAGCCGTTTCCTCCAGGGGAACTGATCTCTGCAGTCCGGAGATGAGCTGTAATTCCAGGGGATCCCCCCGGGTCCCGCCTGGATGCTGGCATCCTTAATCCCGAGGGATCTCCGGCCACCACCTGGAGGCTGGCATCCCCACCTCTTCTTGTATCCCTGAAACACCTAAATCCTTGCATGATCTCTTTGCTGGGCAGAGGCCTTTGGAGTGCATCGTCTGCTGTTTTGAGACCGGACTCCCCGAGTGGCTACCAGCGTTCCCTCTCAGCTGAGTCAGTGTGAGCCAGCTCACAGTTTTTTTTAGCCTCCGGCTCACCCATATTTGTCTTCGCTCAGGAAGGGAGGGCTCCAGAGCAGACTAATTTATGCTATAGCCAAATTGGCTCGCTCACAACTTTAATGCCAGTGGCCCGCAAAGTAGAATTCCTGCTCACAGGACTCCAGAGCTTAGAGGGAGCATTGCTACTTGTCTATTTTGTTTTCGTAAAGGGCGTCGCTGGCACAGTCCGCCCAAACGCATTGTGGAGCCCTGTTTTCTTCCATCCCAGGCACTGACCACGCCTGGAGTCTGGGAAGAAAACCACGTCGGCTCCTTGGAGACCATTCTCTGGGCTTCCTGTCCGGCGTTTCCCGTCCTCGGAGCCTCATCCTGTTCCCGGGAATATTGCGTACAGTTCTGGTCCCCGTGTCTCCAAAAGTGCATCGCAGAGCTGGAAACAGTATGGAGGAGGGCGACCGTGAAGACGAGGGGGTTCGAGCCCCTTCCCTAGGCGGAAAGGCCGAAAAGTCTGGGACTTTCCCGTTTAGAGAAGAGACCAAGAAGGGGGCACATGATGGATGGATAAAATTAGGCATGGGGTGGAGAGAGTTGAGCAAGAGAACTTTTTTTCTCCCTCTCCCAGAATACTAGAACTGGAGGGCGTCCGATGAAGCTGACGGGCAGTAGGTTCAGGAGGGACGGAAGGAAATACTACTTTACGCAGAGAGTGATTAAAATGCGGACTCCGCAGCCAGAGGACGTAGCGGTGGCCACAGGCATAGACAGCTTTCAAAGGGGGTTAGGCAGATTCACGGAGGAGAGATCCATCAGTGGCCGCTGGCCGTGGTGACTAAAAGGAACCTCCAAAACTAGAGGCAGTCAGCCTCCAAATCCCAGTGCCAGGAGGCAATGTCAGGGGATTTGGCCTCTCTGCCCTGTTGTTGGCTCTCCAGAGGAACTGGTCAGCCACTGTGTGAGACGGGAGGCTGGAATAGATGGACCACTGGTCTGATCCAGCAGGGCTCTTCTGATGTTCTTATGAAGGCCTTGGCCTCTGGGCCCTGTTGCTGTCCCTCCAGAGGAACTGGTTCGCCCCTGTGTGAGACGGGAGGCTGGAGTAGATGGACCACGGATCTCACCCAGCATGGCTCTTCTGATGTTCTTACGAAGGCCTCGGCCTCTCTGCCCTGTTGTTGGCCCTGCAGAGGAACTGGTTGGCCACCGTGTGAGACAGGAGGCTGGACTAGAGGGACTCTCTTTGGTCTGAGAGGGAGGGCAGGAAGGGTCACATCAGTGCTTAGTTCTCGTGGCCCTTTCTTACACGCCCAGGGAACTGCTGATTGCCACTTTGGGGTCAGGAAGCCATTTTCCTCCTGGCCACGTTGGCCAGGGATCCTGGAGGGTTTTTTGTCATCTTCTGGGCATGGAACAGGGGTCACTGCGGATGTGGAAGCGGAGGTATTTGTGAATTTCCTGTATTGTGCAGAGGGTTGGACTAGATGACCCCGGAGGGCCCTTCCAACTCTATCATTCTAGGATTCCAGGCAACAGAGACTGGTTCACCTGAAGATAATGGCCGCCAGGGCTATTTTCGAGCAGGAACGCACAGGAACGGGGTTCCGGCTGACTCCCGAGTTGGCCACACCCAGCAGGAGCTCATTAGCATAACAGGCCACACCCAACAGCAGAAACTCATTTGGATTGGCTCCATGAGGGGTGTGTTGGCCTAACATGCAAAGGCGTTCCTGCTACAAAAAAAGCCCTGGGTTTGGACAACAAACAAGGTAAACAGAATAAGAAGCAAAAGGTGGGTGTGGCTGGATGACCACACTTCTGGTAAAAATGGGGGTGTGGCCTGATATGCTAATGAGTTTCTGCTGTTAGGAGTGGCCTGTTATGCTAATGAGTTCCTGCTGGGCTCTTTCTACAAAAGAAGTCCTGATGGCTGCTTTGGAAAGGGGACTCTATGGCAGTATACCCCAATGAAGTCTCTCCCCTCCCCAAACCCCGCCCTCTTGAAGCTCCGCCCCCCTGAACCTCCAAATATTTCCCAACCCAGACCCATTTTCCCCTCCTCAACTATCCTTGAGAAGTAGATTGAGTTGAAAGAGAGTGGGCAGCCCAGGTCTTCTTCTGAGATTCAGTGCTCTGCAAAAGATTTGAACCCAGGACTCAGAGCTCTGGCCCGGCACTCCGAGCAGAGCGCCGTTTGCATCTCCTCGAGAGGAGGAAACGGTCGCCCTCACTCACATCAGAGGGGTCGTAGAGGTCTTCTGTGCTGAGGACCAAGCCGAGGAAGACGCCGGCCGCCTTGAAGAAGGCATACTGGAAAGTGCTCAGCATCATGATCTTCAGTTTGCGCCTGCAAAAGGGGGGGGGAAAGGCAGCATTACGTATTGGGATTGAATCCACCCTGATTGAATCACCCAAGAATCTGGCTGAGCTGGGAGCAGAAGAACAATAGCTGACCAGGACGCTCTGGAACGAACCAATCAAGTAGTGATGTTTTGTAAATAGCCAATCACGGGGAGTGGGGGGTGGGGTGTTTGGCATGCATAGAAGCAGGGCTCCAGCCCTGCTAGAGTGGTCTTAGAGTTCAGCTGAAATCACTAATAAACAATGAGCTGATCACGACACACGTCTCGAACCCGGTATATTTCAGGCAACTAGGGCTTGTTCCAAGGGAAAGCCCTCCTGTCCCCGTCCCATAGAATCATAGAATGTTAGAGTTGGAAGGGACCTTGCAGGTCATCTAAGTCCAACCCCCTGCACTCTGCAAGCGCGAAGCTGAAAGAGAGCCCTACAACATACCCGAAAGATGGTCGTCCAGCCTCCGCTTGGAAATGTCCAGGGAAGGAGCATCCACCACCTCCCGAGGCAGACTGTTCCACTGCTCAACCACCCTGACGGTTAGGAAGTTTCTTCTGATATCTAGCCAGTAAGGACTCCCTTGTAATTTCCACCCATTAGATCTAGTCTTGCAATCCGGAGCAAGAGAGAACAGATCTGCTCCATCTTCTACATGACAGCCCTTCAGATATTAGAAGACTGCCATCGTGTCCCCTCTAAGCCTTCTCTTTCCCAGGCTAAACAGACCCAGCTCTTTCAGCCTTTCCTCATAAGACTTGGATTCCAACCCTCTCACCATCCTGGTTGCCCTCCTCTGGACACGCTCCAGCTTGTCAACATCCTTCCTGAACATCCAGGAACTATTCTGGAAAAGGGTTGCCAACCTCCAGGTGGTGTATTTCTGGGAGAGCTCCAGGTCCCACCTGGAGGCCGGTGAACCTGGGTGTACAGGGTGTTGTGTGTGGGAAAACAGGCAGGCAGACCACACTGTCACAAAGGACGATTGGGGGCCTGCAGACCAAGAAGCCCCATGAGGAAAGGCTGAGGGGACTTGGGAAGGTTCAGTCTGGAGGAGAGGAGGTTGAGGGGGGACAGGATGGCTCACTTGAGGTATTTGAAGGGCTGCCACTTAAGAGGAGGGCAGGGAGCTTGTTCCTGTTGGCAGCAGAGGAGAGGAGTCGTGAGAATGGGTTGAAATTAAGGGCGGGAAGCAATGCTCCCTCTAAGCTGTGGAGTCTCGTGAGCAAAAATTCTACTTTGTGAGCTCCCGGCATTAAAGCTGTGAGCGAGCAGTTTGGCTGCTGCATAGATTAGTTTGCTCTGGAGCCATCCTTCCTGAGCTAGGACAAAAATGCATGAGCTGGAGGCTAAAAAACTGTGAACTGGCTCACACTAACTCAGCTTAGAGGGAACACTGGCGGGAAGGTAGCGGCTGGATCTTGGGGAAAAAAATTATTTAAAGTCAGGGTAGTTTAGCAGTGGAAATCAATTGCCTGGGGCTCCCAAATCTGCTTAAGATAAGAGCCACATAGAATAAACGTCAGATGTTTGAGAGCCGCACGACGTGAACAGATAATACAGACGTGGGTTTTTTGGAAGATATGCAAATTTGCTTTTTTATTAACTTTAAACAAGACTGCCAAAACTTAAAAACCAAAAGGGGTAAAAATAGATATTGATAATGATATTTATTTGTCCAGTGATAGTTGTAGGCCTGGGGGGAGTGGTCCTGGACCAAAGGGGGCGCCACAGAGTCCGGAAAAGGGTGAAAAGGGAATTAAAAAAAAAAAAATTGATAAAATGAGTGCAAATTGATCATGGTGCACCGTAGGGGTTATCTTCTATTTTTTGGTTGACGAGGTGCAGTGTCATAGGCTATGTTTAAAAGTAAAATTGCATATGTTTAAAAGTAAAACGATGGAGCCAAATTCAGTTGCCGTGACGGCCATTTCAATGAGGGGGGTGGGCACCAAGTTTGGTCAGTGCTTGGGGCACCAGTGAGCCTTAATCCGCCCCTGGGTCTTTGAGAACACATTGAAAGCTAAAGTTTCTTTCTTTCTCTGCTTCCCCCCTTGCCTCAAGCCTACCCTGGAAGGGGAACACCGGCCGGGGAAAGGAAGACCGATTGGAGAGGTGTGCCTCCCCTTCGCTTCCCCAGCCGCCCTGCCGGGAGCCACTTAATATGTGTGAAAGAGCCGCATGGGCTCCCGAGCCGCCGTCTGGCCAACCCCTGCAGTCTAGGCTGATCCTGCACTGAGCAGGGGGTTGGACTGGATGGCCTCTATGGCCCCTTCTGACTCTGTGATTCCACGATTCTAACTGATGGTCGCCATCCTGCCCGTGTGGGCGCCACATTGGGGAACCCTGCTCAAACCACTGCACCACGGCGAAATCGCCAGCATCGACAGACCGATCCTCCATCGGTTTGGCTTTAGGCAGCACCCGACCAGTGCTGTGCCCCTGTAACCGTGCCCCGGGGAACTCCTTAGCTTCACCTTCTGCGGGGTTCCCCTCCCACCCCCCGCCTGCCCCCGCCATCCCTTTTCACTCACCTGGTCATCTGGATGCGGGGGCAGCAGGGGCAACAGCAGCAGCAAGGCCCCGTGCTGATCACCATGGGGGTGTCCTTCAGGGCCTTGAGCACGGCCTCCGTCCCCCCGAAGCCCTCCACCATGACCAGCATCATCAGGTAGAAGCAGGCCGCAAAGTACCTAGAAGGAAACCAAGCAAAGGGAGCTGCAGAGACGGGGGCTGCCCTGACTTCGGGAGGGTCTCCGGGTACGGGGCTTCCTCGTGGCACAGCCCCCAGGACTCGGGTCTGCTTTTCTCCTTTCCCTGCACCAAACGGCAGGGCCGAGACCCTTGCGTGACTCACAGGGATGCCAGCCTCCAGGTGGGGCCTGGAGAGTAATGCGCCCGCTAAGCTGTGGAGCCTTGTGAGCAAAAATTCTACTTCGTGAGCTACTGGAGGAAGAAGAAAAAGAAGAAGAAGAGATTGGATTTATTCCCCGCCCCTTCACTACCCAAAGGAGTCTCAGAGCAGCTCACAAACTCCTTTCCCTTCCCCTCCCCACAACAGGCACCCTGTGAGGTAGAAGAAGAAGAAGAAGAGATTGGATTTATACCCCACCCTTCACTACCCAAAGGAGTCTCAGAGCGGCTCACAAACTCCTTCCCCTTCCCCTCCCCACAACAGACACCCTGTGAGGTAGAAGAAGAAGAAGAAGAGATTGGATTTATACCCCCCGCCCTTCACTACCTGAAGGAGTCTCAGAGCGGCTTAGAAACTCCTTTCCCTTCCCCTCCCCACAACAGACACCCTGTGAGGTAGGCAGGGCTGAGAGAGCTCTGACACAAACGGCACTTTTTCAAGAACAGCTGTGCCAGAGCTTGTGACTGACCCAAGGTCATCCAGCCAGGTGCAAGTGGAGGAGTGGGGAATCAAACCCGGTTCTCCCAGATTAGAGTCCGCACACTTCACCACTACACCAAACTGGCTCTCCTACACCAAATTGAAGAAGAAGAAGAGGAGGAGGAGGAGGAAGAGGAAGAGGAGATTGGATTTATACCCCACCCTTTGCTACCCAAAGAAGTCTCAGAGCGGCTTACAAACTCCTTTCCCTTCCCCTCCCCGCAACAGACATCCTGTGAGGTAGACGAAGAAGAAGAGATTGGATTTATACCCTGCCCTTCACTACCCAAAGCAGTCTCAGAGCGGCTTACAAACTCCTTTCCCTTCCCCTCCCCACATCAGACACCCTGTGAGGTCGGTGGGGCTGAGAGAGCTCTTGATAGAAACTGCAAGTATGCAGAGGTCCACTGCCCCTGAACAGGGAGGTTCTATTTAGCTCCCATGAACTAAAAGCATTGAAAGTGTCAAGCAGGAAAGGGGGAAATGTAAAACAGGAAAAAGGAACAGGAAAGGAAGAATCGAAAACAAGATTTGTGACCCGTGTCGTGCTTCCTTTCTGATAGGGTATTCCAAAAATCAAACACTTGAATTTTCTAATAGACGAGGAGGAGGAGGAGGAGGAGGAGATTGGATTTATAACCCGCCCTTCACTCGGAGTCTCAGAGCGACTTACAAACTCCTTTCCGTTCCCCTCCCCACAACAGACAACCTGTGAGGTAGGTGGGGCTGAGAGAGCTCTTTCGAGGACAGCTCTTGTCAGAACTATGGCTTGCCCAAGGTCATCCAGCAGCTGCAAGTGGAGGAGTGGGGAATCGAACTGGGTTCTCCCAGACTAGAGTCCACGTGCTTAACCACTACACCAAACTGGCTCTCTTGTGAGCGAGCGATTTGGCTACTGCATGAATTAATTTGCTCTGGAACCATCCCAAAAATGTGTGAGCCGGAGGCTAAAAAAAACAGAGCTAGCTCACACTAACTCAGCTTAGAGGGAAGACTGAGTACTGATCTCATACGCACGTGATCCACCGAGGTCAGTATTGTCTACTCAGACCGGCAACGGCTCTCCAGGTCCTCCAGCAGATGTCTTTCACATCAGCTCCTACCTCATCCTTTTAGGGACTGAACCCAGGACCTTCTGCATGCCAAGCAGAGGCTCTTCCACTGAGCCACGGCCCCTCCCCAGATTAGAGAGATCAGTTTCCCTGGAGAAAATGGCGGCTTTGGAGGGTGGATGCTATGGCATTGTACCCGACGGAAGTCTCAGTCTTCTCCAAGCTCCACCTTTCAGACCTCCAGGAATTCCCCAGCTGGAGATGACAACCCTAACCCCACCCCTGCCAGCAGCTGGGGGAGAACCTGGCAACCCTCGCCCGTACCCCCGAGATACTCACGCGCCAATGGCCATCTCCACCACCATCATGGCGCGCGGCACCCAGATCCCGAAACAGCAGAATATCGACACCACCTGGCAAAGGGGAGAAAGCGGCCCGGGCTGAATGGCAGCGGTGCAGGATCTGGAGGCATTTAATCCCCAAGGACGGTGGTGGCAATAATTGTGTTTGGACCTCTAAGGGCCAACGGTTCCCCGCCCTTGCAACAGAGATATCAAAGCCAGGTGACAGACAGGCTCCAATCGAAGGCTGCAGGTTTGGATAGACCAGGACGTCTGCGTGCCTGACGGCTGGATAACCCGTCGGAAGGGCTTTTCTTTGCAGCTGCCAAGAAGGCTTTACCTCTGAGGATGCCAGTCACAGCTGCTGGCGAAACGTCAGGTCCTACCATGCCAAGACCACGGCCACACAGCCCAGAAAATCTACAGCAACTAATGAACTCTGGCTGTGAAAGCCTTCGACAAAACTTATTTTCGCTGGGAAAACCGTATGATTCTCTTATCAATATTATTTTATTTTACTAATTTTATTCATTTTCTCTTCTTAATGTTTTTATACGATTCCCGTGTTAATGGGTTTTTTTATACTATTCCCATGTTATTACTGTTTTAATCCTTCTTATATCAGAATTGTACTCTTTTACTGGCTCTGTAATAAATTAGATTGGATTAGATTGGACAATTGTTCTCCAGACGACAAAGATCAGTTCCCTTGGAGAAAACGGCTGCTTTGGAGGGTGGACTCTATGGCATTCTACCCTGCTGAGGCCCCTCCCCTCCCTAAACCCCCCTCCCCAGGCTCCACCCCTAAAATCTCCAGGTCTTTCCCGGCCCGGAGCTGGCAACCATCCTCATTCTGCTTCCACAGAACTCCAAGGTACTGATGACTCATCCATGTCTTACGAGGAAAGGCTGAAAGAGCTGGGTATGTTTAGCCTGGGAAAGAGAAGGCTTAGATAAACATATGGAGCAGAAGTCCATCAGTGGTTATTAGCCACAGGGTATAGATGGGAACTCTCAGTCTGGGGCAGGTGATGCACTCTCTTCCTGGTGCTGGAGGGGGTCAACAGTGGGAGGGCTTCTAGTGTCCTGGCCCCACTGCTGGACCTCCTGATGGCACCTGGTATATTTTGGCCGCTGTGTGACAGAGTGTTGGACTGGATGGGCCATTGGCCTGATTCAACATTGGCTTCTCTTATGTTCTTAGAGGGGACATGATTGCAGTCTTCAAATATCTGAAGGGCTGTCATGTAGAAGATGGAGCAGATCTATTCTCTCTTGCCCTGGATTGCAAGACGAGATCTAATGGGTGGAAATTACAAGGGAGTCGTTACCGGCTAAATATCAGGAGAAACTTCCTGACTGTAAAAGTGGTTGAGCAGTGGAACAGTCTGCCTCGGGAGGTCGTGGATGCTCCTTCCCTGGACATTTTCAAGCGGAGGCTGGACGACCATCTTTCGGGTATGTTGTAGGGCTCTCTTTCAGCTGTGCTCCTGCAGAGTGCAGGGGGTTGGACTAGATGGCCTGCAAGGTCCCTTCTACCTCTAACATTCTGTGATTCTATACTTACCGTGGGAGCTGAGCTGCTCCAGATGAGAGTTTTCATCTTGACGGGGCAGCGGACCTTCTCGGAGAGGTACAGGGCTTCTTCAATGAAGATGAGGATGGAAAGCAGGGTGAGGAAGGTCATTGTGCCGGTGATGCCATAGTCAGCAATGCTCTGCTCTGCAAGGGAAGGGGAACACCGTGCAGGAGAAAGCTTAAGTCATCTGCAGCAGAATTTTGGATTCAGGGAGACTTGGCCATTTATGTCTAAGGTATATTGAATAGATCAGGGGTAGCCAAACCATGGCTGGGAGCCACAAATGGTTCTTTCACACATATTGTGCGGCTCCCGGCAGGGCAGCTGAGGAGGCATGCTTTTTCTCCCTCCCATCTATTTTCTTTCTTTCTTTCTTTCTTTCTTTCTTTCTTCCTTTCCTTCCTTCCTTCTTTCTTTCTTTCTTTCTTTCTTTCTTTCTTTCCTTCCTTCCTTCCTTCCTTCCTTCCTTCCTTCCTTCCTTCCTTCCTTCCTTCCTTCTTTCCTTCCTTCTCTCTTTCCACCTTTCTTTCTTTCTTTCTTTCTTTCTTTCTTTCTTTCTTTCTTTCTTTCTTTCTCTCTCTCTCTCTTTCTCTCTCTCTCCCTCCCTCTTTCTTTCCACCTTTCTTTCTTTCTTTCCACCTTTCTTTCTTTCTTTCTTTCTTTCTTTCTTTCTCTCTCCCTCCCTCCCTCTTTCTTTCTTTCTTTCTTTCTTTCTTTCTTTCTTTCTTTCTTCCTTTCTTTCTTTCTTTCTTTCTTTCTTTCTTTCTTTCCACCTTCCTTCCTTTCCACCTTTCTTCCTTTCCTTCCTTCCTTCCTTCCTTTCCTTCCTTCCTTTCTTTCTTTCTTTCTTTCTTTCTTTCTTTCTTTCTTTCTTTCTTTCTTTCTTTCTTTCTTTCTTTCTTTCTTTCTTTCTTTCTTTCTTTCTTTCTTTCTTTCCACCTCTCTCATTTTCTCTCTCCCTTAGACAAATAAATAATCATTAGCAAACAAATAAATATCACTATCAATATCTGTTTTTACCCCTTTTGTTTTTATTTTTGGCAGTCTCATTGAATGTTAATTTTAAAAAAGCAAATTTGCATATTTTTAAATAAAAATGTGCATATAATATTTGTGGCTCTCAAGCATCTGACCTTTATTCTACGTGGCTCTTATGCTGAGCAAGTTTGTCCACCCCTGGAACAGATGTAGCAAAAGCAGACTTTGGTTTCTTCCCATAAAGCACTGCAGTATGTCCGATGCTGCCTTCCTAGTTCCAAAGCGGTGCCTGGCTGTGAATGAACTGTTTCTCCACACACGTACCTCACCTTCCTTGAGCCAAAATGCACTAAGCCCCAAGGCTAAATCTCTAGAGATTTTTGTCTATGCCCACCTGCTCTGGCCAGAGGCTTTGGCCTAACCGATAGCCCTCCGGGAGGAAAAGTTTATGGTTTTATAGTGCCATCAAGGGGAAGGCTCTGGCTACTGGCGCACTCATAGTATGAAAAAATATATACAGAGTTGTTAAGTATGCGACTCAACACGATTTTGATTTCAGCAAAAGTGATTTCAGCTTTATTGTAACAGCAAACTCAACTCAACAACACACACGCACAGAATAGTGGAGCACAGCTCCCTTTTTAGATAAGAACATAAGAACATAAGAGAAGCCAATGCTGGATCAGGCCAATGGCCCATCTAGTCCAACACTCTGTCACACAGCGGCCAAAATATACCAGGTGCCATCAGGAGGTCCAGCAGTGGGGCCAGGACACTAGAAGCCCTCCCATTGCTGCCCCCTCCAGCACCAAGAATAGAGTGCATCACCTGCCCCAGACTGAGAGTTCCCATCTATACCCTGTGGCTAATAGCCACTGATGGACTTCTGCTCCAGATGTTTATCTAATTCCCTCTTGAAGAAGAAGAGAAGAGATTGGATTTATACCCCGCCCTTCACTGCCCAAAGGCGTCTCAGAGCGGCTCACAAACTCCTTTCCCTTCCCCTCCCCACAACAGACACCCTGTGAGGTAGGCGGGGCTGAGAGAACTTCTGACGGAAACTGTCCTTGAGAGAACAGCTGTGCCAGAGCTTGTGACTGACCCAAGGTCACATCAGCAGGTGCAAGTGGAGGAGTGGGGGAATCAAACCCAGTTCTCCCAGATTAGAGTCCGTGCACTTCACCACTACACCAAACTGGCTCTCTGTTCACCACTACACCAAACTGACAGCCCGAAATGATCCGGGCTGTCAAAGCCACACCCATAAATAAGTTAACATCCAATAACAATGCTGGGATAAAGACCAATGAGGTCTGTTCCCGCCAAAGGCATATGTACAGTTAGGATTGGTTATCTACAAGGTTTCACAGAAACCAACCAATGGGAACGTGACAATTTACAATCCCTTCTTATGTCTAAATCTTAACATAGAAAAAGATAGGACAGATTCCAGCTTCAGGACATAACAAGAGGTGGGCATCATTTACTGTCTGGTAGTGGAGCTGCGGTGGCTCAAGTGGTTAAGACACTGAACTGCAGGCTGTGGAAGTTCAGTAGTTCAGCAGTTCAAGACCCGAGAGTGCCGCAAGACGGAGTGAGCTCCCGTCTCTAGTTCCAGCTCCTGCCAACCTAGCAGTTTGAAAGCAAGAAGTTGCAAGTAGATAAATAGGTACGCTTCGGTGGGGAGGTAACAGCGCTCCGTGCGCCTCGGTGTTTAGTCATGCCGGCCACATGACCACGGAAACGTCTTCGGACAGCGCTGGCTCTTCAGCTTTGAAACTGAGATGAGCACCGCAACCCTAGAGTCGGATTCGACTGGCTTTCGAGCCAGGGAGACCTTTCCCTTTACCTTAGTGAAAAACAACCCCTTATTCCTTCATAGGAAATATCCAAAGGTCAATAAAATCACACATCGCCGTCTGCTCCAAACTCTCTCAGTCGATATTACCCACAGCAGTCTGCTCAGGCCCCTCCCCTCCCCAAACCCCGCCCTCCCCGGGCTCCACCCCCCGAAATCTGCAGCTATTTCCCAACACTGGATTGCAGTCTCTGCGCCCCAAACTTACGATGAAGGAGTCGCAGAGCCGTTGGAGGGTTGGAGAAGCAGGCGGCAGGGATGCTGTAGTTGTCGATCAGGAGGTGTATCAGTGCAGGGGGGAACCTGGGGACAGAAGAAAGAGCCGTCAGAGCACCGACATGGCCGGTCACATGCAGTCCCTTCTGGCAACGCTTTGCTGGTGTCGAAATGTTCGCCGGCCTCGATTTTAGCTTATCGTCTGCAACGTGATCGATTAATTAATATGCAACATTGTTATTTATTAATCATTATCAATCCACGGGGCTCTTTTTGTAGCAGGAACTCCTTTGCATATTAGGTGACACACCCCTAATGTAGCCAATCCTCCAGGAGCTTACAGAGCTCTTCTTTACAGGGGCTACTGTAAGAGTCTTCTGATTTAATTTCAACCCATTGGTTCTGGTCCGACCTGCTGGGGCAACAGAAAACCACTCTGCCCCATCCTCTCTATGACAGCCCTTCAAGTACTTGAAGATGGTTCTCGTATCACCTCTCCGTCGTCTCCTCTCCAGGCTAAACATACCCAACTCCTTCAACCTTCCCTCACAGGACTTGGTCTCCAGACCCCCCTCGCCATCTTCGTTGCCTTCCGCTGGACACGTTCCAGCCTGACACTTTTAAGACTGTGTGGAAGAAATACCTTCAGTGGTAGAATTCACTTTTAATCAATTAATCATGGAGATAAATAGGTACCGCTTGGGTGGGAAGGTAACAGCGTTCTGTGCGCCTTGGCGTTTAGTCATGCCGGCCACATGACCACAGAAACGTCTTCGGACTGCGCTGGATCTTTGGCTTGGAAACGTAGATGGGCACCGCAACCCTAGAGCCGGATTCGACTGGCTTTCGAGCAAGGGAAACCTTTCCCTTTCCCTTATTTATCATTAATAAATAATATTAATAATTAGTTGCTGTAGATTTTCCGGGCTATGCGGCCGTGAAAATCTTGGACAGCAGCACTAATGAACTCCAGCCATGCAAGCCTTCGACAACATATTAATGTCAATAATGTTGCTTTATGGAGAAACTGGCCTGGAGAAAAATCTCTTCCTGGCCCCAAAGTGGCGATCGGCATTTCCCTGGGCGCGTGAGAAAGGGCCACGAGAACTAAGCACTGGTTCAACCCTTCCTGCCCTCCCTCTCACGATCTGCCTACGTTCACACAATCACACTGCCCCTCTTTGGCTAGTGCCCTAACCATGCGCTCCGTCTGCCTACTGGGTGGCCCAGAACTGAGCATAAAGCAGCTTCACGTTATCTTCACGGTCCAAGTCCACCCGAAGCCAATCCCCATGTTCAAAAGAGGCACATGGATGATTACCTGGGGTCTCTCACCAGGTCTTCCATGGTCCCTTTCCTCTCGACAACGTCCACGACGGGGTGGCCGATCCTCTATCACACGAGACGTGGTTCTCTGGCCATGCAGCTCTCTGGCCCCTTTTCACTGAAGAAGCGCAGCGCTCCAGGGTGCTTGCCAAGCCAGGGTCAGAGTCCTGCGCGGCAGGGAGTCCAAACGCTTTGAACCCACGCTCTGCCCCCACCCCTGTCCCTTGTCTCTGTACGCCAGCAAGTTCACTGACAGGGAGGTCATGTCATCTGCAGAGATCCACGGCCTTGTGGACTCAAATGTTCTTGGTTAGGAAGAGGCACCGCCCACCACAGGGCTCAGAGGGGGTTTTTCCAGGGTTAGGCAGTCTATGTGACAAGAAAATTCACAGAACATCATTTCCAGAGGCTGTGAGAAATCAAAAGCTGGGGTCTGAGGAGAGAGAAGGGGAAGGGGAAGGGGAAGGGGAAGGGGAAGAAGAGGAAGAAGAAGAGGAAGAGGAAGAAGAGGAAGAAGAAGAAGAAGAAGAAGAAGAAGAAGAAGAAGAAGAAGAAGAAGAAGAAGAAGAGGAGGAGGAGGAGGAGGAGGAGGAGGAGGAGGAGGAGGAGGAGGAGGAGATTGGATTTATACCCTGCCCTTCACCACCCAAAGGAGTCTCAGAGCAGCTGACAAACTCCTTCCCCTTCCCCTCCCCACACACTCCCTGTCGAGGTCAGGTGGGGCTGAGAGAGCTCTGACAGAAACTGCTGTTTTTCAAGAACAGCTGTGCCAGAACTAGGTGCAAGTGGAGGAGTGGGGAATCAAACCCGGTTCTCCCAGATTAGAGTCCGTGCACTTAACCACTAAACCAAGAAGGAGGAGGAGGAATTCTTATACCCCACCCTTCACTACCCGAAGGAGTCTCAGAGCGGCTTACAATCCCCTTTCCCTTCCTCTCCCCACAACAGACACCCTGTGAGGGAGGTGGGGCTGAGAGAGCAGCTCTGAAAGAACTTGTGACTGACCCAAGGTGACCCAGCTGGCTGCATCAGACCCAGTTCTCCAGATTAGAGTCCAGCCACTCTTAACCACTACGCCAAACTGGCTACACCAAACAGTTTGGGTTACCAACCTCTAGGCAAGAGAAATCAATTCCCCTGGGGAAAAGGGCTGCTTTGGAGGGTATATGGTATAGCACGGAGGCCCTGCCCCTCCCTAAACCCCACCCTCCCTAGGACTCCAGTCCCCAAATCCCCAGGTATTTTCAGCCCCAGAGTTGGCAACCTCAGACAGAGTCGTAGAATCCTAGAATGTTAGAGTTGGAAGGGACCTTGCAGGTCATCTAGTCCAACCCCCTGCACTCTGCAGGAACACAGCCGAAAGACAGCCCGACATACCTACAACATGCCCGAAAGATGGTCGTCCAGCCTCCATTTGAAAACATCCAGCGAAGGAGCATCCACCACCTCCCGAGGCAGTCTGTTCCACTGCTCAGCCACTCTGACAGTTAGGAAGTTTCTCCTGATATTAAGCCGGTAACGACTCCCTTATAATTGCCACCCATTAGATCTAGTCTTGCAATCCGGAGCAAGAGAGAATAGATCTGCTCCATCTTCTACATGACAGCCCTTCAGATACTGGAAGACTGCCATCATGTCCCCTCTAAGCCTTCTCTTTCCCAGGCTAAACAGACCCAACTCTTTCAGCCTTTCCTCGTAAGACTTGCATTCCAACCCTCTCACCATCCTGGTTGCCCTCTTCTGGACACCCTCGAGCTTGTCAACATCCTTCCTAAAATGTGGTGCCCAAAACTGGACACAGGACTCCAGGTGAGACCTGACCATAGCAGAACAGAGCGGAACAACCACCTCCCGTGACCTGGACACAAGGCTTCTGCTAATGCATCCTAAGATTGCATTAGCTTTCTTCGCGGCCACATTGCACTGCAGGCTCATGTTGAGCTTGTGATCAACCAGAACACCCAGATCCCTTTCACATGTGCTGCTGTCAAGCCAAGTCCCTCCCGTTCTATATCTGTGCCTTTGATTTTTTTGTACTTAAGTGTAGGACTTTGCACTTATCTCTACTGAAATTCATTTTATTTGCCTCAGCCCACTGTTCCAGCCTATCAAGATCCTTCTGAATCCTGACTCTGTCTTCTTCAGAATTAGCAGCCCCACCCAGCTTCGTGTCATCTGCAAATTTGATACGCATCCCCTCTATGTCTTTCTCCAGGTCATTTAGTCCCTCAATCCCTTTCACCCAGTCTCTCCATCACCAGCAGGCAGGTGTTGATCGGCGCCTTCCTCCCTGGGATTCAGTTAGCTGGACAATGAACTGTGGGGGGATGCCAACCTCCAGTTGGGGCCTGGAGATCTCCCAGCATTACTACCGTTTCCCAGACTACAAGCATCAGTTCCCTTGGAGAAAATGGCTGCTACAGAGGGTGGACCCCTCTCCTCTGAAATCCCACTCATTCTAATCTCCAACCTTAGATCTCTAAGTATTTTCGAACCCAGAGTTGGCACCCCTATGAACCATGGAATCCCGTTGGCCACTGTGTGAGGCAGGATGCTGGACTAGATGGATCACTGGTCTGACCCAGCAGGGCTCTTCTTAACATTGGAATGCTCAAGTTCCAAGTGGGAGCAGGACTACA
This sequence comes from Gekko gecko, assembly GCA_029375565.1. Taxonomy (NCBI): domain Eukaryota; kingdom Metazoa; phylum Chordata; class Lepidosauria; order Squamata; family Gekkonidae; genus Gekko; species Gekko gecko. Next base: position 768,431 of record JAPDNY010000005.1, read on the forward strand.
AAACAAAAGCTTTCCTGTGGAGAAAATTTGCCCCTCTTCCAGGCTCCCCTTGGTTTATGTCTTGTTCCACACTATGGATCCATCAGAGGTACATCAAAGGTTCATCAGTTGCTATGAGCCACGAGGTATAGATAGGGACTCTGGGGCAAGGGATGCTCTGTGTTCTTGGTGCTGGGGGGGCAACAGTGGGAGGGCTTCTAGTGTCCTGGCCCCACTGGTGGACCTCCTGATGGCCCCTGGTATTTTTGGCCACTGTGTGACACAGAGTGTTGGACTGGATGGGCCGTTGGCCTGATCCAACATTGGCTTCTCTTTTGTTCTTGTGTTCTTATGATACGAATAATCAACCGTGTTTGAGTAGGGGCAGTGCAAATCCAGTGCAGGAACAGTTGCCGGCCACTAAATGGGCCTGACAGATTAAGACAAGTTTACATTGGTACCAAGAAGCCAGGCCCAAATGAAAACTCAATGTACAGGGTTCAGGTCGCTTTACAGGTTTTTTTATGTTGACTCATTGTGCGACTGCAATAAAAAAGGCAAATGCTATGCTGGGGATTATTAGGAAGGGAACTGAAAGCAAATCAGCCAGTATCATCATGCCCCGTATAAATCGATGGTGCAACCTCATCTGGAATACTATGTACAGTTCTGGTCACCACATCTCAAAAAGGATATTATAGCATTGGGAAAAGTGCAGAGAAGGGCAACTAAAATGATCAAAGGGTTGGAACACTTTCCCTATGAAGAAAGGTTAAAACGTTTGGGGCTCTTCAGCTTGGAGAAACGACAGCTGAGGGGTGACATGATCGAGGTTTATAAGATTATGCATGGGACAGAGCAGGTCGAGAAAGAAGTACTTTTCTCCCTTTCTCACAATACAAGAACTCTTTGTGGGCACTCCATGAAATTGCTGAGCAGTCGGGTTAGAACGGATAAAAGGAAGTCCTTCTTCATAAGAACATAAGAGAAGCCAATGTTGAATCAGGCCAATGGCCCATCTAGTCCAACACTCTGTCACAAAGCAGCCAAAAATACCAGGTGCCATCAGGAGGTCCAGCAGTGGGGCCAGGACACCAGAAGCCCTCCCACTGCTGCCCCCTCCAGCACCAAGAATAGAGTGCATCACCTGCCCCAGACTGAGAGTTCCCATCTATACCCTGTGGCTAATAGCCACTGATGGACTTCTGCTCCAGATGTTTATCTAATTCCTTCTTGAAACTGTCCATGCTTGTAGCTGCCACCACCTCCTGTGGCAGTGAATTCCATGTGTTAATCACTCTTTGGGTGAAAAAGGACTTCCTTTTATCTGTTCTAACCCGACTGCTCAGCAATTTCATGGAGTGCCCACGAGTTCTTGTATTGTGAGAAAGGGAGAAAAGGACTTCTTTCTCAACCTGCTCAGTCCCATTCATAATCTTATAAACCTCGATAATGTCACCCCTTCACCCAAAGAGTGATTAACACATGGAATTCACGGCCACAGGAGGTGATGGCAGCTACAAGCATGGACAGCTTCAAGTGGGAGTCGGATAACCATAGGGACCAGAGGTCCATCAGTGGCTATTAGCCACAAGGTATACAGGGAACACTCTATGGCAGTGATGCTGTGTATTCTTGGTGCTGTGGGGGCAAGAACGGGAGGGCTTCTGGAGTTCTGGCCCCGCTGGTGGACCTCCTGATGGCACCTGGGTTTGGGTAACTGTGTGACACAGATGTTCGGACTGGATGGGCCACTGGCCTGATCCAACATGGCTTCTCTCATGTTATGTTCTCATGATCAGTAAACCAGGTATTAAGACAACAAGAACAGACAATTTGCCTCAAGAACGGCCTCGTCCAAGCGTCCCCAACCTTTTGGAGTAGGTGGGAACCTTTGGGATTCTGACACAGCGTGGCGGGCACAATGTCTGCCACAAAATGGCTGCTACAGGAGGCAGAGCCAGACACAAAATGGCCGCCGTAGCTTCTCTCCAGTCATACAGTGAAGATCCTTGTGGTGCAGCGGCTGCTGCTGCCAAAGCAAGATTTTAAGAAATCTGTACCGCTAATCAGATCTCCAATGGCCAATCAGAAGCCTCGCTGGGTGAAAGCCTCACCTGGCCCCACCCATTTCCTAAAATACTTGGTTGGTGCCAGGAAAGGGGTCGATGGGCGTCATGGCAACCATCAATACCACGTTAGGGACCCCATTCTAGTCAATGGAGGACGTAATTGTCATTATCCATTTATTTTATACAGCAGTGCTGCTTTCGACTCTGTGAAAGGTGTCTAGTTTTGGACACGGAATGCCCCTGATAGCCTGGGTCACTGAAGCCGGGTTGCCAAACTCCAGGTAGGAGTTTGCTATGAAAGGAAACTGGGGGCCCAGTCACACGAGCGAGATAATCGGGGGGGGCTTTTAGCTCCGGAGCAAAATGGAGCACGGTATCGCGATCAGACGTTCCCCCGAGGCTCCATGCTCAATCCATCAGCTGCCGATCACACATTGTCGGTGAAGCATGGCACAGAAGTGCGAGGTGGTTTGGCAGTGATGCATCCATGCACATGCATTGGAAAAAGTGCAGAGAAGGGCAACTAGAATGATAAAAGGGTTGGAACACCTTCCCTATGAAGAAAGGTTCGAATGTTTGGGGCTCTTTAGCTTGGAGAAACGACGGCTGAGGGGTGACATGATTGAGGTTTATAAGATTATGAATGGGATTGAGCAGGTTGAGAAAGAAGCCCTTTTCTCCCTTTCTCACAATACAAGAACTCATGGGCACTCCATGAAATTGCTGAGCAGTCAGGTTAGAACAGATAAAAGGAAATACTTCTTCACCCAAAGCGTGATTAACATATGGAATTCACTGCCACAGGAGGTGGTGGCAGCTACAAGCATGGACAGTTTCAAGAGGGAATTAGATAAACATATGGAGCAGAAGTCCATCAGTGGCTATTAGGCACAGAGTATAGATGGGAACTCTCAGTTTGTGGCAGGTGATGCACTCTATTCTTGGTGCTGGAGGGGGCAGCAGTGGGAAGGGGCTTCTGGAGTCCTGGCCCCACTGCTGGACCTCCTGATGGCCCCTGGTATATTTTGGCTGCTGTGTGACAGAGTGTTGGCCTAGATGGGCCATTGGCCTGATTCAACATTGGCTTCTCTCATGTTCTTATGTTCTTCTTATGTTCTTATGCATAGTTCTGCATTTGAGTGCATACCACGGAGACGTAAGAAAAAATCCGGTGAGACGCAGACGGGCGCCGGATGCGACAGGATACCAGCGCTTCCGTGATCAGACGCCCACCTGCACTGCGCATTTTCCAGAAAATACTGCACTTTCCCAAGTATCTTTTTACTCCGCATCTTCGGCGGGGCAATATGGGTTGCCAATGGGTGTGGGACACTTGCCAGATGTTTTCGTGTGGTCACACCCATAAAATCCACCCGGCATTCGTCCCTATCGAACGGCTGATTCTGCGTGTGACCAGACCCGGAATCTACCTTTAAGTTAGAAGCATGCGAACCTTTGGGACTCGATGCATATGTAGATTTGAGTGCTTGTCTCTAAATTGACATCACTGACAAGCTGATTAATTAACTTGTACCTGGAGGCACAGACAAGCTTTAAGTATTCACAGAGGCCTGCCAGGCCCTAAGAGCCATCTTTACATGCTCAGAGGAGAGAATGCCTGCAAAGTGAGGTCACATGAAAAAGGACAAATAAGGCAGTCTTGGTAAGATATTTTATTGGCAAGTCAATCTTGACGTCTGTTATTCATTGTATTGTGAGCGTTACCGTTACTGTTATAATTCTGTTTAGAGACATTATCTGCATTTGCATTTTTAAATCAGTTTTGTGCTGCCGTGACGCTGTCTTTTCTCTATGCTCGACGGTGTCACGGCAGCACGAAACTGATTTAAAAATGCAAATGCAGATTCAACCATTGTTCCGAGGGAGTTCCTGTTGATGCAAAACAAAGCAGTGTCGGAGGCACTCCTTGCTGGGAGAACCCACCGAGAACCCGTTAATATCTCGAGAGTGGGTTGACGGCAGTTCATCATTTTGTGTCCGCCTCAGGTCTTAAGGACTGGATGTATTTGCTTCATGGACATTCGTTTTTCCAGTCTGGAAACCTTCTCTCCACCTAGAAGAGTGAAGCCATACTTGGGGACGGCTTGTTCCCTTTCTAGTTCTTTACTTGGCTGAGTTCAGACTGGCCGTTTGCCTAGCTATAGCCACGTTTCAGCCACGTCTCCCAAGCGGATGAAAGGGGGCGTCCACACAGGCACATCTGCCTGGCGTTCCTCACCCGTGGTCAACCCGTGCTGATCCGCTTTGCTCCCACATTCAAAAGATACCTGGTGAAAGCAGTAGCAAATCACTGAGAGCCCGTTTATCCCGCTTCATTCCACTTTCGGGAAGTGTGAACGCCAACCCGAAAAGCCGGGAACAACCCACATTGCGCATTAGGCAGCAGCAATATGATTGGCTGTGCTCCGCTCTACCACCCAATGCGGTGCCAGCGCAACGGGATCCTCCCCCAAATCAGCCTGATGCGCTTGTGCACATGAGCGCATATGCACTCATGCGCACATGTGCACAAAGCCGAGTTACCAGGGGAAAGCCATTTATAGCCGCGCCTCCGCGCCAGCAGTCTGAATGCCCCCGCGTGCCTCTTCCCGGTATGGTCCCGGTTAGAGAAACAACGGCTGAGGGGTGACATGATCGAGGTTTATAAATTTATGAATGGGATTGAGCAGGTTGAGAAAGAAGTACTTTTCTCCCTTTCTCACAATACAAGAACTCGTGGGCAGTCCATGAAATTGCTGAGCAGTCGGGTTAGAACAGATAAAAGGAAATACTTCTTCACCCAAAGAGTGATTAACACGTGGAATTCACTGCCACAGGAGGTGGTGGCAGCTACAAGCATGGACAGTTTCAAGAGGGAATTAGATAAACATCTGGAGCAGAAGTCCATCAGGGGCTATTAGCCACAGGGCATAGATGGGAACTCTCAGTCTGGGGCAGGTGATGCACTCTATCCTTGGTGCTGGAGGGGGCAGCAGTGGGAGGGCTTCTGGTGTCCTGGCCCCACTGCTGGACCTCCTGATGGAACCTGGTATATTTCGGCTGCTGTGTGACAGAGTGTTGGACTGGATGGGCCATTGGCCTGATTCAGCATTGGCTTCTCTTATGTTCTTATGTTCTTATGCTCCCGCATCAGTCGGCACAGTGTGACCAGGAAAACCCGGAAGAATTTGTTCCGGGGCTTTTTTGCTACGACTGGCTCCCGCTTCAAACTGCCAGTCTGAACTCAGCCCTTGTCTGTGTAACTATGGTACTGTATTGGTCTGAACTGACATGAAATAATAAGAGTTGCTTTTTGTTGTTGTTGTTGTTGTTCAGTCGCACAGTCGAGTCCGACTCTTTGCGACCCCATGGACCAGATCATGCCAGGCCCTCCTGTCTTCTACCGTCCTCTGAAGTTTGCTCAATTTCATGTTCGTTGCATCGGTGACGCTGTCTGACCATCTCCATCCTTTGCCGTCCCCTTCTTCTTCGACCTTCAGTCTTTCCCCGCATCGGGGTCTTCTCCTCCAGGGAGTGCTCCCTTCTCATTGGGTGGCCAAAGTATTTGAGCTTCAGCTTCAGGATCTGGCCTTCCAGGGAACAGTAGGGGTTGATTTCTTTTAGGATGGACTGTGTTGCTTTTTTTTTGATGTTAACTTTCACATGGTTTACATTTTTCATCAACTTCCTTAAATGGTTGTAAAACTCCAGGTAGAGCCTGGGGACCTCCTGGAATCACAACCAACCTGCAGACGACAGAGCTAAACCTCCCTGGAGGAAGAGGCTGCTTTGAAAGGGAAGACTCTATAATGTTATACCCCAGTGAGGTCCCTGCCCTCCCCAAACCCTGCCTTCCGCTAGCTTCGTCCCCCAAATCTCCAGGAATTTCCCAACCAGAGTTGGCAACCTGAAATTTAAGGGGAAGGCACCCGCTCCCAGAATCCTTTGAACCCGGTTCCGCCGGATGCTAGCAGGCCTCTGGGAGCAGACGTCTTTCCCGCATCTTGGGTGCCGTGGCGACGGTCCAAAGCAGAGACGTCCACTGCTTCCGCTGTTGTCATAGCATCGCCACGGCAACCGGCTGTTCCAGCCAGTTCAGCTTCGCCCTCGGCTCAACGGCCCTGCTGGGTCTCCTCGAGAAATGGGGCCCGGCGGCCGCGTTGGACGGCTGTACCTCTTGTCCAGCATCTTCGCCTCTTTCCACTACAGTTTACTCCTCTGCCTCACCTGCCTGTTCTTCACCTTCCCGTGAGTCTGGATGCGGGGTTGTCCCCGTCCCCCCCAGGATCGCCTTTGAGTCCAGGCGTGGCAGTTGGGTTGGGCTAAGGGTTGCCACCTTCCAGGTGGCAGCTGGAGAGAGCCCCCGCCATTTCAACTGATCTCCAGGTGGCAGGGATCAGTCCCCCTGGAGAAAACGGCCACTTTGGACGGTGGATTCTGAAGCCCCTCCCCTCCCCAAACCCCGCCCTTCCTCAGGCCCCACCCCCAAAAAAATCTCCAGGTATTTCCCAACCCAGAGTTGGCAAGCCTGGTTCTGCTACCAGCTGAGCATTTGCACCTAACATAAGAACATAAGAGAACATAAGAGAAGCCAATGTTCAATCAGGCCAATGGCCCATCTAGTCCAACACTCTGTCACACAGTGGCCCAAATATACCAGGTGCCATCAGGAGGTCCAGCAGTGGGGCCAGGACACTAGAAGCCCTCCCACTGCTGCCCCCCCAGCACCAAGAACAGAGTGCATCACCTGCCCCAGACTGAGAGTTCCCATCTATACCCTGTGGCTAATAGCCACTGATGGACTTCTGCTCCATACGTTTATCTAATTCCCTCTTGAAACTGTCCATGCTTGTAGCTGCCACCACCTCCTGTGGCAGTGAATTCCATGTGTTAATCACTCTTTGGGTGAAGAAGTATTTCCTTTTATCTGTTCTAACCCAACTGCTCAGCAATTTCATGGAGTGCCCACGAGTTCTTGTATTGTGAGAAAGGGAGAAAAGTCCTTCTTTCTCAACTTGCTCAATCCCATTCATAATCTTATAAACCTCGATCATGTCACCCCTCAACCGTCGTTTCTCCAAGCTGAAGAGCCCCAAGACCTGGAGTCTTGTGTGCCGTTCTGGAGGCCTCACTTCCCAAAGGGATGTGGGCAGAATGGAGCAGGTGCAGAGGAGAGCGACGAGGGTGATCAGGGGCCTGGAGAGACTAAGAAACCCTGTGGGGAAAGGCTGAGGGACTCGGGGAATACGTTGTCCGGGCGCAGAATAAATAGAAATAAATAATCAGAAATAAAATATATTAGAATAAATAAAATTAATCAGAAATAAACAGGGCTTCCTGTCCCGAAAAACACAAAAGGCTCTACATCTGACGATAGCACTACAGATAAGATTAGAGGTTCAATAGCCATGCCACACACAAAAGAACCTCCTCAGGAAACAGGAAACCTCCTCAGGAAACAATCCATAGACAAAAGAACCTCCTCAGGAAAGCTCCTCCATTAGCATGTTCACAGCCTGGGGAACTCCTGCCCGATAATGACTCAGCCCTACCCCACCTTCCTGAGTAGATTTAAATTACCTGCCTACCATTTTTTCTCCTCACATGGACACAGAGAATACTCCATCTTTCTGTGTTATGCCCCTGAGGATGCCAGTCACAGCTGCTGGTTGGTGGCGAAACGTCAGGTCCTACAATGCCAAGACCACGGCCACACAACCTGGAAAATCTACTACAACTAATGGACTTGGGAATGTTCCGTTTGGAGGAGAGGAGGCTGAGGTGGGGACAGGATGGCTCTCTTGGAGTATCTGAAGGGCTGTGTCACTCGGAGGAGGGCAGGGAGCCGTTCCCGTTGGCAGCAGAGGAGAGGACTCACAAGAATGGGTTTAAATTAAGGGCGGGAAGGTACCGGCTGGATCTTAGGGAAAACCTTTTTACAGTCAGCGTTGTGCACCAGTGGAATCAGCTGCCTCTGGAGGTGGCAAGCTCCCCCTCCCTGGCAGTCTTGAAGCAGCAACTGGACAAACCCCTTATCAGGGATGCTCTCGGCTGATCCTGCATTGAGTCGGGGGTCAGACTAGATGGCCTCTATGGCCCCTTCCAACTCTGTGATTCTAATTGCACAATCCGGGCCTATGGATTTCTTTACGACATTCTCATCCCGGCTTTTCATGCAACTTCCCGAAGCATTCGTCTCAGCCCGGAGACCTCACGGGCCCTGCCCTCTGCTTTCAGGAGTGGTTTGCATCCTTAGAAAGAGAAGTCTAAAGTCCTCTTGGGCATTCACGGTTCCTTGTATGGTTCTTTGGGTTCCCCCGGCCGCTCCTCGGTGTCCATGGAATCAAGGCGGCTTCTCTAGAAACAAATTGCTCTCCTTGATGACGAAGAGACTGGCTTATCTTATTCATCCACCCCTTGTAGGCAACCACGCAGAGGAACTGGAGGGGGAGGGCGAATTGCTTTTGCGTTCCTTTAGTCCGGTTGCCTGTATATGGCAGTGATGGAAAAGGCCATCAAGTCCACGGAAGGACTTATGGTGCCCCCGATAGGGGTTTTAGGAGACATTCAGAGGGGCTTTGGCTGATGAAGAAAGGTTAAAACGCTTGGGGGCTCTTTAGCTTGGAGAAACGACAGCTGAGGGGGTGACATGATCGAGGTTTATAAGATTATGAATGGGATTGAGCAGGTGGAGAAAGAAGTGCTTTTCTCCCTTTCTCACAAGACAAGAACTCGTGGGCACTCCATGAAATTGCTGAGCAGTCGGGTTAGAACGGATAAAAGGAAGTCCTTCTTCACCCAAAGAGTGATTAACATATGGAATTCACTGCCACAGGAGGTGGTGGCAGCTACAAGCATGGACAGTTTCAAGAGGGAATTAGATAAACATCTGGAGCAGAAGTCCATCAGTGGCTATTAGCCACAGGGTATAGATGGGAACTGTCCGTCTGGGGCAGGTGATGCACTCTATTCTTCGTGCTGGAGGGGGCAACAGTGGGAGGGCTTCTAGTGTCCTGGCCCCACTGCTGGACCTCCTAATGGCACCTGGTATTTTTGGCCGCTGTGTGACAGAGTGTTGGACTAGATGGGCCATTGGCCTGATTCAACATTGGCTTCTCTTATGTTCTTATGGCATTGCCCGCCTCTGTGTTTGGCAGCTGTTGACTTCCTGGGTGATCTCCCCTCCAAGCACACAGCGTGGCTGACCCTCCTTAGCTTCCAAAACCAATCTATGAAAAAGATCTCCAGATGTGTGCTAGATGACCACAGAGTACAATACAATAACAAGAGAGACTCGATTAAAGCTGTAACATCATTTGGGGTGCATTCAGACGGCTCTATAGATCCGTGCGAGGTGTCAGTGCCTCATGGATTTAAATGTAATGGCCAAGCATCAACATCTGGGAAACGTCTGTCTTCCATGAGCATCCCGTTTTGCCGCGCTTTGGAGCCGTACTAAAAAGGTAGTACTTTAAAACTGGAGTTTTCGGCTCCCGATGGGCCATTCACGGACTTTCCCCTGTCTGATTGTTCCTGCGTGCGATTAAAAAATGGCGCATGTGCATCGGGGTGATATCACGGCTTTGTTTATCCACGCATGCGCAGAATCAAGGGTTTTTTTAATTGTGCCCATTCCGGATGGTCTGACGTCAGACCATCCCAAGCGGGCGCCATTTTAAAAAATCTTGATTCTGCGCATGCGTGGATAAACAAGACCGTGATATCACACAGATGTGCATGCGCAAAAAAGGTTTGCTTTTTTTCAAAAAAACCCACCACGAGTGCCTCCTTCGGTGGACGCCATCTAGACACTCCACAGCGGAAGCAGTGCGTGGTACGGCAGTTCCCCCGGGGGATGTCTGGTCGTGCGAGGACAGATTAAAAAGATCGGGATCAAATGTGAGCCGGCATACTGGTGGGATTGGCTGCCTGTCTGAACGCACCCTTAGTGTCTGATAATAAAAAACAAAACAACACCAACCGCTTATTCCTTTGTAGAAAAAATACAAAGGTCGATAAGATTTCACACCGCCGTCTGCTCCAAACTCTCTCAATCTACATCCCTCTAACAGTCTTGCATTCTCAAAAGCAGCCTGGTCCAAATCCAATCAATCTGCGTCTCTCTCTTTCCAATACTTTTTTTCCGGATATTTAAGTGTTTCAGACCTCTGGTCTTTCCTCAGGAACAAATCCTATATAGGAATCTTACATTCAGTCTTACATTCGAGTTGACACTTTCATGGATTTATTTTCCTGTTAGTCTACTTGGGCAAACCTAAATGGCAAACCTAAACAGCATGATAAAAAGCAGAGACATCACCTTGCCAACAAAAGTCCGCATGGTCAAAGCAATGGTATTCCCCGTAGTAATGTATGGCTGTGAGAGTTGGACTATAAGGAAGGCCAAGCGCCGAAGAATAGATTCTTTTGAACTATGGTGCTGGAGAAGACTCTTGAGAGTCCCTTGGACTGCAAGGAGATCAAATCATTCAATCCTAAAAGAAATCAACCCTGACTGTTCCCTGGAAGGCCAGATCCTGAAGCTGAAGCTCAAATACTTTGGCCACCCAATGAGAAGGGAGCATTCACTGAAGAAGACCCTGATGCTGGGAAAGATTGAAGGTCAAAGAAGAAGGGGATGGCAAAGGACGAGATGGCTAGACAGTGTCATCGATGCAACGAACATGAAATTGAGCAAACTTCAGCGGACAGCGGAAGACAGGAGGGCCTGGCGTAATCTGGTCCATGGGGTCGCGAAGAGTCGGACTCGACTGTGCGACTGAACAACAACTACTTGGGCAAGGTTTCCTCCCTTACTTCCAAGCATGCCGATGCTGCTGCCAAAGTCAAATGGGCCCAGGCTATGTTTTGTGTTTTTTATTACCAGACATGAAATGATGTTACGGCTTTAATCCAGTCTCTTTTGTTATTGTATTGTATTCTGTGGGCATCTAGCACGCATCTGTATGTTTTTTCATATCAGATTGTCTTGGGACTGTGTGTTATTCTTGTGGGTAGCTTCCAAAACCGGACAAGATTGGGCTATCCTGGGCCATCCAAGTCAAGGCAGACGGTGGGAAAGCGGGACCAGGGGGATTTAGGGAGGGGCTCCCCGGAAATTTTAATCGTCTTGGACACCCCTGGGCACCCCCCTAACAACGCCTCTGGGCTGGGCCAAACCTAGGAAGAAACTTCATAACCGTAAGAGTGGCTGAGCAGTGGAACAGACTGCCTTGGGAGGTGGTGGATGCTCCTTCCCTGGACATTTTCAAGCGGAGGCTGGACGACCATCTTTTGGATATGTTGTAGGCAGTGTTCCCTCTAAGCTGAGTTAGTGTGAGCTAGCTCACAGTTTTTTAGCCTGCGGCTCACACATTTTTTTCTCTTAGCTCAGGAAGGATGGCTCCGGGGCAAACTAATTTACGCAGCAGCCAAATCGCTCGGCTCACAACTTTAATGCCAGCGGCTCACAAAGTGGAATTTTTGCTCACAAGACTCCATAGCTTAGAGGGAACATTGTTAGGGCTCTCTTTCGGCTGTGCTCCTGCAGAGTGCAGGGGGCTGGACTAGAAGACCTGCAAGGTCCCTTTCAACTCTTAACATTCTATGATTCTATGATTCCGTGAAAAGGTAGGAGTTGGCCAGTGGTTATAGTGGCATCTCAGCGATCTCCTGCTGTGTCCTGTTTTTGAAATTCACTTTTAGAGTAATCACTTTAAGATCTGCAGATACACATACAACGCGCATAGGACAAACTAATGGCCACAACCTTGACACTAAGAAGGGCAACACAGAAAAGCCTGTAGGGGAACATTTTTAAAGTTTTCCTGGGCGTTCATTTATTTCAGCAGTTCATGTGAGTCTCTCGATACTGCCTGGCACTGGTTGCCTGGGGGAGGCTCGGCAACCCCCGGCCAAATCCGAGGGCTGCTTGAGCCCCTCAAGCACCCCAAAAGTTTACGCCTATGGTCTCCCATCCAAGTACCAACCGGGGTTGACCCTGCTTAGCTTCTGAGATCTCATGAGATCCGGCTCACCGGGGCCATCCACGTCAGGGCAAATAAACTGTCAAGTTCTCTACATAGTCAGTCAAACACCAGGCTTCATAAGAGGATAGTATTTATTAAAGACCAGTCATAGAGCTGCGTGAACCAGTTCTTCGTCAGCGATGTCAGATAATACAAAGCAATAGCAATTATAGCCCCTTCAAACTACCCCCCACCTACAAGCCAATGAGTACATTTCGGGCGCGCGCTAAGCCATGAAAGAAAACACCTCAGACCAGTAAATTCCCCATGCCAGGGTAGCATGAGCCCCAAGGTCAGGCGTAGTGATAAGAAACAGAACAGACACTCTAAATCAGGGGTCCTCAAACTTTTTAAACAGGGGGCCAGTTCACTGTCCCTCAGACCGTTGGAGGGCCGGACTATAGTAAAAACAAAAACTATGAACAAATTCCTATGCACACTGCATATATCTTATTTTGAAGTGAAGAAACAAAACGGGAACAAATACAATATTTAAAATGAAGTAAAGTTAAATCAACAAACTTACCAGTATTTCAATGGGACTTCCTTAGCCCCCGCCCCCAGGATGACATCCCCCTCCGGCTGAAAGGGATCAGTCCCCCGAGGGGCCCTTGTGACATTGGGGGGGGGGGCTCACGGGCATTGCTCCCACGGGGGGGGGTTCTCTCCCCCCCAAACAGACCTTTCCCGGAATGCACCTTCCCCCAAATGTGCAGGAATTCTCCACCTCGGAGTCGGCAACCGTGGCCGAGCGTGCCCCCCACCTCCCTCCTTCCCTCCCTCCCTCCCAGGACCTCCAGGCAGCTGGGCCCCCCCCCCGCGAGTAACTCCCTTCCCAGGACCCTTCCCCTTCGCCGCTGCTGCCCTGCCCGGCTGCTCCATGCGGCTTCTTCTCCGCAGCCCCCCGTCCCCGTCCCCGGACACTCCAGCTGAACCCCGCCCGGGCTGGGGAGGGAGGGGGGAGGCACCCGCCCCGCCCGGAGGAGCTCCGCCCGGGCTGCTCTCCACCGCACCCTCGAAGGCACCTCTCCCAATGGGGCTACTCGGGAGGAGGAGCCCGGCAGGCGGGCGGGGGCGCTGCTGCTGCGCTCCCCGAGGAGGAGGAGGCTCCGGGCGGGGGGGCGGGCATAAACATCCGGCGGGCCGTATAAATGTCCTCGGCGGGCCGCATGTGGCCCGCGGGCCGTAGTTTGAGGACCCCTGCTCTAAATCATTGAGACCGGAGACTCAGAGTTCCTCCCGCGTTCCAGAACCGTGAAAGATGTCTCTTCCCTCCCCACTCACAGCAATGGCAGGGTTACCTGATACAAACAGAGGTGGTTTGGGCCATTGCCAGCCTCTGCGTAGCAACCCTGTGCTTCCTTGCTGGTCTCCCATCCAAGTACCAACCGGGACTGGCCCTGCTTAGCTTCCAAGATCCGATGGGACTGGGCCATTCTGGGCCACCCAGGGTAGGGCATGCTGATATAGCCTGCCTTTCAAACCAATGTCCTCGAGGCCCTTTTGCTCTTAGGCCCTCAATGAGTCACTTGGGGTGACTCCTTTTCCCCCGACGAGACGCAAGAACAGGGAGCTGACATCTCTTTGCTTCCCTTTCAGCTGCCCCTGGCTCACCCTCCACGTCTCCTGGGCCTTCCCCATCGTCTGCAGCCTCCTCTACATCCCCACCATTATCTTCTTCCTCTTTGCCAGTTTCACCGACACGTGCGTTCTACGCAAAGGTAAGCAGGATCAATCCACGTGCATCTTGGCCGCAAAACTTGGGATATAGCATCGACCTAGATCGATGGGACCAATTATCGGGGGGCGGGGGGACACACATAAAAATAACGAGAGCGGTCTCTTATAAAGAAAACGTTTATAAAAAATTTTTACAGGTGGTACGTAGCCCCAGAAAAGTTAGCTAAATATAACAGTAAGCGTTCAAAGAAATGTTGGAAATGTCAAAATAAGGTGGGGTCATTTTTACCACATCTGGTGGCACTGCGAAAAAGTTAAAAAAATTTGGGCCTGGATACATGAAATCTTGCAAAAAAAAATATTAAACCGTACCGTTCCTTTTACTCCTGAAGTATTACAGTTAAATATTCTTCCTGATTTATGTAAGAATGATGATCGCTGTCTTATGGTTTATATAACAACAACTGCGAGAATTCTATACGCTAAGTATTGGAAAGTCCCGGCGGTCCCAACGAAACAAGAAACTGTCAATAAGCTTTTGGAGGCGGCAGTAATGGATAAATTGACTTTATTGTTAAAGGGACATTCAGAGTCTACATTTCAAAATACATGGTCACAGGGCTTTTTTTGTAGAAAAAGCCCAGCAGGAACTCATTAGCGTAATAGGCCACACCCCTGACAACACAGCTCATTAGCATATTAGGCCACACCCCCATGTTACCGGAAGCGTGGTCATCCAGCCACACCCACCTTTTGCTTCTTATTCTGTTTACCTTGTTTGTTGTCAAAACCCAGGGCTTCTTTTGGAGCAGGAACTCCTTTGCATGTTAGGCCACACACCCCTCATGTAGCCAGTCCTAATGAGTTTCTGCTGTTGGATGTGGCCTATTATGCTAATGAGTTCTTGCTGGGCGTGGCCAACTTGGGGGCCAGCCGGAACTCCGCTCCCGTGTGTTCCTGCCCCAAAATAGCCCTGCTGTTAAATATTCTTCCTGATTTATGTAAGAATGATGATCGCTGTCTTATGGTTTATATAACAACAACTGCAAGAATTCTATATGCTAAGTATTGGAAAGTCCCGGAGATCCCAACGAAACAAGAAACTGTCAACAAGCTTTCGGAGGCAGCAGAAATGGATAAATTGACTTTATTGTTAAAGGGACATACAGAGTCTACATTTCAAAACAACGTGGTCGAGATTCTATATCTGGTACAATAGCTATAACAATATAACCTGATTAAGAAAAACTGGAATAACAAGAAAAATATAGGAAATGTAAAGGTAAAGGTTCCCTTGCTCGAAAGCCAGTCGAATCGACTCTAGGGTTGCGGTGCTCATCTCTGTTTCAAAGCCGAAGAGCCAGCGCTGTCCAAAGACGTTTCTGTGGTCTTGTGGCCGGCATGACTAAACACCAAGGCGTACGGAACGCTGTGACCTTCCCACCGAAGTGGTACCTATTTATCTACTTGCAATTTCTTGCTAGGTTGGCAGGAGCTGGAACTAGAGACAGGAGCTCACCCCGTCATGCGGCACTCTCGGGTCTTGAACTGCTGAACTACTGACCTTCCACAGCCTGCAATTCAGTGTCTTAACCACTTGAGCCACCGCAGCTCCATAAGAAACGTAGTAGCCAACAAAGCAATGGTTATTTTTTTTTTCACATCAAAATTTTATTGGTATGCATTCCACATTATTAAACATCGTTACCAATACAATTTAAAAAGATTTTTACCCCATCCCCCCACCCCCTAATAGGCTTCCAACACTGCTAATAACAAAAAAAGAAAAATTAACAGGTAATCAAGTTTAGACTTGTAACAATCGACAAACCAGGTAACCCAATTTCAAATATATAAAAGCCTGACTTTTACAAGCATAATTCCAATAAAGGTACAGTACAATCAAATATTCATTTCATTTCTCATAGAGTTTCAATACATGTCAAGATTGTACGAGATGGTTATTTATTTATTTATTTATTAGTTACTTGCATTGAGGAATCTGATTGTATATAAGGCTTAAAGTGAAACCATGTACTAACGTATTATCACCCCCATATGTGTTTCTGTTTGTGAATGTATGTTTGTCTTTAGAAAAATAATAAAAACTTTTAATAAACCTTGCCCTATTTGGGGCAAGCAGAGCGAGAGGAAAAGGGGGGAAAGCATGTGCATGCACGGGAAGCCGGGGTCTGGCGTAGAGATCGGTTGAATCTGCCCCATAGGCTCAGGGATCTCCACCGACGCTCCCTCTGAGCTGTGGAATCTTGTGAGCAAAAATTCCACTTTGTGAGCGACTGGCACGAAAGCTGTGAGACGAGCCATTTGGCTGCTGTGTAAATTGGTTGGCTCTGGAGCCCTCCCTTCCTGAGCGAAGACAATAATGTGTGAGCCGGAGGCTAAAAACTGTGAGCTAGCTGACACCAACTCAGCTTAGAGGGAACACTGATCTCCACTGCTTCTTGCGTCTGACGAATGGAGGGTTGGTTCTCGAAAGTTTCTAGCAGTGTTTCCTAGTAGGACTGCCAGCATCCAGGTTAGGGTTGCCAGACTCCACGTGGGGCCTGGAGGCCTCCCGCTTTGACCACTGGTCTCCAGCTGACAGGAGACCAGCTCCCCTGGAGAAAGATGGCCGCTTCGAAGGGTGGACTCCGTGGCTTTGGACCGTGCTGAGGCCCCTCCCCTCCCCAAACCCCGCCCTCTCCTGGCTTCACCCTTAACATCTCCAGGTATTTTACAACCCAGAGCTGGCAACCCAAATTCAGGTGGAGCATGGAGATCTCATGGAATTACAGGTGGTTTCCAGACCAGAGATATCACTTCTCCGAGAGGAAAGGGCTCTTTTGAAGGGTGGACATTATACCCCACTTCCCCTCCCCAGTTCCTGCCCCCCCGGACTTTACCCCCAAATATCCAGGGATTTCCCAGCCCATATCAGGCAACCCCAGCCACTAGTCATGGTGACGAAAGAGAGCCTCCACATTCAGAGGCAGTAATCCTCTGAATCCCAGAGCCAGGAGGCAACATAAGGGGAAGGCCTCAGCCTCTGTGCTCTGTTGTTGGCTCTCCAGAGGAGCGGGTTGGCCACTGTGTGAGGCAGGATGCTGGACTAGAGGGACCCTCCCTGGTCTGATCCAGCGGGGCTCTTCTGATGTTCTTAGGAAGGCCTCGGCCTCTCTGACCTGTTGTTGGCTCTCCAGAGGAACTGGTTGGCCACTATGTGAGACAGGATGCTGGACTAGAGGGACCACTGGTCTTATCGAGTTGGGCTCTTCTTATGTTCTTAAGAACATAAGAACATAAGAGAAGCCAATGTTGAATCAGGCCAATAGCCCGTCTAGTCTGTCACACAGCAGCCAAAATATACCAGGTGCCCTCAGGAGGTCCAGCAGTGGGGCCAGGACACTAGAAGCCCTCCCACTGCTGCCCCCTCCAGCACCAAGAATAGAGGGCATCACCTGCCCCAGACTGAGAGTTCCCATCTATACCCTGTGGCTAATAGCCACTGATGGACTTCTTATGAAGGCCTCGGCCTCTGTGCCCTGTTGTTGGCCCTCCAGAGGAACTGGTTGGCCACTATGTGAGACAGGAGGCTGGACTAGATGGGCCACTGGCCTGATCCAGCAGGGCTCTTCTTAGGTTCTTATGAAAGCTTCGGCCTCTGTGCCCTGTTTTTGGGTCTCCAGAAGAACTGGTTGACCACTATGTGAGACGGGATGCTCAACTACATGGACTATTGGTCTGATCCAGCAGGGCTCTTCTGAGGTTCTTCCAAGATAGAAGTGTCTCTGATCGTGGGGTCAGGACTGATGCCACCTGCCAATTCTCCTCGGTGTTCTTTTCCGCCCTCAGGCATCGAAGAAGAGCTGGCGAACCAGGCAGTGATCATAAGAGCTCCCAAACAGCATTGGTGTAACCGATGCCAGCTCCACGGTCTGCCACACACCTTCCACTGCACCTGGTGCAATACCTGCGTGGAGGTAAGTTCGGACGGCGTCTTCCAGGGCAGCTTGGGCAGACGTGGCTTGGTAGGGTGGGTGTTCCACTTTGAGGACTGCCGTCCTCCAGGTGGGGCGTGGAGTTCCCCCGGAATTCCCACTGATCTGCCAACTGCAGAGAACAGCTTCCCTGGAGCAAAATGGCAGAGGAACCACTGGTCTGATCCATCAGGGCTCTTATGAAGGCCTCGGCCTCTCTGCCCTGTTGTTGGCCCTCCAGAGGAACTGGCTGGCCCCTGTGTGAGACAGGAAGCTGGACTAGATGGACCCTCACTGGTCTGACCCAGCAGGGCTCTCCTGATGTTCTTTATCACTCCCTCCTGAGCACCTTTTCTGCCTAAAGCCCTCCTTCCCAAGCCTTCCCGTTCCCAATCTCCAGGAATTTCCCAAGCCAATGCTGGGAACCCAATCCACCTGGCAGTTGGGGGCGGATGCCTTTAGGAGAAACGAGCATTCTGTTGTTCAGTCGCACAGTCAAGTCCATGGACCAGATCACGCCAGGCCCTCCGGGCTTCCGCTGTCCTCTGAAGTTTGCTCAATTCCATGTCCGTTGCATCGATGACACTGTCTAACCATCTCATCCTTTGCCATCCCCTTCTTCTTTGACCTTCAATCTTTCCCAGCATCAGGGTCTTCTCCAGGGAGGGCTCCCTTCTCATTGGGTGGCCAAAGTATTTGAGCTTCAGCTTCAGGATCTGGCCTTCCAGGGAACAGTCAGGGTTGATTTCTTTTAGGATTGACTGATTGGATCTCCTTGCAGTCCAAGGGACTCTCAAGAGTCTTCTCCAGCACCATAGTTCAAAAGCATCTATTCTTCAACGCTCTGAGGGTGGGCTTTATTGACTTCTTTCTTTGCGCTTGCTTGTTGAAACATTCATGCTCCATCTTTCTCCTGAGATTCAAGGGCAGAAGACCAGGAGCGCGACACCGGGGCAGGGAATGGCAAACCGCCTCTGCTCGTCTCGGGCTTTGAAATCCCCATGAAGAACCACCTATGTCAGTTGGGACACGATGACACATAAGTATTATTGTTAAGTGGCAGAGATATACCATAAAAACAGAGCTCTTTTTGTAGCAGGAACTCCTTTGCCTATTAGGCAATACTCCCCCAATGTAGCCAATCCTCCCAGAGCTTACAGAGCTCTTCTTACAGGGGCTACTGTAAGCTCTGGGAGGACTGGCTACATCAGGGGTGTGTCGCCTAATAGGCAAAGGAGTCCCTGCTCCAAAAAGAGCCCTGCATAAAAGCATCAGATAAACCATCGATATTAGCGTTGCCAACACTCAGTCTGGGCGGGACAACCCCACCGTTCCTTTCATCAATTAAAAACACGGAGAAGATACATTCATGGCCTGCTAGAACATTGGAGAAGACCCCGATGCTGGGAAAGATTGAAGGCAAAATTCATTTTATTTTATTTATTTATTAGATTTATATCCCGCCCTTCCAACAAGGGGTCAGGGCGGCAGGGGACGGCAAAGGGTGAGATGGTTAGACAGTGTCATCAAGGCAACGAACGTGGAATTGAACAAACTCCGGAGCACGACGGAAGACAGGAGGGCCTGGCGTGACGTGGTCCGTGGGGCCGGGAAGAGTCGGACAAAGAGAACATTTCAGTTGGGCCGCTGTCTGTTTATGCTGTGGTTCCCAGCTCTAACTTTGGAAATTTCTGGAGATTGGGGTGTGTATGTGCCGATATTTGGGGAGGGACATCCGTTCCTCTTACAAATGGTATCCCTTAGAGCAGGGGTCCCCGACCTTTTTGAGCCTGTGGGCACCTTTCGAAATCTGACACGGGGCAAAGCTCAGTTTGAAAAGGATGCCTTTTAGTCTGCAGAGGCAGTCGGAAGAACTGCTGGGTGAAAGCCCAACTTCCCGTGCCCTCTTTCTTAAAGCGGGGGCCAGGAAAGGTGTGGGCAGGTGCCGTCGCCCACGGGCACCGGGTTGGGGACATCTGCCTTAGAGCCCTCCCTCCGAAGCTGCCAATTTCTCTGGGGAAGCTGCTCTCTGTCATCTGGACCACAGCCTGGGAGGTGAAATCGCTCCCCAAACTGCCTTTCCACAGGCACCATCCCCAAATCTCCAGGAATTTCCCAAACTCAAGTTGGCAGCCCCCTCGGGTCGTTTGAGCTGGTTGGCCGGAGAAGGGGATCTAGCCAGAGGGCTCAGAGGAACCAGTGGCTACCTTAACCTGAATTTGGGGTTATGAGTTCGGGGAGGTTCCCTGCAGGGCTGGTTTCTAACTCTCTGGCTCCCCCTGCAGGACTTTGACCACCACTGCATGTGGATCAACAACTGCGTGGGCCGCCATAACGCCCGCTCCTTCTTCCTCTTTGTGCTCTTCCTGAGCGGTTACAATGCAGCCGTCATGGCTTCCTGCCTCGCCTACCTGGTGCTCAACTCCCAGCAGCCCTTCAGCGTGGAGAAGATCTGCACGTATCCTTCGCCCAAAGCACGCAGCAGCGGCATTTTCGGGCCCCCCTTTATTCCGGCTCTCTCTGTATTTGCATCCTGCATCGCGGAGGCAGTCGCTTCTCCCTCCCTCCTTCCCTCCCCCTCAGTGGAATCCTTTAGTTAGAACATAAGAACATAAGAGAAGCCATGTTGGATCAGGCCAGTGGCCCATCCAGCCCAACACTCTGCGTCACGCGGTGACAGTGTCACATAGATTCATGGAGGATACGTCTATCCGTAGCTACTAGCCAGGGTGGCTGAGGGGAACCTCCACGTTCAAAGGCACTAAACCCATGAATCGCAAACCCAGAAGGCAACATCAAGGAAAGGCCTCTGCCTCTGTGCCCTGTTGTTGGCCACAGTGTGAGGCAGGATGCTGGACTAGATGGACCATTGGTCTGATCCAGCAGGGCTCTCCTGATGTTCTTATGAAGGCCTCGGCCTCTCTGCCCTGTTGTTGGCCACGGTGTGAGACAGGATGCTGGAGTAGGTGGACCACTGGTCTGATCCAGCAGGGCTCTTCTGATGTTCTTATGAAGGCCTCGGCCTCTATGCCCTGTTGTTGGACCTCCAGAGGAACTGGTTGGCCACTGTGTGAGACAGGATGCGGGACTACATGGACCATTGGTCTGATCCAGCAGGGCTCTTCTGATGTTCTTATGAAGGCCTCGGCCTCTGTGCCCTGTTTTTGTCACTCCAGAGGAACTGGTTGGCCACTGTGTGAGACAGGATGCTGGACTAGGTGGACCACCGGTCTGATCCAGCAGGGCTCTTCTGATGTTCTTATGAAGGCCTCGGCCTCTATGCCCTGTTGTTGGACCTCCAGAGGAACTGGTTGGCCACTGTGTGAGACAGGATGCGGGACTAGAGAGACCACTGGTCTGATACAGCAGGGCTCTTCCGATGTTCTTAACTGCAGCGCTGAACTACTCTGGGATGAAAGAGTGCTGGAAACCATTTTAACTTTTTTTTTTTTAATTGTGAATGTACACACGGAACATAAGAGGAGGCAAGGAGGCATTCCTTCAGAGGACTGCAACGTGTGCAGTTGGCCCCCCAAGGCTGGACACATGAAGCTCCTTTGTACTGAATCAGAGCATCTGCCCAACAAGGTCGGTCTTGCTGCTCAGTTCCGGCAGCAGCTCTCCAGGGTCTCAGGCAGCGGTCTTTCTCATTATCTGTTGCCAGATTCTTTATTTGGAGATGCCGGGGACTGAACCTGGGACCTTCTGCGTGCCAGGCAGAGGCTCTTCCACTGAGCCACGGTCCCTCTTTACAGCTCTCCAGGGGTCTCAGGCAGAGGTCTTCCCCATCACCTCCTGCCTGGTCCTTTTAACTGGAGATGCCGGGGACTGAACCTGGGACCTTCTGCATGCCAGGCAGAGGCTCTTCCACTGAGCCACGGCCCCTCTTTACAGCTCTCAGGGGTCTCAGGCAGAGGTCTTCCCCATCACCTCCTGCCTGCTCCTTTTAACTGGGGATGCCGGGGACTGAACCTGGGACCTTCTGCATGCCAGTCAGAGGCTCTTCCACTAAGACACAGTCCCTCTTTACAGCTCTCCAGGCTCTCAGGCTGAGGTCTTTCTCATCACCTCCTGCCTGGTCCTTTTAACTGGAGATGCTGCCAGGGATTGAACCTGGGACCTTCTGCGTGCCAGGCAGAGGCTCTTCCACTGAGACACAGCCCCTCTTTACAGCTCTCCAGGGTCTCAGGCTGAGGTCTTTCCCATCCCCTCCTGCCTGGTCCTTTTAACTGGAGATGCCAGGGACTGAATCTGGGACCTTCTGCATGCCAGGCAGAGGCTCTTCCACTGAGACACAGCCCCTCTTTACAGCTCTCCAGGCTCTCAGGCTGAGGTCTTTCCCATCCCCTCCTGCCTGCTCCTTTTAACTGGGGATGCCGGGGACTGAACCTGGGACCTTCTGCATGCCAGTCAGAGGCTCTTCCACTAAGACACAGTCCCTCTTTACAGCTCTCCAAGGTCTCAGGCTGAGGTCTTTCCCATCACCCTCCTGCCTGCTCCTTTTAACTGGGGATGCCGGGGACTGAACCTGGGACCTTCTGCATGCCAGTCAGAGGCTCTTCCACTAAGACACAGTCCCTCTTTACAGCTCTCCAAGGTCTCAGGCTGAGGTCTTCCCCATCACCTCCTGCCTGGTCCTTTTAACTGGAGATGCTGCCAGGGATTGAACCTGGGACCTTCTGCGTGCCAGGCAGAGGCTCTTCCACTGAGCCATGGCCCCTCTTTACAGCTCTCCAGGGTCTCAGGCTGAGGTCTTTCCCATCCCCTCCTGCCTGGTCCTTTTAACTGGAGATGCCAGGGACTGAACCTGGGACCTTCTGCATGCCAGGCAGAGGCTCTTCCACTGAGCCACAGCCCCTCTTTACAGCTCTCCAGGGTCTCAGGCTGAGGTCTTTCCCATCACCTCCTGCCTGGTCCTTTTAACTGGAGATGTCAGGGATTGAACCTGGGATCTTCTGCAAGCCAGGCAGGGGCTCTTCCACTGAGCCATGCCCCCTCTTTACAGCTCTCCAGGGTCTCAGGCTGAGGTCTTTCTCATTACCTGTTGCCAGATTCTTTATCTGGAGATGCCGGGTATTGAACCTGGGACCTTCTGCATGCCAAGCAGAGGCTCAGTCATAGCCAGGGCCCCTTTCCAACAGTGGTTGCCCTCCCCCCCCCCTCGCATCCCAGCAAACTCCTGCCATAAACCTTTACAATAAGCTGCCAGCCACTGCAACACTATCAGTGTATTGGCATGTTTCCTCCAAAGGTTGCATCCCCACCCCGTTCGTGGCCCGCACGCACACACGACCCTGGCAATCAGCCAGTCCTTCTCCCTCCCTCTCTCTCTCCGTGCCACCCCTTGACTCTCTTGCTCCCAGAATCGTGGTGACCATTCCCACCGCCTTCTACCTCCTCCCACTTCTCATCCAGCTCAGCAACCAGCTCAGCAACATTTGGACGGCTCGGTACAGGTGCAAGCTCCAGGTACCAAATAAAGCAGTGACGTCATCATGCTGGGCAAGTTGCCAAGTAGCGCTCTAGCAATCTGCCTGAAAACTCTATGGTACCATCATGCCCCGTATAAATCATTGGTGTGACCTCATTTGGAATACTGTGTACAGTTCTGGTCACCACATCTCAAAAAGGATATTATAGCATTGGAAAAAGTGCAGAGAAGGGCAACTAGAATGATAAAAGGGTTGGAACACCTTCCCTATGAAGAAAGGTTAAAACGCTTGGGGCTCTTTAGCCTGGAGAAACGACGGCTGAGGGGTGACATGATTGAGGTTTATAAGATTATGAATGGGATCGAGCAGGTTGAGAAAGAAGTACTTTTCTCCCTTTCTCACAATACAAGAACTCGTGGGCACTCCATGAAATTGCTGAGCAGTCGGGTTAGAACAGATAAAAGGAAATACTTCTTCACCCAAAGAGTGATTAACAGATGGAATTCACTGCCACAGGAGGTGGTGGCAGCTGCAAGCATGGACAGTTTCAAGAGGGAATTAGATAAATATATGGAGCAGAAGTCAATCAGTGGCTATTAGCCACAGGGTATAGATGGGAACTCTCAGTCTGGGGCAGGTGATGCACTCTATTCTTGGTGCTGGAGGGGGCAGCAGTGGGAGGGCTTCTAGTGTCCTGGCCCCACTGCTGGACCTCCTGATGGCACCTGGTGTATTTTGGCCGCTGTGTGACAGAGTGTTGGACTAGATGGGCCATTGGCCTGATTCAACATTGGCTTCTCTTATGTTCTTGTGTTCTTATGTACCATAAAAACGTTGGATAAACCATAGACTTTTTAAGCTGATTGCTAGAGCGTCACCCGGCAACGTGCCCAGCGTGATGACATCACTTCCAGGTGACGTCATCGCGCCGGGCACATTGGCCCGATCTGGCCACTTTGGGGGTGGGGTTCCCCCCACCGGCCAGATCCAGACTGGCGGATTGGGGGCCCTTTAAGTGGGGGAATCCCCGCTCTCCCCTGGGGAACCTGGCAGCCCTAAAATGGCATGTCCGTAAGGGCCTTCTTTCTCTCCCAACAAGGGCCTTCCGACATCTACCGCTCAAGTTTGGTGTAGTGGTTAAGAGCTAGGGTTGCCAGGTCTGGGTTGGAAAACACCTGGAGACTTTGGGGGTGGAGCCAGGAGAGGGCGGGGTTTGGGGATGGGAGGGGCCTCAGCGTCGTACCATGCCAGAGAGTCCACCCTTCAGAGCAGCCATCTTCTCCAGGGGAGTTGATCTCTGTCCGCTGGAGATCAGTTGTAAAAGTGGGAGATCCCCAGGCCCCACCTGGAGGCTGGCAACAGACACACGGGAAACACAGCAAGGTTGAGCAAAACGTGGAAAATACCATGCAAACAAAAATAAAGCACACCATTCTAAGTATACTAATATAGCTTCATTAAATAATTCAATCATTTCCTAATCATATACAATAAAGACCCCAGCGTAACCTGATTTTTAAGATTAACAACAATAGTATAGAGTAGACAAATAAATATAGCAATATTCAGTCTTGAAGCAATGTCCAAAGTTACGGAGACGAATATGCAGGCAAGGTTCAAGGTTGTGACTATTTTGCTTTAAAGAAGGGAGGTCGCAAACAACATGCTGGCTGTCTTGCGTTTCAAAAGGATGCCGCAACACGCCTCCCAGGCAAAAATTGTGTGTTTCGAGAAATTCTTCTTTGGGCAAATTAGTTCTCCTGGAACCAAAGCTCACAAATGCCAGAATGCACAAGTCAGAAAATTCTCTACATGGCTTCATCAGTATTCCATGACAGAGAATTACAATAATCAGGTTACACTAGGGTCTTTATTGTATATGATGTATATGAGTTAATTAATTAATGGAGCTATAGTAGTACATTCGAATTGTGTGCTTTGTTTTTGTTGGCATGCTTTTTTCCACGTTTTGTCCCACCTGGAGGCCGGCAACCCTATTAAGAGCCTGGACTCTAATCTGGGAGAACTGGGTTTGATTCCCCACTCCTCCACTTGCAGCTGCTGGTGTGACCTTGGGTTAGTCACAAGTTCCCTCAGAGCTGTTCTCTCACGAGCAATCCTCGAGAGAGCTTTCTCAGCCCCACCTACCTCACAGGCAGTGTTCCCTCTGAGATGAGTTAGTGCAAGCTAGCTCACAGTTTTTTAGCCTCCGGCTCACAGATTTTCGCCTTAGCTCAGGAAGGATGGCTCCAGAGCAAATTAATTTATGCAGCAGCCAAATCACTTGCTCACAACTTTAATGCCAGTAGCCCACAAAGTAGAATTTTTGCTCACAAGACTTCACAGCTTAGAGGGAGCATTGCTCACAAGGTGTCTGTTGTGGGGAGGGGAAGGGAAAGGAGATTGTAAGCCGCTTTGGGATTCCTTCGGGTACTGAAGGGCGGGGTATAAATCCAATCTCTTCTTCTTTCCCATCTCTTTCTACAGGCTCACGCTACACAAAGGAAATCCTTTCAATCACCCCAGGCCTGGTGGTGGACTCCGGCTTTGCGCATCCAGCACAGATCAAAGTAAGTCACTCGGCCTTTCCTGCGCAAGCCTCCTTGGGATAGGGCCGCTAACCAAGGTGGGGTGGGGCCGGGCCTGGGAATCTTCCAGAAAATTGCTCTCAAGGTGACAGGGATCAGCTCCCCCGGAGAAAATGGTTGTTCTGGAAGGTCGACTCTAGGGCATCGTACCCCACTGCCACCCCTCCTTTCCCCAAACCTTGTCCTACCCAGGTTCCACCCTCCAATTTTCTAGGTATTTCCCGGCCCGGAGGAGCTGGCAACCTTCCCGGATCGTACGATGGTTAAAGGAACATTTCCATTGGCATTTAACACATTTGACGTCTTGGGTGCTTTTCTGAAAAAGCTGGAATGCACACTGTCACCTTTCACGTGAGCTTTGGAGGGTGGACCCTGGGCCATTATACCTCACGGGGGTCCCTTCCCTCCCCGAATGCCCCTGCCCCTGCCCCACCTTCAAATCGGGCAAAGTCAAGGACGAGAGATCACGGGACAGGCTGAACTTAGTAAGGGAAAACAACCGTGACATGTCACCGAAACCTTGTTATGAGAAAAATATATCTTCTTTAATTATCCAGTGAATAACAAATCATTAAAGGAGCTGCGGTGGCTCAAGTGGTTAAGACGCTGAACTGCAGGCTGTGGAAGGTCGGTAGTTCAGCAGTTCGAGACCCGAGAGTGCCGCATGACGGAGTGAGCTCCCGTCTCTAGTTCCAGCTCCTGCCAACCTAGCAGTTCGAAAGCAAGAAACTGCAAGTAGATAAATAGGTACCACTTCGGTGGGAAGGTAACAGCGTTCTGTGCGCCTTGTTGTTTAGTCATGCCGGCCACATGACCACGGAAACGTCTTCGGACAGCGCTGGCTCTTCGGCTTTGAAACGGAGATGAGCGCCGCAACCCTAGAGTCGGATTCGATTGGCTTTCGAGCAAGGGAACCTTTACCTTTACCCAACAAATCATTGAAGGTGCTTTCTTTGAGGTAAATTGGTTTCAGGTTTTGCTTTCCGACGGCACATCATTGATGTACGTGAGAAAGGAAGAGGAAGTCGGAAAGAATACAAAAGGGTCTCATCTGATGAAACCTCGAGTGAAACGGTCCGTTGAGCGCTGTGCCGTCAGAAAGAAAAACCTGAGACCAAATTTACCTCAAAGAAAACACCTTCGATGATTTGTTATTCACTGGATACTTAAAGAAGATATCTTTTTTCTCGTAACAAGCTTTCGTGACCATCTCATGGTTGTTCTTCCTTACTAAGTGAGACATCGGGGGTCAGCTGGGGTTGCCAACCTCCAGGTGGCACCTGGAGATTTCCGGCTATTACAGTGGTCTCTGGGAACAGTTTGTTCCGGGGCTTTTTTGCGACGACGGGCTCCCGCTGCAAAATGCCAGTCTGAACTCAGCCACGCGCACTCTAAATTAACACCTTCCGTGAAGATCAGTTCGGGCGGGGTCGCCGTGTTGGGCTGAAGCAGCCGAAAAAACCTGGAGTCCAGTGGCACCTCGAAGACCAACGAAGATTTATTCAAGGTATCAGTTTTGTGCGCCTTGCATAAAACTTGGTTGGCCTTTGTTATGTATTTCCTTGTGTGTTGTGCTATGTCACCTAAACCAGAGCTTCAGGCACAAGCTCCATAGACTCTATAGTATTCTAAACCCTGCAGATCTGATTGGTCCAATCCGGAAAGAATCTGGACTTTGAGCGGGAATGAATCCCATTGGTCCTAAGTTCTCAATTGTAATTGGTCATTACTGTGCTAGGGGGTGTGGCCTCACTGGTTCAAAATGTATATAGGTCCGTCGTTCTCTGAGTCTTGTAGCTGTGTTCCGAGCAGGGGCGGATTAATGCCTCACCTGGAGTCCTGTGTCCAGTTTTGGGCACCACACTTTAGGAAGGAGGTTGACGAGCTCGAGCGTGTCCAGAGGAGGTCGACCAGGAGGGTGAGAGGGTTGGAATCCAAGTCTGACGAGGAAAGGCTGAAAGAGCTGGGCCTGTTTAGCTTTGGAAAGAGAAAGTTTAGAGGGGACATGATTGCAGTCTTCAAGTAGTTGAAGTGCTATCATGAAGAAGATGGAGCAGATCTGATTCTCTCTTGCTCCGGATAAATGCAAGACTAGATCTAATGGGTGGAAATTACAAGGGAGTCGATGCCGGCTAGATATCAGGAGAAACTTCCTAACTGTAAGAGTGGTTGAGCAGTGGAACGGTCTGCCTCGGGAGGTGGTGGATGCTCCTCCCCTGGACGTTTTCAAGCGGAGGCTGGACGACCATCTTTTGGGTATGTTGTAGGTATGTAGGGCTCTCTTTCGGTTGTGCTCCTGCAGAGTGCAGGGGGTTGGACTAGATGACCTGCAAGGTCCCTTCCAACTCTAACATTCTATGAGTCTACGATTCTAAGGCTCCCTGGTGCCCTAGGCACTGACCAATCTTGGTGCCCCCCTCCTTTCCACACTGACCCCCAGTCCCATTTTAGTTGTTGGCCCATCTGACCAGATATACAGTGCAGGTTGCAGCAATACAAAAATTTAGTCCTTTGATAACACAATATACTGTACAAACCAAGCCAAGCTTTGGCGACATAAAGTTCTACAAAAATGCAATACAACATCTATTTTAATATGTGTTCAACGTATCAAGTTCAATATTCATGACCCGAAAGGCGTTTTTCTACATTTTTTCCACCCTTTCCCCAACTTTGTGGTGCCCCCTTTGGCCCTGGTGCCCTAGGCATGTGCTTAAGTCTGCTTAATGGTTAAGAACATAAGAACATAAGAGAAGTCCAATGTTGAATCAGGC
Source organism: Gekko gecko (assembly GCA_029375565.1). Lineage (NCBI taxonomy): Eukaryota > Metazoa > Chordata > Lepidosauria > Squamata > Gekkonidae > Gekko > Gekko gecko. The sequence goes on from JAPDNY010000005.1 coordinate 796,961, forward strand.
CAAGGGCCCATCCAGTCCAACACTCTGTGTCACACAGCGGCCAAAATACACCAGGTGCCATCAGGAGGTCCAGCAGTGGAGCCAGGACACTAGAAGCCCTCCCACTGCTGCCCCCTCCAGCACCAAGAATAGAGGGCATCACCTGCCCCAGACTGAGAGTTCCCATCTATACCCTGTGGCTAATAGCCACTGATGGACTTCTGCTCCATATGTTTATCTAATTCCCTCTTGTAGCTGCCACCATGCTTGTAGCTGCCACCACCTCCTGTGGCAGTGAATTCCATATGTTAATCACTCTTTGGGTGAAGAAGTATTTCCTTTTATCTGTTCTAACCCGACTGCTCAGCAATTTCATGGGAGTGCCCACGAGTTCTTGTATTGTGAGAAAGGGAGAAAAGTACTTCTTTCTTAACCTGCTCAATCCCATTCATAATCTTATAAACCTCGATCCTGTCACCCCTCAGCCGTCGTTTCTCCAAGCTGAAGAGCCCCAAGCGTTTTAACCTTTCTTCATAGGGAAGGCGTTCCAACCCTTTTTATCATTCTAGTTGCCCTTCTCTGCACTTTTTCCAATGCTATAATATCCTTTTTGAGATGTGGTGACCAGAACTGTACACAGGATTCCAAATGAGGTCGCACCAATGATTTATACAGGGTTAATCTGCCACTGGTTCTTGAGCTAATAAAGAAACCACTTGTTTAAGAAATGTTGCCTCGATCTCGGTACATAAGAGTCTTAAAGGTCCCATTGGACTCCAACGTTGTTCTGCACGAGCACCGTGTGATCCTGCCCTTCTGCTTGCTCCCAGGTCCAGGGCGAAATCGGCCACACCGACAGCACCGGCCTGGAAAGCCCAGAAAGCTCTGGCACTCCTCCGGTTGCCCTCGGGTTCCAGCTCCCGCCTGACCACTCCAAGCTCTTCCCCGGGCGGCTGCCCAGGAGCCAAGCCCAGGGAGTGGAGGGCGGCCAACGCCTGGCGTCACTTCCTGGCTGCCGTGGGGAGCCGTCTGCGTCCGAAGGGCCCCGCTCCGGGAGAGACGACGCAGCACGTTGCGCAGGAGGTGAGCTCAGAGGCAGAAGGAAAAGGCCGGAAAAGATGACCCGGCAGTCAGACGGGCAGGGGCGGTCTTAGGAATGCTGGGGCCCTGGGCAGGATGGGGCCCCGGATCCAATGCAGGTCCCCGCACACACATACAAGCAAAGAGTGGCCCCAGGGTTGCCAACCTACAGGTGGTGGCTGGAGACCTCCTGGGGTTGCAGCTCATCTCCAAGAGACAGAGATCAGTTTGCCTGGAGCAAACGGCCACTTCGGAGGGTGAACTTTCTGGCCTCGCGTCCTTGGTGAGGCACCTCCCCTCCCCAAACCCCATCCCCTCCGGGCCCGTTGCCAGAATCTCCAGGAATCTGGCAACCCAATGCTCCCTCTAAGCTGTGGAGTCTTGTGAGCAAAAATTCTACTTTGTGCGCTACTGGAATTAAAGGTGTGAGCCGGCGATTTGGCCGCTGCATAAATTAGTCTACTCTGGAGCCATCCCTTCCCGAGCCGAGACAAAAATGCGTGAGCCGGAGGCTAAAAAAACTGTGAGCTGGCTCACACTAACTCAGCTTAGAGGGAACACTGGTGGCAGCCTTAGCTGGCATGAGCTCTGTGTGAGGCGAGAGGGAGGCATCATTGTCGCTGTGTAAAGTCTGCCTGTAGCAGCAGAAAAGAGCCAGAGTCCAGCAGTGCTTTAAAGACCAACAAAATTTGTGGCGGGGGAGGAGCTTCCGTGAGCGATGGCTCGCTTCTTCGGATACCTGGATTTCCATTCTGTACGGCTCTGTCTCCTTCCACGGAGACAGAGCAAGAGTTGTGGCCATTTTAGTCCCTCTGTAGCAGCAGAAAAGAGCCACAGTCCAGCAGCGCCTTAAAGACCAACAAAATTTGTGGCAGGGGAGGAGCTTTCGTGAGCCATGGCTCACTTCTTCAGATACCTAGATTTCCATTCTGTACGGTTCTGTCTCCTTCCAAGGAGACAGAGCAAGAGGGGTGGCTATTTTAGTCTCCCTGTAGCAGCAGAAAATAACCAGAGTCCAGGAGCACTTTGTGGACTAGCAAAATTTGTGCCAGGGGAGGAGCTTTCGTGAGTCGCTGCTCACCTCTTCGGATACCTGGATTTCCGTTCTGTACAGTTAAATGTAATGCCTTCCATGGAGATAGAGACTGATTTCTCACAAGCAGCTGTGCCGCCCTCGCTCTTCCCTTTCCCCCGATTCTATTCATCAATTTCCCTCTACTTGCCCGGCTGTATTTTGACCCACAGCATCCCCCGATTTTCCCCGTGTCTTCTCAGTCTCAAAAAACAAGGATCGAGAAGACGCAGGGGAAATCAGGGGATGCTGAGGATCAAAAGGCGGCCGTGCAGCAAGTAGTGGGACCCGGTGGGGCAAAAAGAGAGGGGACAAATTTTGTAAATGAAATAAATAATATAAAATGAAAACAGCCCAGTATATTATGGGCCATCCAGTGGCACAGCGTGTGCCTGAGATCCTAGTGGTACTATCTCCTCTAGCCAGTGTGGTTGTCGTGGATAGAGGATCAGATGAGGATCTGGGATTATAAGAACATCAGAAGAACCTCATCAGAGCCTGCTGGATCAGATCAATGGTCCATCTAGTCCAGCATCCTGTCTCATACAGTGGACAACCAGTTCCTCTGGAGGGTCAACAACAGGGCAGAGAGGCCAAGGCCTTCATGAGAACATAAGAAGAGCCCTGCTGGATCCAACCAGTGACGGTCCATCTAGTCCAACATCCTACCTCACATAGTAGCCAAGGAGTTCCTCTGGAGGGCCAGCAACAGGGCATAGAGGCCGAGGCCTTCAGAAGAAGAGTCCTGCTGGATCGGATCAGTGGTCCATGCAGTCCAACATCCTACTTCACATAGTGGCCAAGCAGTTCCTCTGGAGGGCCAGCAACAGGGCATAGAGGCCAAGGCCTTCATAAGAAGAGCCCTGCTGGATCAGACCAGTGAGGGTCCATCTAGTCCAGCATCCTACCTCACGCAGTGGCCAACCAGTTTCTCTGGACAGCCAACAACAGGGCAGAGAGGCCGAGGCCTTCCGCTGATGCTGTCTCCTGGCACTGGGATTCAGAAGTTTACTGCAGCAGATAAAGGTTACAAATGGCAGAGGCTCATTACAAAATCTTTGGATAGTGGAGTGCTTTGCTGCATTCCGTGTCTTCCCATTGGCTGATGACTCAGTGCTTTCCCCTGCAGGCCGCCAAGAAGAAAAGCAGCTGGTCTCTGAATACCACAGACAGGAGCACAGAAATCCCCGGTGAGTAGGTTTCCTGTGATCTGCTCTCCAGCTGTCTTAAGCTGTGAAGCATAAGAGGGATTTCAGTGCTGTAGCCGACCCTTGGGGAAGAGGATTGTTTCCGAATATTTTATCCAGGATCATAGAACCACAGAGTTGGGAGGGACCCCCAGGGTCATCCAGTCGAACCCTCTGCACAATGCAGGAAATTCAGGATGGTATCAGGGGTACAAACAGGGCTACGATGCTAGGTAGCAGGGACTGAATCGCCCTCCAGAATTTCTTCCTTGATGGCGCATTGATGGGCTTTGGCTCCAGTCCTATAATTTGAGGGTAAGGAGGGAGGATTCCCGCTCACAAATTCCTAGGGGGCAGATGGGAGACATGTCATTCCCCGCCATGCATGGATTGACACACTTGCCCAAGTCATCTGGAGCCATTTGAACAGCAGGGCAGTCTTCTGCTCTGCCTTTTTTTAGGGTTGCCAACTCCTGGTTGGGAAATTTCAGGACATATCGAGGTAGAGGATGGGGGAGGGCAGGGCTTGGTGACATATGGGACCTCACTGGGGCATAATGCCACGGAGTCCACCCTCCAAAGCAGGCATTCTCTCCAGGGGAAATGATCTCTCTAGTCTGGGAATCCTGTAATTCTGGGAGATCTCCAGGCCCCACCTGGAGGCTGGCAACCCTATGAAAAGCAGGAGTAGTACTAAGGTTTTCTGCTCAAGGCTATCACTATATGAACAGTACTAGATAGATGATAGGTAGGTAGGTAGGTAGAGTAGATGATAGATAGATAGATAGATAGATAGATAGATAGATAGATAGATGATAGATAGATGATAGATAGATAGATAGATAGATAGATAGATAGATAAATAGATAGATAGATGATAGATAGATGATAGATAGATAGATAGATAGATAGATAGATAGATAGATAGACAGACAGACAGACAGACAGACAGACAGACAGACAGACAGATTGATAGATGATAGATAGATGATAGATAGATAGATAGATGATAGATAGATAGATAGATAGATAGATAGATAGATAGATAGATAGATAGATGATAGATAGATAGATAGATAGATAGATAGATAGATAGATGATAGATAGATAGATAGATAGATAGACAGATGATAGATAGATAGACAGATAGATAGATAGATAGATAGATAGATAGATAGATAGATAGATAGATAGATAGATGATAGATAGATGATAGATGATAGATATTAAAAGAGAAGAAGAAATTGGATTTATGCCTTGCCCTTCACTACCCGAAGGAGTCTGAGCGGCTTACAAACTCCTTCCCCTCCCCACAACAGACACCCTGTGAGGTAGGTGGGGCTGAGAGAGCTCTTTCAAGGACTGCTCTTGAGAGAACAGCTCTGAGAGAACTTCTGACTGACCCAAGGTCACACCAGCAGCTGCATGTGGAGGACTGGGGAATCAAAGCCAGTTCTCCCAGATTAGAGTCCGTGCTCCTAACCACTATACCAAATTGGCTTCCTCGCTCTATCTATCTATCTATCTATCTATCTATCTATCTATCTATCTATCTATCTATCATCATCATCTATCATCTATCATCTATCATCTATCATCTTCATCTCTCTCTCTCTCTCTCTCTATCTATCTATCTATCTATCTATCTATCTATCTATCTATCTATCTATCTATCTATCATCTATCTATCTATCATCTATCTATTTATCTAGACAAACAGACAGATGATAGATGAGCGAGAGAGAAGCACTAAAGGCCAGGTTGTCTCCAGTTCAAATCTTCCTTCAGCCACAAACTCACCAGGTAGTCCCTCTGAAACTTACAAATCCCCTAGCCTCAATCTCCCATCTGGAATACCGGAATATTTATTGCAGCGCAGCTGACTTTGTGAAGATCAATAAGATAACATACATTAAGCTATTTGAATACTCCCAGAGCTAGATACATGATACTTGTTGCTGCTGTACTGCTGTTGATGTGGGGAGGACCAGAAGCTATAGAGGGTGCTTAACAGCAAAGAGATAAAGCGGTGATTATCAAGAGAAGGAACCTCAGCTCTTGCTCTCTCGTTCCTGCTAGTCCCAGAAATGCCCGAGTCCCTGCAGCTGCTGGACGAAGACCAGGACACTCACTGGAAATGCCAGCTCTACATCAACAGACGGGCCCCTTCGTCCCCCACGGGCACCCTCCTCTCTCTGTCGGATATCTGAAGGGGATCCTAGCGGCTTTCCCGGTGACCACAATTTTGTAATGGGAACACTGGATAAAAATTTGGTATAAAGTCACTCCCTTTGTTGTGCTTTTTTATTTTTTTGCTCAGTTTGGCCCTAGAGGGTTAGCTGGCATGGAAAGCTGACATTGGGTAGTATCCAGAAAATTAGGATCGGAGGCAGAGCCTGGGAGGGGCCTCAGGAGGATACACCGCCATAGAGTCCTCCCTCCAGAGTAACCATTTCCTCCAGGGGAACTGATCTCTCTGTTATCTGGAGATCAGTTGGAACTCCAAAAGATCTCCGGGCCCCATCTCGGGGTTACTAAGAATAACCAAAGAGAGATCATGGGATAAGTGCGTAGAAAATAGTCAATGGAAACGGCGATATAGGTCCTTTCCGCATTTGCCTGCCACTCCGGATTTCCTCGGTGTTCGAGTCGAGGCAATTTAAGTCCATGGCAAAACGGCATCCAAAAAAACCAGGGCAACAGCGGGCTGAAACCGGGCTGACCCCTGAAGGGAGGGGATGGAATGCAGAATGGGGGGGACGGCAGAATAAAAAGGTTGGGCTCGATTTCAGTGCAGAATGGAGGGCAAAAACCTTGGATTTAAAAGAAGATTGAATTCGATCTTAGTGCAGAATTGCTTGGAGGAAACCGCGGTGAACGTGGATTAAAAAGGAGAGTGCAGGAAGGGCCATATTTACGAAGGGAATGTCACTCTTTTATAGATTTTCAAAAAAATAGATCAGTGCTAATACGAATACATTTCTGTACATTCATACAAGTTGTTGTTCAGTCGCACAGTCGAGTCCGACTCTTCGCGACCCCATGGACCAGATCACGCCAGGCCCTCCTGTCTTCCGCTGTCCGCTGAAGTTTGCTCAATTTCATGTTCGTTGCATCGATGACACTGTCTAACCATCTCATCCTTTGCCGTCCCCTTCTTCTTTGACCTTCAATCTTTCCCAGCATCAGGGTCTTCTCCAGTGAGGGCTCCCTTCTCATTTGGTGGCCAAAGTATTTGAGCTTCAGCTTCAGGATCTGGCCTTCCAGGGAACAGTCAGGGTTGATTTCTTTTAGGATTGAATGATTTGATCTCCTTGCAGTCCAAGGGACTCTCAAGAGTCTTCTCCGGCACCATAGTTCAAAAGAATCTATTCTTCGGCACTCGGCCTTCCTTACAGTCCAACTCTCGCAGCCATACATTACTACTGGGAATACCATTGCTTTGACCATGCGGACTTTTGTTGGCAAGGTGATGTCTCTGCTTTTTATCATGCTGTTTAGGTTTGCCATCGCTTTCCTCCCAAGGAGCAGGCGTCTTTTAATTTCATGGCTGCAGTCACCATCTGCAGTGATCTGGGATCCTAGGAACGTGAAGTCTGTCACTACTTCTACGACTTCCCCTTCTATTTGCCAAGGAGTGATGGGGCCAGATGCCATGATCTTAGTTTTTTGATGTTGAGCTTCAAGCCCACTTTTGCGCTCTCCTCTTTCACCCTGAGCAAGAGGCTCTTGAGGTCCTCTTCACTTTCTGCCATCAGAGTGGTATCGTCTGCATATCTGAGGTTATTGATCTTTTCCCCAGCAATCTTAACTCCAGCTTGTGATTCATCCAGGCCAGCATTTCGCATGATGTACTCGGCATATACATTAAATAAGCAAGGTGACAATATACATCCTTGTCGTACTCCTTTTCCTATGCTAAACCAATCAGTTGTTCCATATCCGGTTCTAACTGTTGCTTCTTGACCCTTATACAGGTTTCTCAGGAGACAGGTGAGGTGGTCTGGTACTCCCATCTCTTTAAGAACCTGCCATAATTTATTGTGATCCACACAATCAAAGGCTTTAGCATAGTCAATGAAGCAGAAGTAGATGTTTTTCTGGTATTCTCTTGCTTTCTCCATAATCCAGCGAATGTTGGCAATTTGATCTCTAGTTCCTCTACCTCTTCGAAACCCAGCTTGTACTTCTGGCAGTTCTCTATCCACGTACTGTTGGAGCCTAGCTTGTAGGATTTTGAGCATGACCTTGCTAGCGTGTGAAATGAGTGCAATTGTGCGATAGTTTGAACATTCCTTGACGTTGCCCTTCTTTGGGATTGGAATGTAAACTGACCTTTTCCAATCCTGTGGCCACTGTTGTGTTTTCCAAATTTGTTGGCAAATTGAGTGCAGCACTTTAACAGCATCTTCTTTTAAGACTTTGAATAACTCAGCTGGGATACCATCACCTCCACTAGCTTTGTTGTTAGTAATGCTTTCTAAGGCCCATTTAACTTCACTTTCCAGGATGTCTGGCTCGAGGTCAGTGATTATACCATCGTGGTTGTCAAGGACATCGAGGTCCTTCTTGTATAGTTCTTCTGTGTATTCTTGCCATCTTTTCCTAATCTCTTCTGCTTCTGTTAGGTCCCTACCGTTTTTGTCCTTTATCATGGCCATCTTTGCATGGAACGTTCCCTTGATTTCTCCAATTTTCTTGAAGAGATCTCTAGTCCTTCCCAATCCATTGTTTTCCTCTATTACTCTGCATTGTTCATTCAGGAAAGCCTCCTTATCTCTCCTTGCTGTTCTCTGGAAATCTGCATTCAGTTGGGCAAATCTTTCCTTTTCCCCATTGCCTTTAGCTTTCCTTCTTTCCTCTGCTATGTGTAAAGCCTCATCAGACAGCCACTTTGCTTTTTTGCATTTCTTTTTCTTTTGGGATGGCGGTGAGTGCTGCCTCCTTTACAATGTCACGGACCTCTGTCCATAGTTCTTCAGGCACTCTGTCTATCAAATCTAGTCCCTTAAACCTATTCTTCACCTCTACTGTATATTCATCGGGGATGCGATCTAGGTCAAATCTGAATGGCCTTGTGGTTTTCCCAACTTTCTTCAATTTAAGTCTGAATTTTGCAATGAGTAGCTCATGATCTGAGCCACAGTCAGCTCCAGGTCTTGTTTTTACTGACTGGATAGAGCTTCTCCATCTTTGACTGCAAATTATATAGTCAATCTGATTTCGGTGTTGCCCATCTGGTGATGTCCATGTGTAGAGACGCCTCTTAGGTTGTTGGAAAAGGGTGTTCGCTATGACCAGCGTGTTCTCTTGACAAAACTCTGTTAGCCTTTGCCCTGCTTCATTTTGTTCTCCAAGGCCAAACTTGTCTGTTATTCCGGTTACCTTTTGATTTCCTACTTTAGCATTCCAGTCCCCTATAATGATGAGGACATCATTTTTTGGTGTTAGTTCTATGAGCTGTTGTAGGTCTTCATAGAACTGGTCCACTTCAGCCTCTTCTGCAGCAGTGGTTGGGGCATAGACTTGGATTACTGTGATATTGAATGGTTTGCCTTGGATTCGGACCGAGATCATTCTGTCATTTTTGAGGTTGTATCCCAATACTGCCTTTCTCACTCTCTTGTTGACTATAAAGGCCACACCATTTTTTCTACGGGATTCCTGGCCACAGTAGTAGATATAATGGTCTTCTGAGTTAAATTCGTCCATTCCTGTCCACTTTAGTTCACTGATTCCCAAGATGTCGATGTTCATTCTTGCCATCTCTTTTTTGACCACATCAAGCTTACCTTGATTCATAGATCTTACATTCCAGGTTCCTATGCAGTACTGTTCTTTGCAGCATCGGACTTTCCTTTCACCGTCAGACACATCCACAACTGAGCGTCCTTTCGGCTTTGGCCCAGCCGCTTCACTCTTTCTGGGGTTACTCGTACTTGCCCTCTGCTCTTCCTCAGTAGCATATTGGACACCTTCCGACCTGAGGGGCTCATCTTCCGGCGTCATATCTTTTAGCCTTTTGTTACTGTCCATGGGGTTTTCTTGGCAAAGATACTGGAGTGGGTTGCCATTTCCTTCTCCAGGGGATCACGCTTGGTCTGAGTTCTCTGCTGTGGCCTGTCCGTCCTGGGTGGCCCTCCACGGCATAGCCCACAGCCTCATTGAACCACGCAAGCCCCCTCGCCACGACAAGGCAGTGATCCATGAGGGAGCATTCATACAAGAATGAACATAAAAAAACGATTCCACAACGTTGACACGCATGGCCCAGTAATCCCAAATTCTTGCAAACAGTAAATCTTCTCTGCGTCTTTCTTGTACTAGTATCGGATTGTAGACAAATAGCATAAAGGTCACAAATCTGCAGACCATTCAAGCATTTGAGAGAACGCATACCATGAGGAAGCCGAGTGAGAGAAGATTTCACTGGGTGCGAGCGTCGTGCAGAGAGACAGCATGCAGAGATGAATGCCGCTGAGCAGGAAAAACGATTCACCGAGTCTACCCGTATTCTGCTCTGAAGAAGCCTATATTGAAACAGGTGTTGGAGGCAAGCCTGTCAGCAGATCCGTGACCTTTTATTCTATTTGTCTATAAACCAATATTAGTACAAGAAAGATACAAAGAAGATTTACTGTTTGGAATCCTTGACTATTTGCCATTGACCCACCTAGGGATTGGCTGCCCTATATGTAAGGCTAGGGAGGGAGCTATGGCGACAAAATTCCAAGGTGTTGCTGGCCAGAGGACTAGCAGCCAGATCCCCTTTTCTAAGCAAGCAATAAAGGTTCCCCTTGCTCGAAAGCCAGTCGAATCCGACTCTAGGGATGCAGTGCTCATCTCCGTTTCCGAGCCAAAGAGCCAGCACTGTCCGAAGATGTTTCCGTGGTCATGTGGCCGGCATGACTAAATGCGGAGGTGCACGGAACGCTGTTACCTTCCCACCGAAGAGGTACTTATTTATCTACTTGCAAAGTCTTGCTTTCGAACTGCTAGGTTGGCAGGAGCTGGGACCAGAGACGGGAGTTCACTCCATCATGCGGCACTCGGGTCTCGAACTGCTGAACTACCGACCTTCCGGTCTGCAGTTTCAATGTCTTAACCACTTGAGCCACCGCAGCCCTAATCAAGCCGTAGGTCATACCTATTCCGGGTTCTGGAATTTCCGGAGATTTGGGGGCAGAGCCCGGGGAGGGTCGGGCTTGAAGGGGTATCCCAGCAAGGTAGAATGCCACGGAGTCCCCCCTCCAAAGCAGCCATTTTCTCCAGGGGGAACTGAGCTCTGTAGTCCGGAGATCAGTTGTAATGCCGGGAGATACCCAGCCACCACCTAGACTGTAGAAAACAAAACTGTAGAAAAGCATGAGACCACAAATAGTGTCCTTAAAATGAATTATTATTTTCTATTACAATCCTTTTTTCACAGACGTCATCAGCCACTCCCTCTTGGTCTCTAAACCACAGTCACAAAAGAAGTGGTGTTGTACATATTAGATTCCATTGTCAAAAATGAAGTCACACGAGGAGGAAGTTCTTAGTGTTTAATTGCAATTAGACAGGGGAAAACGGCTGGACCGAATGGCCCATCAAAAACCGAATGATTTCCGAGCATATTCGGGAAGTACATGATCTTTTATACACGGACTGACATCATTAAGAAAACAATATTCAAAAAGGCATAACTGGCTACAAAAGACAGCGGTCATTCAAATAATAAGCTTTTGATTTGTCAGATGTAAAGAAACATATCTACGTCAAACCTAAATGTTCATATCCCAAACAAAAAGTCCCTGATACGAGACTAAAATCTTATCTGACCCGGACATTTCAAGGTTTATCTTTAAGAACTACAGAATCATGAACTTTATACGTATTATCTTGTCTGCCAACAATAACAGACTTACAAGAGTAAAGCCTTCTATATAACAGGCCTTCCTTAAATCCTAATAAAATATTACATAAAAGAGAAATCCATAAAACCAGGAGAAAATACGAATATGAATAAACAAAAAGGGAAAAAGCCTCTATAAAAAAATCTTTATATTCCCATTCATACTACAGTGGCTACGGATCGCCTAGGTTGCTGTCCGTTTCCTCTGACTTCTTCAGCTGAATTGAAGCAAGATAGACTGAGAGTCCTCCTGCCAACCTAGCAGTTCGAAAGCAAGACTTTGCAAGTAGATAGATAGGTACCTCTTCGGTGGGAAGGTAACAGCGTTCCGTGCGCCTTGGTGTTTAGTCACGCCAGCCACATGACCACGAAAACATCTTCAGACAGCACTGGCTCTTCGGCTTTGAAACGGAGATGAGCACCGCAACCCTCGAGTTGGATTCGATTGGCTTTCGAGCAAGGGAACCTTTACCTTTACCTTAGACTGAGAGTCAGAATAAACTTTTATTTTATTTATTTTCCGATTTATACCCCACCCTACCCCGCCAAGGCAGGGCTCTTGGGGGTAAGATTATCTGGTCTCCATGACTGTATTTCGAATATGTGTCCATGATCTATTTTATACAGTATGGAATTGGTTTATAAGCATCAATATGCATTCACAGCTCCGCCATTGAGACAGCAGCCTGAAGAAGTCAGAGGAAACGGACAGCAACCTAGGCGATCCGTAGCCGCTTCTTTTGTGACTGTGGCTTAGAGACAAAGAGGGGGTGGTTGATAAACTTCTGTGAAAAAAGGATTGTAATAAAACATAATAGTTCATTTTAAGGACACTAATTGTTGTCTAATAATAGAACCATAGAGTTGGAAGGGGGCCATACAGACCATCGAGTCCAACCCCCTGCCCAATGCAGGACCAGCCCTAAAGCATCCCTGACAAATATTTGTTTGGCCTCTTCTTGACAGTGGCAAGTGAAGGGGAGATCACCACCTCCCTAGGCAGCTGGTTCCACCTAATACTTTCCTACAGTTTTGTTTGGTGGTTTGCATACTTGCGTACGCTGTACATCCATCGGTGGTTGATATTACCACCTGGAGCGGGGGTGTCGAACTCAATTGTAATGAGGGCCGGATCTGACATAAAGGAGACCTTGTCGGGCCGGGCCACGTGTGTCTTAAAATGTAATGCCAGGTAGTGGAGATATAAACTTTATAAGGGACACAAACACAAAGGGGGGTTTTTTTGTACTTAGATAAAAATACGCTTAAAACGTCAGCACTCTCGCAATATTTTGTTTATTTAGCAGTGTCTGATAACTGACACCTCTTGCTCTGAATGATTGCCTCAAAACGTCTGTGCTGTTGCAATCTTGAGTGTGCTGTTCAGGTGTGTATCTGTAAGCTGCAAAACTACGATGACGCAGCAGCAGAACTGGAAGAAGAAGCAGAAGGCAGCCAGTTCCGCTGCGGGCCTGATAGAAGCCCTCCGGGGAGGCTGATCCGCCCCCCGGCTGCATGTTTGACACCCCTGACCTGGAGGTTGCCAACTTCATATTGTGTGTGTGTGTGTCTGTCTCTCCCTTTCTCTCTGTGTTTCCTTCTGAATGTGAGTGGAGCAAATCTTTTCCCAGTGGGCTGCAGTGCTCTTAGCTGCCTTAGAAACATGGGCAACGGAAGGCCTCAAACACACATGAAGCTGCCTTCTACTGAATCCATCCATCAGTCCATCAGGGTCAGTATCGTCTACTCAGACTGGCAGCTGCTCTCCAGAGTGTGAGGTGGAGCGCTTTCCGATCATCTCCTGCCTGTTCCTTCTAACTGGAGATGCCGGGGATTGAACCTGGGACCTTCTGCATGCCAGGCAGAGGCTGTTCCACTGAGCCACAGCCCCTCTTTACAGCTCTCCAGGGTCCCAGGCTGAGGTCTTTCCCATCACCTCCTGCCAGGTCCTCTTAACTGGAGATGCCAGGGACTGAACCTGGGACCTTCTGCATGCCAGGCAGAGGCTCTTCCACTGAGCCACGGCCCCTCTTTACAGCTCTCCAGGGTCTCAGGCTGAGGTCTTTCAACATCACCTCCTGTCTGGTCCTTTTAACTGGAGATGCCGGGGACTGAACCTGGGACCTTCTGCATGCCAGGCAGAGGCTCTTCCACTGAGCCACGGCCCCTCTTTACAGCTCTCCAGGGTCTCAGGCTGAGGTCTTTCCCATCCCCTCCTGCCTGGTCCTTTTAACTGGAGATGCCGGGGACTGAACCTGGGACCTTCTGCATGCCAAGCAGAGGCTCCTCCACTGAGCCACAGCCCCTCTTGACAGCTCTCCAGGGTGTGAGACGGAGGTCTTTCACATCGCCTACTGCCTGGTCCTTTTAACTGGAGATGCCAGGGACTGAACCTGGGACCTTCTGCATGCCAGGCAGAGGTTCTTCTACTGAGCCACAGCCCCTCTTTACAGCTCTCCAGGGTCTCAGGCGGAGGTCTTTCCCATCCCCTCCTGCCTGGTCCTTTTAACTGGAGATGCCGGGGACTGAACCTGGGACCTTCTGCATGCCAGGCAGAGGCTCTTCCACTGAGCCACGGCCCCTCTTTACAGCTCTCCAGGGTCTCAGGCTGAAGTCTTTCCCATCCCCTCCTGCCTGGTCCTTTTAACTGGAGATGCCGGGGACTGAACCTGGGACCTTCTGCATGCCAAGCAGAGGCTCCTCCACTGAGCCACAGCCCCTCTTGACAGCTCTCCAGGGTGTGAGATGGAGGTCTTTCACATCGCCTACTGCCTGGTCCTTTTAACTGGAGATGCCAGGGACTGAACCTGGGACCTTCTGCATGCCAGGCAGAGGTTCTTCTACTGAGCCACAGCCCCTCTTTACAGCTCTCCAGGGTCTCAGGCGGAGGTCTTTCCCATCACCTCCTGCCTGGTCCTTTTACCTGGAGATGCCGGGGACTGAACCTGGGACCTTCTGCATGCCAGGCAGAGGCTCTTCCACTGAGCCACAGCCCCTCTTTACAGCTCTCCAGGGTCTCAGGCTGAGGTCTTTCCCATCACCTCCTGCCTGGTCCTTCTAACTGGAGATGCCAGGGACTGAACCTGGGACCTTCTGCATGCCAAGCAGAGGCTGTGCCACTGAGCCACAGTCCAAGTTACAGTCTTGTGGTCAGGACTTAAAGTCCCATTCATGTACTGCACTCGCCTGTCTCCCTATTCTCTGATCAAAGAGGTCAGATATAGTAGAAAACGGATAGCGATCAACATGAAATAAGATCGCTTTATACACTGCCACACACAAACCCACAGCTTTCCAGGGGGCTGGCAGCCTGTGTTCCCTCTAAGCCGAGTTAGTGTGAGCTAGCTCACAGTTTCTTATACCCTCCAGCTTGCACCTTTTTGTCTCAGTCCAGGAAGGGAGGGCTCCAGAGCAAACTAATTCATGCAGCAGCCAAATCGCTCGCTCACAGCTTTAATGCCAGTCGCTCACAAGGTAGAATTTTTGCTCAGTAGACTCCACAGCTGATAGGGGGCATTGAATTGGCAAACCTCCGTCTGATCCTTCAAAGTGTAAGACGATGGGACCGGTAAAAGCAGCTCGGCATGTGGTAAACTAAGAAACCCTCTAGGTGGTGCTCTCTCTCCACTGGTGCTCCATTTCAAGCTCATGGCTGCCCAGTGCATGGATCGGCCTCAAGGTGTGGTCTGCGTGTGAGCACATTGTGCAAACATGGAGGTGAAATATTTACCAGGGGAATATTTACCCATGCTGGGGCTAAATAAAGGATCAGCTGCTCCACGCTTGACATACACTCTTCCATCCTGGTTTCAGAAGGTGGCACAAAACCGTGGCTGCCTTAAGAACACCAGAGGAGCTTTGTGGGATCAAACTCCAAAGGTCCAAACTACCCAGAGTTCTGTTTCCAACAGTGGGAAGCCAGAGGCTTCTGGGAGACCCAGGCACGAAAGCATCAGCCTTCCCTTTGTCTGCAGCCTCAAAGGTATACTTCCTCCAGACATGGAGGTTCCACTGTGCCGCCATGGTTGCTAGCAACAAGAGACCTGATTGTCTGTGAATTCACTACAGGAAGCAAATGTTGTTAAACAAAGCAGGACTTTCTTCGGAGTAAATATGCATAGGGTTTGGCTCTCTTGGCACATGAAAGGGCTTTTTTGGAACAGCTACTTAGCAGGCAAATGACAATAACAGGTGAATAACAATAGCAGGTGTGATTGGATTTAGGTGCAATATGCAGAGGGTTAATAGGGGTGGAGAAATCAGCATTGGGGTAATGGGGGTGGAGAAATCAGCATTGGTAATGAGACAGGAAACCTAGATCTAGATTCAGTCCAGGTGGATGCATTGTCTTGACCTTCGTTATCAATTGCAGTTCAGCAGTCTCTGCTACATATCGCCTAACTTCCACTGTGCAGGTGAACCAGCTAGCCAAGAAGAGATCCCAAACATTTACCTTTAATACAACAAACTGCTTGTCTTCCTTACTGGGGTTAACCGGTGTGGTTAGTCCACTCACCACTAGTTAGCAGAGTGCTTAAATAAAGCTACAGATACAGGAACATCACTTTACCAGGTTACTCAGCTTACCAAGCTACACAGAGCCACGCTGCAAGTTTAGAAGAGAAATACTCCTCTCTTTATTTGAGAATTACACTTTGGATAGGAAAGAGCAGGAACAGGATAGAGTACTAACTTACTAGCTAAAGGATGGAAGCAGATGGCAAGAGGGCCATCTGCCTCACGGTTCCAAGAGAGGACAGGATGTCCTTTCTCTTGGTGCATGCAGGAAGAGAGCTCATCTTCAACTCGACTGAGACGGAACGGAAGGAAGGGGAAATGGTCCCTGAGAACACAGTCTACGTATCAGAGGGACAGTGGCGGAAAAGTAAAGACAGGAAGAAAGGTCAGAGTGCCTATCTAGCTATCTAATAAGAACATAAGAGAAGCCAGTGTTGAATCAGGCCAATGGCCCATCTAGTCCAACACTCTCTGTCAGACAGAGGCCAAAAATACCAGGTGCTAGTCTCTCTTGCCACTCAGGCCATGGTCACACGGTCATTTTGATCGGGTTTCACCGCTGTTCCGTCTTGCATTTAAAATTGCTGATCAGACACCCATATCCATCTCCCACACCGAAGTGGGCTCACTCTTGCGATCCTCCCAGTTCCCTAGCGAGTTTTCCGACTTTGGGAAAATCAAGTACTTTCCAGGTATTTGCGCTTTGAACCTGCAATTTTGCCTATCTGGACAGCCATCTCTCTCAATGATTGTGATTAGGTTGTCTCAATGGCCTTCTTCCAGTAGTGGGGGGGGTTTTGCTACTTTCACTGTGGTGCACATGATTGTCCATGTGCATAGGTGCACATGTGCATAGGTGCACATGCGCATATGTGCATGCACAGAGATTTTTTTTTTAATTGTGCCGCACTGCCACTTGGGCAGCTCGGCTGTCCGGACAGTGCCTGGAGCATTATCATGCAAAGCAAGCGGTTGGGAAAGGGATGTGTGATCATCTGAAACCACTTAAAAATACCCCCGATCAGATCTACAGCGGGAGCAAATCGCGGTGTGCTTGCCGTGTGACCACAGCCTCAGTATGGAGGTCTGAGACAGGGGACATCACACCTGGAACTTCCAGCATTCCTGTCCCAGGGGGCTGGCTCCAAGCTACTAAGCTTAGGAAAGCGACGCACAAGATAGCAGATGCCATACAATGCTCAGACAGCCTTTTAAGGTTAGCAGCTGGAGGCTCTAGGCCAAATTGGAGGGGTGCCAAAGCCCTCCCCCCTTGCCAGGCTAGAGAGGCTAAAGCAATGAGCCATCCCTAACAGACTTTGCTGGAAGATTTTTTCATGAATCACTAGGGTTACTGGCTGGAGATCCCCTAGAATTACTACTGGTCTCCAGGTTCCAGAGCTCAGGTCACCTTGGAGAAAATGCAGAAGGTCCCAGGTTCAATCCCCGGCATCTCCAGTTAAAAGGACCAGGCAGGAGGTGATGTGAAAGACCTCTGCCTGAGACCCTGGGGAGCAGCTGCCAGTCTGAGTAGACAATACTGGTTTGGGGAGGGGCCATGGCTCAGTGGCTGAGCATCTGCTTGGCATGCAGAAGGTCCCAGGTTCAGTCCCCGGCATCTCCAGTGAAAAGACCAGGCAGTAGGCGATGTGAAAAACCTCTGCCTGAGATCCTGAAGAGCTGTTACCAGTCTGAATAGAAGAAGAAGAAGAGATTGGATTTATACCCCACCCTTCACTACCCAAAGGAGTCTCAGAGCGGCTTCCAATCTCCTTTCCCTTCCCCTCCCCACAACAGACACCCTGTAAGGTAGGTGAGGCTGAGAGAGCTCTGACGGAAACTGCTCTTTTTCAAGGACCGCTGTGCCAGAGCTTGTGACTGACCCAAGGTCACATCAGCAGGTGCAAGTGGAGGACTGGGGGAAAGCCCGGTTCTCCCAGATTAGAGTCTGCACACTTAACCACTACACCAAACTGGCTCTCTAGGAGGGGAGGGGCCGTGGCTCAGTGGCTGAGCATCTGCTTGGCATGCAGAAGGTCCCAGGTTCAATCCCCGGCATCTCCAGTAAAAAGAACTGGCAGTAAGGTGATGTGAAAGACCTCAGCCCGAGACCTTGGAGAGCCGCTACCCGTCTGAGTAGACAATACTGATTTTGGGAGGGGTTAGGGTTAGGGAGGGGCCGTGGCTCAGTGGTAGAGCACTTGCTTGGCATGCAGAAGGTCCCAGGTTCAATACCCAGCATCTCCAGTGAAGAGATCTGGCAGTAGGCGATGGGAAAGACCTCAGCCTGAGACCCTGGGGAGCCGCTGCCAGTCTGTGTAGGAGGGGAGGGGCCGTGGCTCGGTGGCAGAGCATCTGCTTGGCATGTAGAAGATCCCAGGTTCAATCCCCAGTGTCTCCAGTTAAAAGATCTGGCAGTAGGTGATGTGAAAGACTTCAGCCCGAGACCTTGGAGAGCCGCTGCCAGGCTGAGTAGACAATACTGATTTTGGGAGGGGCTGTGGCTCAGTGGAAGAGCCTCTGCTTGGCATGCAGAAGGTCCCAGGTTCAGTCCCCGGCATCTCCAGTTAAAAGATCTGGCAGTAGGTGATGTGAAAGACCTCTGCCTGAAATCCTGGAGAGCGGCTACCAGTCTGAGTAGACAATACTGGTTTGGGGAGGGGCCGTGGCTCAGTGGCTGAGCATCCCTTTCCCTTTCCTTGGCAGAAGAGCGGAGTGCCGCTCTCCAGTGATAACAGGGTGACTGGCCCAGGCTCCAAGGCAGGGGCATCATTATCCGAGCGAAGGTGGAAATGTGCGTCTAGCCGATCTCGATCCGGCCACTTTGGGGGCAATTTCCCAGAAGAGAATCAGCTGCCGTCGCCTGGAGCCAGTCTGTGCCTGCTCTCCAGGCAGTGACACACACGCCCCCTTCCCCAAGGAAAGCCAGCCGTATCCGGCCCGTGGCCAATCTGCCCCCACGCTCTGGCGCCGGCCTTGAGAGCTGTCCTCTTTGTTAGTAATCCGAGGGGGAAAAAACAGAAGCAAAGCTGCACACTGCTCACCGCCTCCGGGAATAAACAAGAGGACTTGTGATTTCAACCGACCGGTTGAAATTAAATCAGAAGGGTTTTCAGCTCAATGTGAGGAAGAGCTTCCCGATAGTGAGAGCGGTTCCTCCGTGGAACAGGCTTCCTCAGGAGGTGGTGGGTGCTCCTTCTTGGGAGGTTTCCAAGAACGGGCTAGATGGCCACCTGACAGCAATGCGGTTCGGTGTAGTGGTGAAGTGCGCGGACTCTAATCTGGGAGAACCGGGTTGGATCCCCCACTCCTCCACTTGCAGCTGCTGGATGACCTTGGGCAAGCCATAGTTCTGTCAGAGCTGTCCTTGAAAGGGCAGTTCTGGAAAGAGCTCTCTCAGCCCCGCCTACTGCACAGGGTGTCTGTTGTGGGGAGGGGAAGGGAAAGGAGTTTGTAAGCCGGTCTGAAACTCCAAGTGAAGGGTGGGGTATAAATCCAATCTCCTCCTCCTCCTCCTCCTCCTCCTCCTCCTCCTCCTCCTCTTCTTCTTCTTCTTCTTCTTCTTCTTCTTCTTCTTCAAACTTAGGCAGATCATGAGAGGGAGGGAAGGAAGGGTTGCCTCCATGCTTAGTTCTCGTGGCCCTTTCTTACACGCCCAGAGAAATGCAGATCGCCACTCTGGGGTCAGGAAGCAATTTTTCTCCAGGCCAGTTTGGTTGGAGATCCTGGAGGTTTTTTGTCATCTTCTGGGCATGGAGCAGGGGTCACTGTGTGTGCGTGTGGCGGGGGGGGAGGTATTTGTGAATTTCCTGCATTGTGCAGGGGGGTTGGACTAGATGACCCTGGAGGTCCCTTTCGACTCTATGATTCTAATTCCAGGGTGCCAGCCCAGTGGACTGCTAGTTATCCACTGAAGGTGTATACAGCTTGATAGGGAACCTCCTAGGGTTGCCAACGCTGGTTGCAGAAACTCCTGGAGATTTGGGGATGGTGCCTGGGGAGTCCAGAGAGAGGAGAGATCTCAGCAGGGTAGAATGCCATACAGCCGACCCTCCAAAGCAGCCATTTTCTCCAGAGGACCTAATCTCTGCAGGATGGAGGCCGGGTTGCCAATTCCAGGTTTGGAAATGACCTGGAGATTTGGGGGGTGGAGCCCGTGGAGGGTGGTGTTTAGGCAGGAGCGGGACCTCGGTAGAGCGTAAGGCCATGCGGCCCACTTTCCGAAGCAGGCATTTTCTCCAGGAGAAGTGGAATAAACCTTTTTTTAAACAAACAAATAAAATAATAATTCATGTAGTCTGGAGAGCAGTTGTAATTCTCGACTATCTCCAGCCCCTCCTGGGAAGTAGAAGCCAAAAATGCGAGAACACGGGAGGAAGCGGAAATCCAAAAACAACATCCGTGGCCAAAAATAACAAAGAATCAAAAAAGATATGTGTGCACAATCACTTACTGTAGTGATTCTGCAGAAAATACTCTTCTATTATCGCTCACACGCTAACAAATGCTGCGCCATGTGAACAATTCATTTCACAATAATTGTAAGTGACAGTTTTGAGTGTAATGGTTTATTACATTTTTTTAAAGCTATATTTATAATTGAATGTGTATCTTCTTCCTTCTGAGGATAAGAGTTGTGATTGCTACACACTCAGATAAAGCAATTATTGTGAAACGGGTTGTTTACGTTGCGCAGCATTCATTGCGTGTGAGTGATAATAGAAGAGAATTTTCTACAGGATTACTACAGTAAATGATTTTGCACACATTTTTTTATTGACTGTTCGTTATTTTTGTCACAGATGTTGTTTTTGGATTTCCACCTCCTACTGGGAAGTTGGCAACCCTGTTTGGAGATCAGTTGTAACTCCAGGAGATCTTAGCAGGAATGCCATTTTGTAGTTTCCACCCTCCAAAATGGCCATTTCCTCCAGGGGAACTGATCCCTGTTGTCTGGAGATGTGTTGTAATTCCAGGAGCTCTCCAGGCCTCACCTGCAAGTTGGCAAACCTAAACCCCTGAGCAATGTTCCCTCTAAGCTGTGGAGTCTTGTGAGCAAGAATTCTACTTTGTGAGCTGCTGGCATTAAAGTTGTGAGGGAGCGATTTGGCTACTGCATACATCAGTTTGTTCTAGAGCCATCCTCCCTGAGCTAAGACAAAAATGTGTGAGCTGGAGGCTAAAAAACTGTGAGCTAGCTCACACTAGCTCAGCTTAGAGAAAACACCGCTCCTGGGTTAATCTACCTGTATCGGGTGTGTGTGCAAAAAGGGGAGCAAATGCCACAGAAAGGGATTGTGCAAAACCATCTCAATGATTTATTTAATTATTCATTTATCCATTCATTATTAAATTTATACCCCGCCCTACCCACCCTAGGCCGGCTCAGGGCGGCTTAACAGAAATAGAACCACAATAAATAATTTAACAAATGATCACCGTCTTCCAAAAGCAATGGGCTGAGGCTCAGCATATGGGCTGTGGCTCTGTGTCAGAGCATCTGCTTGGCACACAGAAGGTCCCAGGTTAAGAACATAAGAACATAAGAGAAGCCAATGTTGAATCAGGCCAATGGCCCATCTAGTCCAGCACTCTGTCACACAGCGGCCAAAATATACCAGGTGCCATCAGGAGGTCCAGCAGTGGGGCCAGGACACTAGAAGCCCCCTCCCACTGCTGCCCCCTCCAGCACCAAGAACAGAGTGCATCACCTGCCCCAGACTGAGAGTTCCCATCTATACCCTGTGGCTAATAGACACTGATGGACTTCTGCTCCATATGTTTATCTAATTCCCTCTTGAAACTGTCCATGCTTGTAGCTGCCACCACCTCCTGTGGCAGTGAATTCCATATGTTAAAATCCACAGCATCTCCAGTTCAGAGGGTTCAGGTAATAGGAGACGGGAAAGGCCTCGGCCTGAGACCCTGGAGAGCCGCTGCCTGTCTGAGCCCACAATACTGACCTTGGCGGGCCGATGATCTGATTCAGTATAAGGTGGCTTCATGCATTCTCAGAAAACTGAGACGTCGGCTCCACTTTGAACTGATTTTAGCTCTAAAAGTTGCATTCTTTGCAGAAGGAAAGTATGTGCTGGCAAAAGTTTTCCTTATGGAGCAGAAGATTTGGGGGTCCGTCTTTCCCCATACGTCCCCCAGAAAGCACTGAGGTCCGGGTCGCAAAATCGCCTGATTCTCCTTGGTCCGAGAGACGCCAGATTGGCCGTAACCAGAACGTGGGCCTTCTCAGTGGCAGCTCCACACTGCTGGAACAAGTTCCCGGAAGACATCGGGGGCCCTGCGGGACCTTTTACAGTTCCGCAGGGCCTGCGAGATGGAGCTCTTCCGCCAGGCCGCCGCTGACGAATGAGCCATCAGAAACTGAACATGCTGCGGCCTTCATGTTGTAACGCTGGATATTGGCTCCCTTCATTCGTCTATCTTATAGCGACCGCCATCTGTATTTACTAGCCTTTCCTGTAATTGTTGTCTGTGTGGTTTTATTGTATTTACTGTATTATTGTATCTTAATTGCTGTACGCTGCCTTGAGCCAGTTTGGAGTTCCATCTTTGTGAAGAAGACTTGAGTGAAACACAGCTTGGTATAAGCTAGACCCTGTGTAAAGAAGAACATTGCAGTAACCTACATTGAGTTCATCCACCAGACTCCTGTGAATTCTTAAACCCTCCTTTGGGACTACTTACGCCAGTTTGGTGTAGTGGTTAAGTGTGCGAACTCTTATCTGGGAGAATCGGGTTTGATTCCCCACTCCTCCACTTGCACCTGCTGATGTGACCTTGGGTCAGTCACAAGCTCTGGCACAGCTGTTCTCTCAAGGACAGTTTCTTTCTCTCAGCCCCCACCTACCTCACAGGGTGTCTGTTGTGGGGAGGGGAAGGGAGTTTGTAAGCCGCTCTGAGACGCCTTTGGGCAGTGAAGGGCAGGGTATAAATCCAAACTCTTCTTTTCTTCTTCTTCTTAAATCATGAAGACCGTGTTCTATGATATTAGAGTTCCGCTGTATGTGTTGGTAAGAAATCGGGCATGGTCCCAGATTCCTTAAACTATCAGTGTCTTTTGGACGTACAACATGGCTTTCTATATCTGATTTCATCGCAGTATTTGAGAAGAGAAGAAGAAGAGATCGGATTTATACCCCGCCCTTCACTACCTGAAGGAGTCTCAGAGCGGCTTACAAACTCCTTTCCCTTCCCCTCCCCACAACAGACACCCTGTGAGGTAGAAGAAGAAGAAGAGATCAGATTTATACCCCGCCCTTCACTACCCGAAGGAGTCTCAGAGCGGCTGACAAACTCCTTTCCCTTCCCCTCCCCACAACAGACACCCTGTGAGGTAGGCGGGGCTGAGAGAGTTCTGACAGAAACCGCTCTTTTTCAAGAACAGCTCTTATCAGAACTATGACTTGCCCATAGTCATCCAGCAGCTGCGAGTGGAAGAGTGGGGAATCTAACCTGGTCCTCTCAGATTAGAGTCTGCGCACTTAACCACTACACCAAACTGGCTAAGGAAGGAATGTGTTGGTGAAAGTTTTCCTTATGGAGCAGAAGATTTGGAGTTCCATCTTTGTGAAGAAACCTTGGGTGAAACGCAGCTTGGTATAAGCTAGTCCCTGTGTAAAGAAGAATATTGGAGGAACCTACATAGAGTTCATCCAACAGACTCCTGTGAATTCTTAAGCCCTCTTTTGGGACTACTTAAATCGTGAAGACCGTGTGCTATGATATTAGAGTTCTGGTGTATGTGTTGGTAAGAAATCAGGCAAGGTCCCAGATTCCTTAAAATATCAGTGTCTTTTGGATGTACAACATGGCTTTCTATATCTGATTTCATCACAGTATTTGAATTGCATTGGACTGCATCCTCTAGATTATATTTCGATACCTTTGTCTAAGATTTGAGATGTTTTTTTTAATTTGAGCACCAGTTTATTGTTCTTTGGCATATTTCCCCTGTGCTGCTCTTTGTTTCTTTTTAATTTCCCACCTGGGGGATGGCAGCCCTGGGAACCCCTGAGAAGATCAGTTGGAAGTGCTATGTGGCTTATAGAATCATAGAATGTTAGAGTTGGAAGGGACCTTGCAGGTCATCTAGTCCAGCCCCCTGCACTCTGCAGGAGCATAGCCGAAAGAGAGCCCTACAACATACCCGAAAGAGGGTCGTCCAGCCTCCGCTTGAAAACGTCCAGCGAAGGAGCATCCACCACCTCATTCAGGGAGACACAGGCCACGGTCATGCGGTCATTTTGATCGGGTTGCACCGCTGTTCCCTCTCGCATTTAAAACTGCTGATCAGACAGCCGCATCCGTCTCCCATGCCGAAGTGGACTCACTCCTGCAATCCCAGTTCCCTAGCGAGTTTTCCTACACCCAGAAAATCAAGTACTTTCCAGATATTTGCACTTTGAATCCGCGATTTCGCCGATCTGGACAGCCATCTCTCGCAATGATCGCGGTTAGGTTGTCTGAATGTCCTTCTCGCGATTTCCCCCCCAAAACAACTTCCTTCGTTGTGTGTATGAGCAATCCTGAGCTGAATAAAGTCAATGTATAAACGTTCAAGCAAACATAAAGACTCCAGTGCTCGGTTGTAGGTCACCAGTTAATTTTGTTCGCTATTCGGGGGCAAAGGTAAAGGTAAAGGTTCCCTTGCTCGAAAGCCACTCGAATCCGACTCTAGGGTTGCGGTGCTCATCTCCGTTTCAAAGCCGAAGAGCCAGCACTGTCCGAAGACATTCCCGTGGTCATGTGGCCGGCATGACTAAACACCAAGGTGCACGGAACGCTGTTACCTTCCCACCGAAGTGGTACCTATTTATCTACTTGCAATTTCTTGCTTTCGAACTGCTAGGTTGGCAGGAGCTGGAACTAGAGACGGGAGCTCACCCCATCATGTGGCACTCTCGGGTCTCGAACTGCTGAACTACTGACCTTCCACAGCCTGCAGTTCAGCGTCTTAACCACTTGAGCCACCGCAGCTCCCTTATTCAGGGGGAGGGACCTGCAAAAACAAGGGAGTACGGCTAGCCCCGGTGGGAGCGGTGATTCGGCTATGTGTATATCTCCATGCACAAGGCCAACTTTTCAAAACAAACAAACAAACTGCCACTTGGGTGGCGCGGCCATCTGGACGGTGCCCGGAGCCTCGTCGAGCGATGCAAGCAGTTCGGGGAGGGATGTGTGATCATCCCAACCCGAAAAAAATATTCCCGATCGAATCTATAGCAGGAACAAATTGGGACAAGCTTGCCGTGTGACCACACCCACAATCCCTTGGAACGCGGTTCCCGGATCATGAAGGGCTTTAAAAAGAGAACGCCAGCACCTTGAGCTGAAACTGGGAACAAAGAGGCAACCGGGGTAAATATTTTTTTTTATTATTTGATGAAACAATAATACAGCAATATGTACATTAGAAGAAAATACAAAAAGAAGGTTGACGGGCAATGGAATACAAATAGAACCGTCTCGGCTTGAAATCTGCAGAATGACAAAGGCCGCTGCAAACTTCCTCATACCGAATGGTGCCACAAACGTCAATTACAGAAGTTCCTGTTCTATTAATCACAACATTCCATTTGTTAGTTATCCCCTTGATTTCACTTGGTTTTTATAAAGCCATTCACTTTAAATAATAGAACCCCACCCCTAAATATTTTAGAGCAGGAGTGAAAGGACTCTGGATAACAACTGAGCCTTTGAAATTGAAATTTCTGTATCGTCTTCAAGGGACGACCTGTGTACAGTGTCTTACAGTAGTCTAACCTTGAGATCACCGTGGCACAGACTGGCTGAATCAAAGAATGGCAATAACTTCAGTGGTGAGTAAAGAGTTTGGCGTAGTGGTTAAATGCACCAGGTTTGATTCCCCACTCCTCCACTTGCACCTGCTGGATGACCTTGGGCAAGCCATAGTTCTGGCAGAGCTGTTCTTGAAAAAGAGCAGTTTCTTTCAGAGCTCTCTCAGCCCCACCTCCCTCACAGGGTGTCTGTTGTGGGGAGGGGAAGGGAATGGAGTTTGTAAGCTACTCTGCGACTCCTTTGGGTAGCGAAGGGCGGGGTATAAATCCAATCTCCTCCTCCTCTTCCTCCTTTTCCTCCTCTTCCTCCTCCTTCTCTTCTTCTTCTTCTTCTTCTTCTTCTTCTTCTTCTTCTTCTTCTTCTTCGCAATGGTGCTGTGCTGCTTTTCTAATCGTCCGGCTGGCTCCAGTGGCATCCCGAAACTTTTAAGAGAATCAACAAATGATTCATACCACCAAGGGTGGTCTGGGTGGTGGGATTCCCTCGAGGAAACTAGTCTTGCCAATCAGTATCACCTTTGTCTTGAGGGTTCGCCGTGTTAGTCTGCCTGCAGCAGTAGAAAAGAGCCAGAATCCAAGAGCACCTTCAAGAGTAACAAAATATGTGGCAGGGGAGGAGCTTAACTGAGTCACGTGGCTCATTTCTTCGGACCTCTGGAGAAGTGAGCCGTGACTCAGAAAAGCGCCTCCCCTGCCACATATTTTGTTAGTCTTGAAGGTGCTCTTGGACTCTGGCTCTTTTCTACTGCTCATGAGTCTGTTTGAGATCTGAGCTAGTGGCCTCCAGTTATGTATTGGGATTGAATGATCCCTGATTGAATCACCCCAGAGACCGGCTGAGCTTGGAGAACAAGAACAATAGCCGACCAGGACTCTGGAATTAACCAATCAAGTAGTCATGTTATGTAAATATGGGAGTGGGGGGTGTTTGGGTGTGGCAACGGCACGCTATTTAAACGGAGCTGAGGCTCTGGAGTCTCGTCTTGTGGTTTTGCTGAAATCACGGAGTAAACCTGAGCTGATCGCTGCCGTGTGTCTAGAGGTAAAAGGTAAAGGTTTCCCTTGCTCGAAAGCCAGTCGAATCCAACTCTAGGGTTGCGGTGCTCATCTCCGTTTCCAAGCCGAAGAGCCAGCGCTGTCCGAAGACGTTTCCGTGGTCATGTGGCCGGCATGACTGAACACCAAGGCGCACGGAACGCTGTTCCCTTCCCACCGAAGTGGTACCTATTTCTCTACTGGAGAGCCAGTTTGGTGTAGTGGTTAAGTGCACGGACTCTTATCTGGGCGAACCGGGTTTGATTCCCCACTCCTCCACTTGCACCTGCTGACGTGACCTTGGGTCAGTCACAAGCTCTGGCACAGCTGTCCTTGAAAAAGAGCAGTTTCTGTCAGAGCTCTCTCAGCCCCACCTGCCTCACAGGGTGTCTGTTGTGGGGAGGGAAAGAGAAAGGAGACTGTAAGCCGCTCTGAGACGCCTTTGGGCAGTGAAGGGCGGGGTATAAATCCAATCTCTTCCTCTTCTTCTCTTCTACTTGCAATTTCTTGCTTTCGAACTGCAAGGTTGGCAGGAGCGTGTGTCTAGAACCCAGTATCTAATGCCTCCCAAGCCATTCTCCTACCCACTCTCACTTGCCCCGCAAAATAACAAGTCACCCTTGGAATTACAAGTTCAGGGCTGCCTAAAGCAGCAGAAATCGCTCGCACGACAATTCCTGGAGTGTCAGCTGTAGGTCTGGGGGCAAAAGGAAACACACCTCTCACACTAATAGGTCGAATCTGCCTTTGCATTTTTAAATCAGTTGCATGCTGCTGAGACGCCGTCTTTCTCTATGCTCGTTTGAATGTTGTTTGGAGAAGATTCTTTTAAAGCCATGTGGACGTGCAATGACAGTGGAGCCGCCCTGAAAGGATGATAAACATATGTGGACATGCAAAAGTATGCTAGCACTGTTGGGTGTGCAAACGACACCAAATGTGGGCAGCTTTTTTGAAGACGGAGTCAAAAGGCGGGGAGATTGGTGGGAAAGACCAATGCAGATTCGGCGAGTCAGAGTCTCAGAGCGGCTTACAAACTCCCTTCCCTTCCCCTCCCCACAACAGGCACTCTGTGAGGGAGGCGGGGCTGAGAGAGCTCTTGACAGAAACAGCTCTTTTTCAAGAACAGCTGTGACAGAACTATGGCTTGCCCAAGGTCATCCAGCAGGTGCAAGTGGAGGAGTGGGGAATCAAACCCGGTTTTCCCCGATTAGAGTCTGCGCACTTAACCACTTACACCAAACAGTAGCACCTTAGAGATAGGGTTGCCAGCCTCCAGGTGGGGCCTAGAGATCTCTCACTTTTGCAACTGGTCTCCAGCTGACAGAGGTCGGCTCCCCTGGAGAAAATGACCCGCTTTGAAGGGTAGACTCTGTGGCATTGTACTATGTTGAGGCCCCTCCTCCCCGAACCCTGCCCTCTCCTGGCTCCACCCCCAAAGTCTCTGGGTATTTTCAAACCCAGACCTGGCAACCCTACTTAGAGACCAACAAGATTTATGAGGTATAAGCATGAATCGAGAGTCACAGCTCTCGTATCTGACAAAGGGAGCTTTGACTCTCAAAAGCATATCCCCCTGAAATCTTGTTGGTCTCTAAAGTGATTCCTCCAGTACACTGTTCCCCCTAAGCTCAGTTAGTGTGAGCTAGCTCACAGTTTCTTAGCCTCCAGCTCACAGTTTTTTGACTTTGCTCAGGAAGGACTTCCAGTGTCCTGGCCCCACTGATGGACCTCCTGAGGGCACCTGGTATTTTTGGCCGCTGTGTGACAGAGTGTTGGACTGGATGGGCCACTGGCCTGATCCAACATTGGCTTCTCTTATGTTCTTATGTTATGTTCTTAAGGATGGCTCCCGAGAGAAGTAATTGGTGCAGCAGCCAAATCACCTGCTCACGACTTTAATGCCAGGAGCTCACAAAGTAGGATTTTTGCTCACAAGATCTCCACAGCTTAGAGGGAGCCTTGCTCCGGCGTCCTCCAGGCAGTTTGACATCTAAAAGCCTGGCTTCTAACAATTTAAAACCGGGGGTCCCCAATTCTTTTGAGCCTGCAGACACCTTTGGAATTCTGACACAGTGTGATTGGGCACGTAACACAAAATGGCTGCTGCGGGAGGCGGAGCCAGGCACGAAAATGGCTGCCACTGCTCTCCTTCAGTCACACAGTGAAGAGCCTTGTGCTGTGGTGGCGGCTGTTGCCAAGGCAACCCTTTCAAGAACCTGCGCAGCCAATCAGAAGCCTCGCTGGGCAAAAGCCCCGCCTGTCCCCACCCACTTTCTAACCACACTTGGCGGGCACCAGAATGTTGCTGGTTGCCATGGCTGGAGATCCCTGGAAGAAGAAGAAGAAGAAGAAGAAGAAGAAGAAGAAGAAGAAGAAGAAGAAGAAGAAGAAGAAGAAGAAGAAGAAGAAGAAGAAGAAGAAGAAGAAGAAGAAGAAGAGGAAGAGGAAGAGGAAGAGGAAGAGGAAGAAGAGGAAGAGGAAGAAGAGGAAGAGGAAGAAGAAGAGGAAGAAGAAGAAGAGGAGGAGGAGGAAGAGGAGGAAGAGGAGGAGGGAATGAGATTGGATTTGAACCCTATCCTTCACTGCCCGAAGGAGTCTCCGAGCAGCTTACAATCTCCTTTCCCTTTCCCTCCCCACAACATACACCCTGTGAGGCAGGTGGGGCTGAGAGAGCTCTCTCGGGGACTACTCTTGAGAGAACAGCTCTGAGAGAACTTGTGACTGACCCAGGGTCACCCAGCTGGCTGCATGTGGGGGAGTGGGGAATCAAACCCGGTTCTCCCAGTTTAGAGTCCGTGCTCCTAACCTCTATGCCAAACACCAAATGACAGTCAAATAGACGTGTCCCAAAAAGGGGACAGGGAGGGAAATGAGCCAATTCAGATACTGACGCTTCAAACTCTTTGTGGACAAAGACCTCTTGAATCCTAGCCAGATCCAGACCTGGCCCAGTCTACACACACACACCCCTCCTCTGGCGCCGTCCTTTTTTTAAAAAAAAGTTTTTATTGAAAATTTAACATCAGGTAACAAAGACAAATCAGTAACAGTAAATTATTGCATGCCAAATACAGATTGCCACATTACAGATTCCAATAAAAAGAGAAAGTACTTCACAATACAGTAGCTCTCGATACCACAAAAAAACTAAGCCACAAAAAATTATGCCTATCCAGAGAAAGATGGTGTCAAAGGGTCATAGCAAATAATCAAGTATCAATTAATTAAGGACGTAAGAACATAAGATACACACTTGATCTTAGCCAAAAGGCCGAGAACATAAGAGAAGCCATGTTGGGTCAGGCCAACGGCCCATCCAGTCCAACACTCTGTGTCACATAATGGCCAAAATATACCAGGGGCCATCAGGAAGTCCAGCAGTGGGGCCAGGACACCAGAAGCCCTCCCACTGTTGCCCACCCCCCCAGGCACCAAGAATACAGAGCACCCCTTGCCCCAGACATAAGAACATAAGAGAAGCCAATGTTGGATCAGGCCAGTGGCCCATCCAGTCCAACACTCTGTCACACAGAGGCCAAAATATACCAGGTGCAAGCAGGAGGTCCATCAGTGGGGCCAGGACACCAGAAGCCCTCACACTGTTGACCCCCCCCCAAGCACCAAGAATACAGAGCACCATTCCCCAGACCAAGATTTCCTATAAGAACATAAGAGAAGCCAGTGCTGGATCAGGCCAAAGGCCCATCCAATCCAACACTCTGTGTCACCCTGTGGCCAAAAAAATACCAGGTGCCATCAGGAGGTCCAGCAGTGGGGCCAAGACACCAGAAGCCCTCCCACTGTTGCCCACTCCCCCGACCACCAAGAATACAGAGCATCACTCGCCCCAGCCATAAGAACATAAGAGAAGCCAATGTTGGATCAGGCCAATGGCCCATCCAGTCCAACACTCTGTCACACAGTGGCCAAAAATACCAGGTGCCATCAGGAGGTCCAGCAGTGGGGCCAGGACACCAGAAGCCCTCCCACTGTTGCCCCCCCCAGCACCACAAATACAGAGCATCCCTTGCCCCAGAGTCCCTATCTATCCCTTGTGGCTAATAGCCACTGATGGACCTCTGCTCCATATGTTTATCTAATTCCCTCCTGAAGCCGTCCATGCTTGTAGCCGCCGCCACCTCCTGTGGCAGTGAATTCCATGTGTTAATCACTCTTTGGGTGAAGAAGGACTTCCTTTTATCCGTTCTAACCCAACCGCTCAGCAATTTCATGGAGTGCCCACGAGTTCTTGTCTTGTGAGAAAGGGAGAAAAGTACCCTTTTCTCTACCTGCTCAATCCCATTCATAATCTTATAAACCTCGATCATGTCACCCCTCAGCCGTCGTTTCTCCAAGCTAAAGAGCCCCAAGTGTTTTAACCTTTCTTCACAGGGAAAGTGTGAACACAGTAAATTAACATAGTAAAACATCTATAACACAATCCTGATCAAAATGGTCTTTGAGTTGAGCAATAAAATTTAAAACAGGGTACCAGGAATTATAATAATCAAGAGAGGCAGAGTATGGGTCTTTATTTGAGGTTTGTAGCAGTGGAGGAGTGGGGAATCAAACCCGGTTCTCCCAGATTAGAGTTTGCTACACCAAACACCAAATGACAGTCAAATGGGAGGGAAACGAGCGAATTCAGATACCGACCCTTCAAATTGTTTGTGGACAATGACCTGTTGAATCCCAGCCACATCCTGGTGTGGCCCAGTCTACACCCCCCTCTCCTCTGGCGCCGTCCTTGATATGGTTCCCTCCTGAAAACATGAACTGTGCTCTTGACGTGCCAGAAGCCAATCCACAGAGACGAGTCCTTACAAACCCCCTCTGTCTGGTGCAAGGAAAGGGGTGGGGGGGGTGGATCTGGAGACTGGCTTGGTTATTCTTTAAACGGCCATGGGACCCCGGCGGGCGCCGGATGGGGGCACGACCAGCCCCGCCGTCCCGAGAACATGTCTGGGAAGTGACAAGTTGCAATGTGACAAGTGAATCAATGGAAGGGCAGAGGAGTCAGTGGAAACGCCGGCTGGCTCAGAAACCACTTCCCCCCAAAAGCAAAGGGAAACTTTGCCATCACCTTATGTAACTGTAAGGACCGGCACATCTGGGTTGCTTTACAGTTGGGGTTTGGAAATGCTCTTTCAGCAGTTGTGGTCTCCTCCAGACCTTGCCAGGACCCCCCACTGGGGACCAAAAAAAGAACCCAGGTCAGGCCAAGACATATCTTGCGATCCCAAAGGGCTGCACCGCACGATCTAAATGGCCACGGGCAAAGCTGCGGAGGACCTCCGGCTGGAAATTATTAATAGTGTTTATTATTTTTGTGTGGTGTCATCCGGGGACGCAGGCTGATTCTGCACCCACCTGTTTCCTCGCAGTTCCTCCACAGCCACGCCGGGAGGTTAATCTCCCCTCTACACTGCGTGCCGCTTACACTTTCTTTGTTCCTCGGGTTTTAGGGTACCCTCTGCATAGATTTATGGCCACTCAGGGGTGACTTTGCAGTCAGTATGGTGGTGTTGCCCCAGGGCGGGGGTGGCCAAGCTTGCTTAACGTAAGAGCCACATAGAATATACATCAGATGTCCGAGAGCTGCAAGACAGATATTACGCACACATTTTTATTAACAGTAAATGAGACTGCCAAAAATAAAAACGAAGAGTAAAACCCGATATTGATAATGATATTTATTTGTTTACTAATGATATTTATTTGTCTAAGAGAGAGAGAAAGAGAGAGAGGTGGAAAGAAAGAATGAAAGAGGTGGAAAGAGAGAAAGAGAGAAAGAAAGCAAATAGATGGGGAAGTGAGGGAGGGGGAAGGAAGGGAAAAAGAGAGAAATGAAAGAGGTAGAAAGACAGAAAGAAAGAATGCAAATAGATGGGGAAGTGAGGGAGGGGGAAGGAAAGAAAAGAGAGAGAGAAATGAAAGAGGTGGAAAGAGAGAAAGAGAGAAAGAAAGCAAATAGATGGGGGAGTGAGGAAGGGGGAAGGAAGGAAAAAAGAGAGAGAAATGAAAGAGGTGGAAAGTGAGAAAGAAAGCAAATAGATGGGGAAGTGAGGTGGGGGGAAGGAAGGAAAAGAGAGAGAAAGAAAGGAAGGAAGGGATAAAGAGAAAGAAAGGTGGAAAGAACACCGCCTGGGGAAGGGAAGACCAATCGGAGAGGTATGCCTCCCCTTCGCTTCCCCAGCCGCCCTGCCGAGAGCCGCACGATATGTGTGAAAGAGCCACATGTGGCTCCCGAGCCACAGTTTAGCCACCCCTGCCCCCATGGTTTCTGAATGTGGTTTTGACCGGCACCTTTTCCTTCCTCTGCTTCCAATTTGAAGGGAACAACAAGCATACAACTTGACATGGCTTCGTTGATCTCTGTCAGTTCCCCGCCCCTGTTTCCCACTCTGTATTCATCACCTCACCATGAATTACTTGGCTCGGGTGGCTAATAACCGCTGAGGCAAGTACTGACACAGGAAAATCTGCATGGCAATGATCCAAGGCAATGCAATGAAAACAGATATTCCGAGGCAAGGGGGAATCGGGTCGAGGGCTGAGAAAATGTGGAGCAAATGCCAGATGCAGAATGGACCATTGTTTTAGGTGTTGGTCTGCAGTAAAGGAGTTTGATTCAAGTCCAGGAGCACCTTAGAGGCCAAGAAGATTTCCAAGGTATGAGCTTTCAAGATTCAACGCTCCCTTCATCAGATACAAGCAGGAATGGAGACCCCTGAGCCCTTACATCCCAGTCTGATGGTGCGACAGGGGTTGCAGAGAAGGGAGTCAGGATGCGAAGGTACAATGATAAATGCAACTAGCTTGGTTACAGTAAGGGAGATGGGCTTAGGGCAGGGGTGGGCAAACTTGCTCAACATAAGAGCCACACAGAATAAATTACAGATGGTTGAGAGCCGCAAGACATGAACAAATATTACGTGCACATTTTTATTTAGAAAATATGCAGATTTGCTTTTTATTACCATTCAATGAGACTGCCAAAATAAAAACAAAAAGGGTAAAAACAGATATTGATAATGATATTTATTTGTCCAATGATATTTATTTGTCTAAGAGAGAGAGAAAGAGGGGGAGGTGGAAAGAAAGAATGAAAGAGGTGGAAAGAAAGAGAGAGAGAAACAAAGAAAGCAAATAGATAGGAGGGACGGGGAAGGGAGGGAGGAAGGGATCAAATGCATGCCTCCCCTTCACTTCCCCAGCTGCCCTGCTGGGAGCCACACAATATGTGTGAAAGAGCCGCATGTGGCTCCCAAGCCGCAGTTTGCCCACCCCTGGCTTAGGGGACAAAAAGCAGCATCTGTAGTGAGATCAGATTCCCGTGTCCCTATTCAGCCCTGTTCTGAATTTGTGAATGAA
The DNA here is from genome assembly GCA_029375565.1 of Gekko gecko. Taxonomy (NCBI): domain Eukaryota; kingdom Metazoa; phylum Chordata; class Lepidosauria; order Squamata; family Gekkonidae; genus Gekko; species Gekko gecko. Next base: position 830,915 of record JAPDNY010000005.1, read on the forward strand.
TCCTGGTTCAGCAATCTCAGGTTGCAATCTCCCTTTGAAGCCAGTTTGGCATAGTGGTTAGGAACGCAGACTCTAATCTGGGTTGGATTCCCCACTCCTCCACATGCAGCTGCTGGTATGACTTTGGGTCAGTCATGCAGGGCAAGGGAGAAATGAATGTGATTTCTGAATGTGGGTTCTGGCATTTCCTCTGACATGTTTACATATTGACAGCTATCACTGTGCCTCTAAAAAGTTTAATTATAGTAGATTCAGATCTTGGTATGTAACCTAGAATCTTTTGATTAGAGATAGATAGATAGATGATAGATGATAGATGATAGATGATAGATAGATAGATGATAGATAGATGATAGATAGATAGATAGATAGATAGATAGATAGATAGATAGATAGATAGATAGATAGATAGGTAGGTAGGTAGGTAGGTAGGTAGGTAGATGATAGATAGATAGATAGATAGATAGATAGATAGATAGATAGATAGATAGATAGATAGATAGATAATATAATTGCATTTTTGTATAAGAAGCCATATTAAGCAAAAGCATTATTAGGAGCTTCTGTAGAAAGAATTGGGTTGCAATGAGAAGAATGGAATGTTATTTAGAAGTTGCAAGGCCGCCGAGAGCAAGTTTAAGGTGATCCATAGCCCTTATCAGCTAGCTCTTCAGATGGGCGCCCAGGAAGGGACCGAGTGTTCCCTGGTGTTTCTCACTGTTCTAAAGTCAGGAAAGAAAACATAACCAGGGACACGTAGGACCAGCAGAGTGAGACGCCAGTGAGTGATGTACTGAGCCAAATGATGGTTCTATGATGTTAACTGCTTAGTGCCAATTAGAGATTCTTTAGTGTGTAAACTATATGTGATGTCATTTGGGGTAGAAGACCTTCTGTGCCCTTCCTGGTGACGGCAGAATACAGTTTTGGAACGGCTGAGGTGCTCAGACACTCAGCCCCTGTATTCCCTGTTTTCAGTGCATTAAACAGATATTCATCTAACTGTTGGGCTCCGTGTGTTCCCAGCTGAGCATGGGAGCACGCAGCCGCAGATTTGTATGTCAGTCATAAGTTCTTTCAGAGCTGTTCTCTCAAGGGCAGTTCTCAAGAGAGCTCTCTCAGCCCCACCTATCTCAGACGGTGTCTGATGTGGGGAAGGGAAGGGAAAGGAGTTTGTGAGCCGCTCTGAGACTCCTTTGGGTAGTGAAGGGTGGGGTATAAATCCAATCTCTTTTTCTTCTTCTACCTCACAGGGTGTCTGTTGTGGGGAGGGGAAGGGAAAGGAGTTTGTGAGCCGCTCTGAGACTCCTTCGGGTAGTGAAGGGCGGGGTATAAATCCAATCTCTTCTTCTACCTCACAGGGTGTCTGTTGTGGGGAGGGGAAGGGAAGGGAGTTTGTGAGCTGCTCTGAGACTCCTTCGGGTAGTGAAGGGCAGGGTATAAATCCAATCTCTTCTTCTTCTTCTACCTCACAGGGTGTCTGTTGTGGGGAGGGGAAGGGAAGGGAGTTTGTGAGCCGCTCTGAGACTCCTTCGGGTAGTGAAGGGTGGGGTATAAATCCAATCTCTTCTTCTACCTCACAGGGTGTCTGTTGTGGGGAGGGGAAGGGAAAGGAGTTTGTGAGTCGCTCTGAGACTCCTTTGGGTAGTGAAGGGTGGGGTATAAATCCAATCTCTTCTTCTTCTTCTACCTCACAGGGTGTCTGTTGTGGGGAGGGGAAGGGAAAGGAGTTTGTGAGCCGCTCTGAGACTCCTTTGGGCAGTGAAGGGCGGGGTATAAATCCAATCTCTTCTTCTTCTTCTTCTACCTCACAGGATGTCTGTTGTGGGGAGGGGAAGAGAAAGGAGATTGTAAACCATTCTGAGACTCCTTCGGGTAGTGAAGGGCGGGGTATAAATCCAGTCTCTTCTTCTTCATCATCTACCTCACAGGGTGTCTGTTGTGGGGAGGGGAAGGGAAAGGAGATTGTAAGCCGCTCTGAGACTCCTTCAGGTAGTGACGGGCAGGGTATAAATCCAGTCTCCTCCTCCTCTTATTTATTTATTTATTTATTTATTTATTTATTTATTTATTGCTTTGACTTTTACCCTGCCCTCCCCGCCAAGGCAGGCCCTTCTCCTCCTCCTCCTCCTCCTCCCCCTCCTCCTCCTTCTACTATCTGCAGCTTGCCTGAAGTAGGACAGCAATGCCAAACGAGGTTGCCAACCACCAGGTGAGACCTTGAGATTTCCTGAAATTTCAACTTATCTCCGGACTACACGGATCAATTTCTCTGAAGAACAGGGCTGCTTTGGAGGGTGGACTCTATGGCATTATACCCCGCTGAGGTTCCCTCCCCCTCCCCAAATGCCACCACCCCAGATTTCCAGGAATTTCTCCGCAGAGAGTTGGCAACCCTAGACCGGACGCGTAGGCGGCCGTGCAGTGGGCCAGGTGCCGTTCCGTGCCCCAGCGGGCTGGGCCCAGAGCACATCTGTATGGAAATATTTCCCTAAAGGGCGGCCCTTATTTTCCTAAACGTTAAAAACCTGGAATGCGGTTGAGTCGAATCCAAGTCTCCGACCAAAGAGGTCTTGTTGAAGACACAAGGGAGTCTTTCTCCCTTTCGCCATTCCAAATATTATAGTGTTTTTGCTGGCTTGGGAATGGGGGGAACTGAAGAAAGATGTCCAGGAAAACGACCGAGGCCCTGGACCGTCGGCTGAGCAGTTTTCGTACAGCCCGTCTCCTCCGCCAGACGGGAAGGCGGAAAATGAAAAATGAGGGGCAGGCGGCCCGAGTTACAAGCAGACGTCTGTCATGGACCTCAACCGGTTTTTGTTTTTGTTTTAAATTAAAAGTCATTTGGAGAGACCTCGATTTTTAACAGGAAAGAGGTGGAGTGGGCGCGTGTTAAGTATGAGACTTAAGGCAGCACCTCATAATAGCTTTATTTACAAGATCGGAACGAACACAAAACAGGAAAGCAAGAGGCTCTGTTTTAAACGATCCGGGCTTGGTAGGCCACACCCTTAGTTGAGATAAGAACCAGTCAAAATATGAACATAACAACCAATCAAGTCACCTCGCTCCAGAACCTTTCTTGGACTGCTGAGCAGAGTATCCAATCAGCTTGCAGGAGTTAGGATACCAGACTTATTAGAAGGTAGATTTCAAGTTCAGGCATTATGTATACCAATACATAACAGCGCGCATCACCCTTATCCTGTTGAAACAACTGCCAACCTCCAGGTGGGGCCTGGAGACCAGTGTTCCCCCTAAGCTGAGTGAGTGTGAGCCAGCTCATAGTTTTTTAGCCTCCGGCTCACGCATTTTTGTCTTAGCTCAGGAAGGAGGGCTCCAGAGCAAACTAATTTATGCAGTAGCCAGATAGCTCGCTCACAACTTTAATACCAGTAGCTCAGAAAGTAGGATTTTTGCTCACGAGACTCCATAGCTTACAGGGAGCATTGCTAGAGACCCCCCTGGAATCATGTCTCCAGACAAGACAGATCAGTTCCCCGACAGAAAATGGCCAAATGGTTGGAGAGTAGACGAAATGGCATTATACGCTGCTGAGTCCTCCCCAACCCTGCCTCCTCAGTCTCTAACCTCAAAACCTCCAGGAATTTGCCAACCCAGAGTTGGCAATGCTGCCTGTTGTCCATTGAGAGTCAGTTTGGTGTAGTGGTCGAGAGAGCAGCAGACTCAAATCTGGAGAACTGGGTTTGATTCCCCACTCCTCCTCCACATGAAGCCAGCTGGGTGACCTTGGGCGAATCACAGTTCTCTCAGAGTTCTCTCAGCCCCACCTGCCTCACCGGATGTCTGTTGTGGGGAGAGGAAGGGAAGGAGATTGTAAGCCACTAGAAGAAGAAGAAGAAGAAGAAGAAGAAGAAGAAGAAGAAGAAGAAGAAGAAGAAGAAGAAGAAGAAGAAGAAGAAGAAGAAGAAGAAGAGGAGGAGGAGGAGGAGGAGGAGGAGGAGGAAGAAGAGGAGGAGGAGGAGGAGGAGGAGGAGGAGGAGGAGGAGGAGGAGGAGGAGGAGGAGGAGGAGGAGATTGGATTTATACCCTGCCCTTCACTCAGAGTCTCAGCGCGGCTTACAAACTCCTTTCCCTTCTCCTCCCCACAACAGTGAGGTAGGGGAGGCTGAGAGAGCTCTTTACAGAACTGTCCTTGAGAGAACAGCTCTGACAGAACTATGGCTTGCCCAAGGTCATCCAGCAGCCGCGAGTGGAGGAGTGGGGGAATCAAACCCGGTTCTCCCAAGTCAGAGTCCACGCTCCTAACCGCTACACCAGACTGGCTCCTTTGGGTAGTGAAGAGCGGCGTATAAAACCGGTTCTCTTTCTTCTCCTCCTCCTTCCTCTCCCACTCCCCCTCCTCCTTCTCTTCCTCTGCTCCAAGCTGAGGTTCCCAAAGCATAATTCAGTCTAACCCCTCCTTCCAATACCCAGTTCCACAGAAAAGGCAAAACTACCTTTTCGGCATTTCCCTGCCAGAGAGATCTTTTCCGATCATCACGAGCAATGTGCTATCAAGTTGCAACTGACGCATAGAGACCCTATCCATGGGACTTCCAAGGCAAGAAATTAATAGAGGTAGTTTCCCGTTGCCTGCTTCTGCATAGCAACCCACAACCCTGGACTTCAGTGGTGGTCTCCCATCCAAGTAATAACCAGGGCTGACCCTGCTTAGCTTCTGCAATCTTATGAGATCAGGCTACTCTGGGCTATTCCAGCTTCTATCTTTTCTGACACCAGAGGCTAAAGAGCATCTGTGATGGACCGACCTCCAAATGCAGGATGCTTAAGTGCATCAAAAGCAGAGAGCCGGGAGATTAAGGGTTAATGCCTCACTGTCAAGCCCAGTTTGATTGACAGGCTGCTGCCTTTGTGTGTACCCCCCCACACACACACACACACTGGTCAGTGCAGCTAAGGAGAGTTTTATAGAATAGAATCATAGAACCACAGAGTCGGAAGGGACCCCCGGGGTCATCTAGTCCAACCCTCCTGCATAGTGCGGGAGATTCACAAACACCTCCCCCCCCACGCCCCCAGTGACCGCCGTTCCACCCCCAGAAAATGACCGAAAAAACCCCTCCAGGATGCCCAGCCAAATTGGCCTGGAGAAAAATTGCTTCCTGATCCCCAGAGTGGCAGTTTTTAAAAACTTGTCAAGGGGAGTCAGTGGTCAGTCAGGGGGAATGTGGGTATGCCAGTCCAAGGGGAAAGAGACGATTTCACTTGGGAAGCGAAAGGTCATGACTCCTAGCCCTTACTGTGTACGACCAACACGTTTGAGAGGAAGTTCAGAAAATAGAACTTGAAGTCTAAGTGGGTCAGCCCTCGCTGAATTCTGTTTATTCGCGGTCTCCAGACCTGGGGTTTGGGTTTGCCAGAGGGGACTGGACAGGAGGCGGAAAACTGTCTAGCCAGACAGAAAAGGATTATCACTCCTAGAAAGAGGAGGGTAATTCTTACCCAGTTGCTCAGAGGGTTTGACTCAGAAGGGACCCCTGGTTTGTGCGAAAAGGGAAACAGTCTTAGACTCCTCAAGGCTATAAAAGGAGAAGTTATAATCCTACAAGGGAAGTAGTCAAATACAGGAAGAACCTCCAGGAAACTAAGATATTTTTAATGAAACTTTATTAAGACACATTGTTGATGACAATAATCTCCAAGACAAACAAACCTCTCACAGAAGAAGAAGAAGAAGAAGAAGAAGAAGAAGAAGAAGAAGAAGAAGAAGAAGAAGAAGAAGAAGAAGAAGAAGAAGAAGAAGAAGAAGAAGAAGAAGAAGAAGAAGAAGAAGAGAGTAGATTAGACCCTGACCTTCACTTGCAGTCTCAGAGCAGCTTATAAACTCCTGACCTTCCCCTCACAACAGTGAGGCAGGTGGGCTGCGAGAGGTCTTTCAGAACTGCGCTTTCAAGAACAGCTCTGATAGAACTATGACTTGCCCAAGGTCATCATCAGCAGGTGCAAGTGGAGGAGTGGGGAATCAAACCCGGTTCTCCCAGATTAGAGTCCATGCACTTAAACCACTCCACCAGACTGGCTCACTACATCAAACTCAGCCCTACCTTATCTTCCTGAGTAGATATAAATTTCCTGCCTACCATTTTTCTTCTCACCTTGAAACAGGGAGTACTACATCTTTCTCTGCTATACCTCTGAGGATGCCAGTCCCAGCTGCTGCCGAAATGTCAGGTCCTACAATGCCAAGACCACGGCCATACAGCCCGGAAAATCCACTACAGCTAATGAACTCCGGCTGTGAAAGCCTTCAACGACATATTAAACCTTTCACAGCTAAGAACCGAGTCTCTAAGAATATAAACTTCAACTATACTCTGTTGCCTGTTCAAAATATTATAATCTGTATAATAAACAACAGTTACCTCAACTTCTCGACCCCTGCCCTATTCCTGATTCAAATGCGCCTGTTCGATAATATCAACCTTTCTTGTCGAAGGCTTTCATGGCCGGAGTTCATTAGTTGCTGTGGATTTTCCGGGTTGTGTGGCTGTGGTCTTGGCATTGTAGGACCTGGCCAACCTGAAAAATCTGCAATGGCTGAACATAGCCTAACCCTAACAGGACACAGCATTTGGTTCCAAGACACTGAAAGACTGGACAACACTTCCAATTACCATGTCAGATTACACAAGGATGCCATTGAAATTCATAAACATAAACACAATTTCAAGAGGAAAGAAGAGAGTTTAAAAATAAAGAGGGCATGGTTTCCTGTCCTGAAAAATACAAAACGCTCTATAAGCTGGCAATAGCACTACAGATAAGATTAGAGTTTCAATAGCCATGCCACACACAAAAGAACCTCCTCAAACCTCATAAGAACATCAGAGAAGCCAGTGTTGAATCAGGCCGATGGCTCATCTAGTCCAACTCTCTGTCACACAGTGGCCAAAATATACCAGGTGCCATCAGGAGGTCCAGCAGTGGGGCCAGGACACCAGAAGCCCTCCCACTGCTGCCCCCCAGCACCAAGAATAGAGTGCATCACCTGCCCCAGACTGAGAGTTCCCATCTATACCTTGTGGCTAATAGCTCACTGATGGACTTCTGCTCCAGATGTTTATCTAATTCCCTCTTGAAACTATGCTTGTAGCTGCCACCACCTCCTGTGGCAGTGAATTCCTTATGTTAATCACTCTTTGGGTGAAGAAGGACTTCCTTTTATCTGTTCTATCCCGACTGCTCAGCAATTTCATGGAGTGCCCACGAGTTCTTGTATTGTGGGAAAGGGAGAAAAGTAACATCCTCAGGAAGCAATCCATAGACAAAAGAACCTCCTCAGGAAAGCTCCTCCAATAGCATGTTCATAGCCTGGAGAACTACACAAGATAATTGACTCAGCCCTACCCCACCATTCAGGGTAGAAATAAATTACTTGCCTATCAGTTTTCCGCTCACCTTGACGCAGAGAGTACTCCATCGTTCCGTGTTATACCTCTGAGGATGCCAGTCACAGCTACTGGTGAAACATCAGGTCCTACAATGCCAAGACCACGGCCACACAACCCGGAAAATCTACAGCAACTAATCAACCTTTCTGTTTGAACTTTACTTCAGTTTGGTGTAGTGGTTAAGTGCACGGACTCTAATCTGGGAGAACCGGGTTTGATTCCCCGCTTCTCCACTTGCACCTGCTGATGTGACCTTGGGTCAGTCACAAGCTCTGGCGCAGCTGTTCTCTCAAGGACAGTTTCTGTCAGAAGTTCTCTCAACCCCCCCTACCTCACAGGGTGTCTGTTGTGGGGAGGGGAAGGGAAAGGAGTTTGTGAGCCGCTCTGAGACGCCTTTGGGCAGTGAAGGGCGGGGTATAAATCCAAACTCTTCCTCTTCTTCTTCTTCTTCTTCTTCTTCATGTCAAGTGCCATTTCCAAAGGGTTTTATAAGCTCCTGCTGAGTTACAATAAATCTCTGGCCCGAGGAAAAGCCAAATCACTTCTCTATCACAGAGTAGGACATGCAAAAAAGTTATAATTCTGCAATAGAAACACACTACTAAGAGGCTGCTCGACCAGAGCGGGGAACAGTGTTTTGGCGGGAAAGTCTGCCTCACAGAGGAGAAGAAGCAGGGGTCCGTCATAGCATCACTTGTCAACAAACCAGAACGGACAACCGGTGAGGTGTAGTGGTTAAGAGCGTTGGACTAACATCTGGGAGACCCAGGTTTGAATCCTCACGTGGGCCGTGGAAGCTTACTGGGTGGCCTCGGGCCAGTCACACCCTCTCAGCCAAACCTCCCTCACAGGGTTGCTGTGGAGATAAAACGGAGGAGAGGGGAATGACGTAAGCCGCTTTGGGCTCCCGCTGGGGAGAACGGCGCGGTAGAAACGGACTAAATAAATAACTAACACCAAATCTGATACAGTAGATAAGTCTGTGCTCTTTCAGCTCTTAAGAACATAAGAACATAAGAACATAAGAGAAGCCAATGTTGAATCAGGCCAATGGCCCATCTAGTCCAACACTCTGTCACACAGCGGCCAAAATATACCAGGTGCCATCAGGAGGTCCAGCACTGGGGCCAGGGCACCAGAAGCCCTCCCACTGCTGCCCCCTCCAGCACCAAGAATAGAGTGCATCACCTGCCCCAGACTGAGACTCTTCGGCCTCCTGATTCAACGCGGTGCCCGGAGGCGCTTCCTAATGCACCAGCAATTAGCGTTTTTCTAATAGAAGGGGAAGTCGTAGAAGTAGTGACAGACTTCACGTTCCTAGGATCCCAGATCACTGCAGATGGTGACTGCAGCCATGAAATTAAAAGACGCCTGCTCCTGGGGAGGAAAGCGATGGCAAACCTAAACAGCATGATAAAAAGCAGAGACATCACCTTGCCAACAAAAGTCCGCATGGTCAAAGCAATGGTATTCCCCGTAGTAATGTATGGCTGCGAGAGTTGGACTATAAGGAAGGCCGAGCACCGAAGAATAGATTCTTTTGAACTATGGTGCTGGAGAAGACTCTGGAGAGTCCCTTGGACTGCAAGGAGATCAAATCAGTCCATCCTAAAGGAAATCAACCCTGACTGTTCCCTGGAAGGCCAGAGACTGAAGCTGAAGCTCAAATACTTTGGCCACCAAATGAGAAGGGAGCATTCACTGGAGAAGACCCTGATGCTGGGAAAGACTGAAGGTCAAAGAAGAAGGGGACGGCAAAGAATGAGATGGTTAGACAGTGTCATCGATGCAACGAACATGAAATGGAGCAGACTTCAGCGGACAGCGGAAGACATGAGGGCCTGGCGTGATCTGGCCCATGGGGTCGCGAAGAGTCGGACTCGGCTGTGCGACTGAACAACAACAATGGCTCACATCTTTTTTGACCTTAACGGAACTTCTGATCCATTGCCGGGCCCTGGGCATGATGCTCGTGTTCCAGTCAGGAAGTGGAACGAACCCAACACCAGCTGAAGAAACTGCAAGACGGTGTGCGGGTGACGGAGGAGGCTGATTTATCTTCCCCCTCGCCAGGTTTGGACTCGAAAGACGGAAATCTGGCATGGGAGGGTTCGTTCCAAAGTCCTGAATGTGCAGAATCTGTTCCACTGCTCTCGGCCACATAAAAGGCCCCGGTTCAGGGGGAAATACTGCACACGCAGCATTTAAAAAATATATGAAGACCTAAAAAATGTCTTGGAGATCCCCTCCCCCCGGCAAGCAATGGATGATAGAGTTTGGGAGGACCGAAGATTATCTGATCTGGGTCCACGCAACTTGCCCAATGCAGCCCCTGTGTGCCAAGACAGCCCCAGTTACCAGGAAGCTAGAGTTGCCATGTCTCTCTGGCCACCGGCAGGGGGTGGAGGGTAGGGTTGCCGGCTCCGGGTTGTGGAACTCCTGGAGATTTCGGGGTGGAGCCTGGGGGAGACAGGGAACTCAATGGAGTAAAGAGCCCGCCCTCCAAAGCATCCATTTTCTCCAGGGGAATTGATCTCTGTAGCCTGCAGGCGAGCTGTAATTCCAGGGGACCCCCAGGTCCCATCAGGGGGGTTGGCCACCCTGCAAAGAATGTCCCTGTTTCCTGACATCTGTCCCTGGCAAATCATTGTCCCTGATTTCTTTTCTCTGGTGACGCCTTGTTAAGATTGCCTACAGAACTTTCTAGCATTGTCCTTGTTCAAAGATTCCGCTAGAATCCCAATATGGATTCGTGTCTCGAGGATATGATTCAAGGGTTTTTCTTTTGCAAATTTTGCCGCACCGGCTGTGTCGAAGAGAAGAGCTGCCATGTTCTTGCTGGAAACCACTCCCCATTTCTCCCACCACCCCCCACCCAAGCTGCTTTTACCCTGCTGGAGAAAAATTATCATAATGACCCATATTTTAGGGGGGGTAAAAGCAACTCTCCGGATAACCCAGGCTAGCCTGAGCTCACCAGATCTCGGAAGCTAAGCCAGGTCAGCCCTGGTTAGTAGGGATGGGCACAAAGCAGGAAAATGTGGCTTGGTTCGTGGTTCATGATATGCTCTGTTCATGAATTTTTAGGGGATAAATGGACCAGTTTGGCTTGAGAGCCACTTTGGTATAGTGGTTAGGAGCATGGACTCTAATCTGGGAGAACTGGGTTTGATTCCCCACTCCTCCACATGCAGCTGCTGGATGACCTTGGGTTAGTCATAAGTTCTTTCAGAGCTGTCCTCTCAAGGGCAGTTCTCAAGAGAGCTCTCTCAGCCCCACCTACCTCACAGGGTGTCTGTTGTGGGGAGGGGAAGGGGAAGGAGATTGTAAGCCGCTCTGAGATTCCTTCGGGTAGTGAAGGGCAGGGTATAAATCCAATCTCTTCTTCTTGATGTCCGTGGCCTGGTAGAATGCCCTTCCCTGGGTGTGTTAGAGGCACTGAATTCACTGGGGATCTACAGCTGACTCTCCTCTACCGCCCCTCCAAGTTTGGCGTCTCTAGCTTGCACAGGATCTGTTCTATACACTCCTGAATTTCCGTGATTTTGACAGCACGGGTTCAGGAGGTTCGGGAGTGTATAGAACAGATCCCCTGCAAGCCAGAGACACCAGACTCAGAGTCCGTGCCCTCCAGGTCGTTGCGTTGAAGTTTTGTAAACATTCTGATTGAGCAGAGACAGTCTGTCTGGGAGCGTACCTGCTCACAAACTGGCACAAACCTCCGGGACTGCTCGAAAGTTCATGGAAAGTTCATGCCGGGCGCCCCGCCACGAACTTGACTTCGCGAAGACGAAGCGGCCAAAATTCATCACAAACTTGAGTTCGTGAGCCGGTTCGTGCCCATCCCTACTGGTTAGTATTTGGACGGGAGACCGCCAAGGAAGTCCAGGGTTGCAAGGCAGAGGCAGGCAATTTTTTTAAAATTATTTTCATTAAAATTTTCAAATGTTTAACAGAGCAATACGAACATCGTCAACACCTCCAAATGTCTCTCACCTTGCGAGAACTGCCTCCACCAGGAGGATTTATTTATTTATTTATTTATTTATTTATTTATTTATTCTGATTTCCTAACCGCCCTTCCCCACTTACGCAGGGGCTCAGGGCAGTTTACAACAACATAAAATCTGATACAATCTTAAAACCAGTTAAATTTATAACCCGATCTCCCTGGAACCAGCTCAGAGTGGGTAACAGCATTTATGAATCGCACACTCTAAAACATTATAATCATTACAGTAAATATAATAACAATTATATCGTTGCAATAAATATAATAAAATCAACAAAATAGACAACCAAAAGATGGCGTAAACACATATGGAGGTTCAACTTTGTTTGTCTACCTGGGCAAGAATACCCCCCAGTACACATATACCCCGAATTAGCTTTGATTTTGTGCTTTTAAAAGTAGACCGATAGGGCCGAAAATCACCAAATGAAACCTTCCATGGATCAGAGAACAGCATCACCAGGACCTGTACAGGAAACTGCATTAAAGGAAGAACTTCCGTGTCAAGCTACTTTGCTGGCAACCTTCCACTGTGTCTGGGATACCCATCTCCATAGCAACAACTCACCTCTCCTGTAAGGATCACTGCCCAAGACTACCCGACCCGATCCTCTCACACGTTGGCACACTGCCGGAAATGCTCTCTCCTTTGCCATACTCCTCCCCCCCTTTTCAAACCCTGGAGTGTGTTTGTTCTTTGGGTTAAAGATCAACAGAGCACTATAATTGCCCCATAATATATTATGACTATATCTCAGCCGCTTCAGTGAGTCAAATGTCAAAGAGAGGCAAGATCCCAGCCCCAGGGGTAAAAGATTTGAACCGAGCGCGCGTGACATAGTCCCATCTGGCGATGAACCGGCACAGTAAGACAAAGAGGGCGCATAAACATCTGAACAGGGACTCTTACTTTAGATAGCGGCGAGCCACTCCCTGTCCCTGTTGAGACCAAGTCTGATCATGTCAGAGTTGCAAACGGATTTCACTTCCACATTTCCCCCTGAAAATGCTTTTACTGAAAGGTAGCAACTAGCAGACAACCAGGAACAAATAAAAGACATCATAGATGATACTGGGGTGGGACCTTTCAGAATCGGTTCTGAAACCATGGCTAAGAAGCTGGAAAGGCTACCAATTAGATAGGGTTGCCAGCCTCCAGGTGAGACCTGGAGATCTCCCTGAATCACAGCTGGTCTCCAGACTACACTTATTAGTCCCAGAGCTTTAGAGAAGAAGAAGAAGAAGAAGAAGAAGGAGGAGATTGGATGTATACCCCGCCCTTCACTACCCAAGGAGAAGTCTCAGAAGCGGCTTACGAAGACTCCTTTCCCTCCCCATCCCGACAAGCAGAACGACCCTGATGAGGTAGGAAGAGGAGGAAGAAGAGATTGGATTTATACCCCGCCCTTCACTACCCAAGGGAGTCTCAGAGCGGCTTACAAACTCCTTTCCCTCCCCCTCCCCACAACAAACACCCTGTGAGGTAGGCGGGACTGAAAGAAACTCTGACAGAAACGGCTCTTTTTCAAGATCAGCTGTGCCAGAGCTTGTGACTGACCCAAGGTCATCCAGCAGCTGCAAGTGGAGGAGTGGGGGAATCAAACCCGGTTCTCCCAGATTAGAGTCCACACACTTAACCACTACACCAAACTGGCTCTCTAACTAGAGGACAGAACTATCCCTGCTGAAATGCCTCTCCCAAAAGCCTGCCCCCCCCCCCAGGCTGCACCCCAAATCTCCAGGAGACTTCCAAGCCAGAGTCAGTAACCAGTCCAGGGTTCTGTCAGGTAACCCTGCCATAAGATGGATGGAGGGGGGAGGAGGTGGAGGAGAGCTAACATCTTTCACTATTCTGGAATGCGGGGCCTGGAGATCTCCCAGAATTTCGAACTGCTCTCCAGACGAGAGAGATCAGTCCCCCTGGAGAAAATGGCTGCTTTGGAGGGCGGGCTGTACGGCATCGTACCACACTGAAGCCCCTCCCCTCCCCAAACCCCGCCCCCCTCAAACTCTATCCTCGAAATCTCCAAGGATTTGGCAACCCTTTTTATGGGAAATTCCCAGGCTTGTGTGTGTGTGAAGAAGAGGAACGATTTGGGAGCAAGAGATAAGTGAAGCAATTTGCGGCTAAACTGGCCGCGGTCCAGAAACGGTGTCAGCACACGTTATCTAGCTGTTCATCGATGCAGCACGTAACTGCTAGCTAAGTCAAATACGCAACGTTGCGCCCAGAGAAATGCTAACATACCACTCCGGAGCCAGCAAGGATGGTGAAATCTTGCTGAAGCTATTTTTGCCCGTCCACGTGCAATAAATCTTGTCTCAAGGAGAAGTTGGAAATGATGTCCGACACACAAGGGTGGTTCTCTGGCCGAACCACCCGAGTGACCACATCAGGCAGGGTTGTCAACTCTCCAGATTGGGAAATCCCTAGAGATTTGCGGGGTGGAGCGTAGGGAAGGCGGGGTTTTCGTGGGGTATGATGCCTTAGAGTCTACCCTCCAAAGCAGCCATTTTCCCCAAGAGAACTGATCACGGTCAGAAGATCAGTTGTAATTCTAGATCTCCAGGGCCCAACTGGAGGTTGGTAACCCTAGCTGTCATGGTGAGGTGGACGCCGGGGCACGAAGCCGCCTTTTACTGAATCTCAGGCAGAGGTCTTCTACATCACCTACTGCTTGGCCCTCTTAAACTGGAGACGCCGGGGATTGAACCTGGGACCGCTGGGCCACAGCCCCTCCCCCAAAACACACACATGAACCTGCCTTATACTGAATCAGACTGTTGGTCCATCAAGGTCAGTATTGACTACTCAGACTGGCAGCTGCTCCTTCGGTATGTCAGGCTGAGGTTCTTCACACCCACTTGCTACCTGTTCTTGAGATGCCGGGGATTGAACCTGGGACCTTGTGCATGCCAAGCAGAGACTCTGCCACTGAGCCGCAGCTTAATAAACTGGCTTGCTTTATCAGTCTAACCAGCAGTGGCCGTGGTTTGCATCTGTCCTCCTTGAAACCTAGGAAAGAGCTGGAATATATGAAGCTGCCTTGCATTCGATTGTTGGTTATCATTACTGTCCATTCTGGCTAGCAGTAGCCCTCCGGGGTGGCAGCCAGTGTTCCCTCTAAGCTGAGTTAGTGCGGGCTAGCTCACAGGTTTTTAGCCTCTGGCTCACAGCTTTTTGTCTTCGCTCAGGAAGGAGGGCTCCAGAGCAAACTAATTCATGCAATAGCCAGATCACTTGCTCACAACTTCTTTTTTTATATTAAGTTGTATTCATTTATATATAGAAAGGAGGAAAGGGAAAAGAAAGAATACAGAGTTATATATATAAACAACCCAATTTGACATTCTGCATGCAAATCTTTTTGTAAAAGTTTCACAACTATTATAACCATCTCTCTTATTGTTCCTCATTTAGTCACGGTTACTCAGTACTCATGCTTTAACCAGTCATAGAACACCTTCCGTGGTCCCATAAATTCTTCTTCCATTTTTCCTTTTAGTATATTTAGTGGCTGAGTTCAGACTGGCAGTTTGAAGCAGGAGGGAGTCATGGCAAAAAAGTCACACTGCGCCGACTGATGCGGGAGCATACCGGGAGGAGGTGCGAGGGAGCGTTCAGACCATTCGGCTATGGGCGCATATGCGCATACATATGCGCTCATGCGCATAAGCACATCAGGGCGATTTGGGGAGGATCCTGTTGTGCCGGCACCGCATTGGGCGGTAGAGCAGAGCACATCCAATCATATCGCTGCTGCCTCTCCAGGGCAACCAAGTGCGCCTTATGCACGGAAACACCCAGCGGACATTATTACTGTGGGTTGTTCCTGGCTTTTCGGGTTAGCGTTCACACTTCCCGGAAGCGGAATGAAGCGGGATAAACGTGCTCTCCAGGATTTGCTACCACTTTCACCAGGTATCTTTTAAACGCGGAAGCAAAGTGGTATACGACGGGTTGACTATGGGTGGGGAACGCCCGACAGATGTGCCTGTGTTAGCAGCTCTGTTAATTCGCTTGTGGAACATTGCTCACACACGCGGCTATAGCGGGGCAAACTGCCAGTCTGAACTCAGCCAGTATCTGTCCATTTCAGCACATTCCATAGTCTTTGTTATCAAGCGTTGGGATTTTCAATGTCCTCCATGTCGTTGTAAATCAGATTCTGGCTGCTGTTATAACATGTAAAATGAAATATCGATGGTTCTTATCTAAGCCATCTGGTAAACAGTTTAACAGAAACATTTCTGGTTTCAAAGCTATTGTGATGTTGAACATTGATTGTAAAAGAGTATGTACTCTAATCCAGTATTTATGAACATTTTTACATGTCCACCACATATGATAGTATGATCCAACATGATTGTTACATTTCCAGCATCCGTTACTCAAGTTTTTATATATTTTAGCTAATCAATCTGGGGTTAGATTAGGAGCTGCAGTGGCTCAAGTGGTTAAGACACTGAACTGCAGGCTGTGGAAGGTCAGTAGCTCAGCAGTTCAAGACCCGAGAATGCCGCATGATGGGGTGAGCTCCTGTCTCTAGTTCCAGCACCTGCCAACCTAGCAGTTCGAAAGCAAGAAATTGCAAGTAGATAAATAGGTACCACTTCAGTGGGAAGGTAACAGCATTCCGTGCGCCTTGGTGTTTTGTCATGCCGGCCACATGACCACGGAAACGTCTTCGGACAGCGCTGGCTCTTCGGCTTGGAAACGGAGATGAGCACCGCAACCCTAGAGTCGGATTCGACTGGCTTTCAAGCAAGGGAACTTTTACCTTTATAGAACATTTTATACAAATTTTCTTTAAAGGAAACAGATTTAGTCAACTTGATATTCGCATTCCATATTTTACTCCATTGTGACAGGTCGATGTTATAGCCTAGGTTTTGCATCCATTTAATCATACATTCTTTAACTAATTCATCCTGCTCGCTCCCAGCTTTAATGCCAGTCACTCACAAAGTAGAATTCTTGATCACAGGACTCCACAGCTTAGAGGGAGGCTTGGTTGCAGCTAGATATCTTCTACATCACGTCCAATATGAGGGACAACCTGGGACCTCCTACATCCAAAACAGGTGCCCCGCCGCCTTGGATAAATGCACAACTCAGAAAAGTAAAGGACAGTGTAGCAAGGAGACCCAGACAACCACGCTAAGCACGGCTCCATGCTGCAAGTCCGTATAGTATCAGCTGTCTTTCTCTGAGTGGTTTCTGGCTGGCCGTCTGCAGCCACGGTGGCTTCTCCATAGCAGCCTGTTCAGGCTAAAAAAACCCCACGTGCCTGTGATAATGTGATTACTGTTATGTGCCCAGGTGCAAAGGAAGCAGGTTTTCCACGCCTACGCAGAGACGTGCTTTGCCAGGCAGCAGAAATGGAGGGACATTTTACTCACGTGACTCAGGGGCATGGGGAGGGGCCAGGCTTGTTACAATTATCCTCCCAGCAAAATTTTGCAAGCCTATAAAACTTTCTGCACTGTAAAACATTACAACAGGGCTGTCATCTCTGCAACGGCTAAAGGAACTCCTCCACTTATTGCATCACGGCGAAGCCACTTTCTCTGCCAACTCTTCGTGCAATAAAGAACCAACTCGTGGATGATATTGCTGGCCTTCCAGAGGAAGTGGTAGACCACTGTGTGAGACAGGATGCTGGACTAGATGGACCACTGGTCTGATCCAGCAGGGCTCTTCTGATGTTCTTGGGAAGGCCTCAACTTCTCTGCCCTATTGTTGGCCCTCCAGAGGAACTGGTTGGCCACTGTGTGTGGCAGGATGCTGGAGTAGATGGACCACTGGTCTGATCCAGCACGGCTCTTCTGATGTTCTTATGAAGGCCTCAGCCTCTCTGCCCTGTTGTTGGCCCTCCAGAGGAACTGGTTGGCCACTGTGTGAGGCAGGATGCTGGACTAGATGGACCACTGGTCTGATCCAGGAGGGCTTTTCTGATATTCTTATCAAGGCCTCGTCCTCTATGCCATGTTGCTGGCCCTCCAGAGGAACTGGTTGGCCACTATGTGAGGCAGGATGCTGGACTAGATAGACCACTGGTCCGAACTAGCAGGACTCTTCTGATGTTCTTATCAAGGCCTTGGCCTGTCTGCCCTGTTGTTGGCCATCCAGAATAACTGGTTGGCCAATGTGTGAGACAGGATGTCAGACTAGATGGGCCACTGGTCTGATCCAGCAGGGCTCTTCTGAAGTTCTTATGAAGGCCCCAGCCTCTATGCCCTGTTCTTGGCCTTCCAGAGGAACTGATTGGCCACTGAGTGAGACAGGATGCTGGACTAGATGGACCACTGGTCTCATCCAGCAGGGCTCTTCTGATGTTCTTGTCTTAGTTCATGGACCAAGAAATGGTGACAGCCAAAGGGAGAGGAGGACAGGTAACAGTCAGCTCTACTAGAATTAATGGAAACTCCATGTACAAAGGCAGTCTATCTCTGAATACCAGTTGCTGGGGTCCAAACTGCAAGGGTGCTCTAGCACCTTCACAGCCTATCTCCGGGTCCCAGAACCATGGGGTCTACGCCCCCTGCTCTCAATTTTTCCTGCCTAGGCTTCCTCTCTCCAGTCCCTTGTTGCCATCTACACCAACAGTGCTGTGGGGACTCTTTATACGACCCCCAGGAGGCTAGCCAGACTGGATATTGCAGACACAAGAAAGGAAGCCATTATGTAGAAACCTTCAAAGTTCTTTTTTTTAATGACATTTGCAAAGCCATAAAACCCCAGGAGTGGGTTGAGAAATCCAAACGGCTGCAGTCCCTGTTATCGCATGACCAGCCTACATCCTAGGCACCAGTGTTCCCCTTAAGCTGAGTTAGTGTGAGCTAGCTCACAGCTTTTTTAGCCTCTGGCTCACCCATTTTTGTCTTAGCTCAGGGAGGATGGCTCCAGAGCAAACCAATTTCTGCCGTAGCCCAATCGCTCGCTGGTGACTTTAATGCCAGGAGCTCACAAAGCAGAATTTTTGCTCACAGGACTCCACAGCTTAGAGGTACCATCTTAGCCCTATCTGCTTGTTACGGTGAACACAGATACGTCCTGCATGTACATCTCTTTGTAAGAGAGAGTCCCCACATACTCATTTGCTATCAGTACCTGGAGAAGGGCTTCGATTGTTGACTTGTGCACTGTAGCATTGTGAGCTTTGGTTCCAGGATAAACGTGACTGCCTGGAGAAGAATCTGTCGAAACGCGCAATTTTTGCCCGGGAGGCGTGTTGCTTGCTTTGATGCTTGCCGAATCGCTTTGTGCGGAAAACATAACAGCCCGCTGCATCGCTCACGCTTGCTTGGATGCTTGTTGAATCAGTTTGTGTGGAGAACATTAACAGCCCGCTGCCTCTCTCATTGTTTACGACTGTTGCAACCTTCATCAGTCTCTTATCAGGAGCATGATGGAACCAATAACCTTGTTTTATTTGTGTGTGTCATCTTGAGTATAAAATCCTATGTCACCCTTTGTAACACTCCAAGAGCCTGTTGGGCATTCAGGGGTTCCAGACCTTGATAACTATACTCTTCCTTTATTAATTAATACATATTCTAATGCTTCCTCTCTACAGGACTGTTGTCATGTGTTTTCTCAAGTTCGGTTGGGAACATAAGAACATAAGAGAAGCCAATGTTGAATCAGGCCAAGGGCCCATCTATTCCAACACTGTCACACAGTGGCCAAAAATATCAGGTGCCATCAGGAGGTCCAGCAGTGGGGCCAGGACACC
Organism: Gekko gecko; assembly: GCA_029375565.1. Classification (NCBI taxonomy): domain Eukaryota; kingdom Metazoa; phylum Chordata; class Lepidosauria; order Squamata; family Gekkonidae; genus Gekko; species Gekko gecko. The sequence goes on from JAPDNY010000005.1 coordinate 850,081, forward strand.
AGAAGCCCTCCCACTGCTGTCCCCCCCAGCACCAAGAATAGAGTGCATCACCTGCCCCGGACCGAGAGTTCCCATCTATACCCTGTGGCTAATAGCCACTGATGGACCTCTGCTCCAGGTGTTTATCTAATTCCCTCTTGAAGCCATCCATGCTTGTAGCTGCCACCACCTTCTGTGGCAGTGAATTCCACGTGTTAATCATTCTTTGGGTGAAGAAGGACTTCCTTTTATTTGTTCTAACCCGACCGATCAGCAATTTCATTGAGTGCCCACGAGTTCTTGTATTGTGAGAAACACAACTAGAGGCACCATTTGTGTCTTACATTACCTAGAAGGCCTGGAGGGAACAGGAGGAATGAAGGCAATGCGTGGGGAGCGGCGTTGCCAGCTCTAATTGGGAAATACCTGGAGATTTGGGGAGGGCGGGGTTTGGGGAGGGGAATGACCCCCACAGGGGTATAATCCCAGGGAATCCACCTTCCGTTCCGAAGCAGCCATTTTCACCAGGGGAACTCATCTCTGTCATCAGGATATTAGTTATAATTTATAGGAGATCCCTAGGCCCCACCTGGAGGTTGGCAACCCTAGAGGGAGAGAGATGCCTTGCAGGGACCTCCCACCTGTGGCAGACCTGCAGGGCCCTGCTGACCATACCGTGGCACCTCTTCCCACCCATGACACTACTGAAACACTATTGAGTTGGCCACGCCCAGCAGGAACTGATTAGCATAATAGGCCACACCCAACCGCAGAAACTCATTAGGATTGGCTATATTTGGGGTGTGCGGCCTAATATGCAAAGGAGTTCCTGCTACAAAAAGAGCCCTGGGTTTTGACATCAAGGTAAACAGAATAAGAAGCAAAAGGTGGGTGTGGCTGGATGTCCACACCTGGTAATATGGGGGTGTGGCCTAATAAGCTAATGAGCTGTGCTGTCAGGGATGTGGCCTCTTATGCTAATGAGTTCCTGCTGGGCTTTTTCTACAAAAAAAGCCCTGCTTACCGGCAGAAAGAAGGCCTAGGCCGCATTGGTGCCACACAGGAAGTGAGACCAGCAACTGGAAGCGACGACAGGAAGTCACACCAAGCGACTTCCAGGGGATGTTCTCATACTCGGGCCTATGGCAGAAGCGGGTTTTACCGTAGAGGTTTTTGTCCCAATCCCAGAATGTCAACCAGACATCACTGAGTGATGACATCACTTCCTGTGCAACGCTGGCAACGTGGCCTTGGTCGACTTCATTTGACTGCGAAGACCACTCCCACCCACCAGTTGCCGGGAGGGACATGACGACAACCCTACAGCCAGATTTTGTCGACTGAGTTCCCCAGAGATGGAACAGAAGTGCGCTCTGCACGTGTCGGGCGTCAGAGGCAATTCCGTAGGATTCCGTCTGTGGAACAGAATGAGCCAACGGTCGGGTGACGATCGGAAAGCCCCCGGAGCCTGGAAATGGTGGGGTCAGCTGCCAAAAAAAGACAGACAGGCTTCTCAAAGCGGTTTAATTGTGGCAGATGCGAATTCCCCCACCCCCGCCACACAGGAGAAGCGGCACCGGCAGAAATCTCCCTTCCGCCCCACTGTTGAAGGCCCGGGACTTTCCACTGTAGTCAGTCACCATGTAAGGGTGCCTGTTGGGTTGCCAGCCTCCAGGTGGGGCCTGGAGTTCTCCCGGAATTCCCCCTGGTCTCCACACTACAGGGATCAGTTCCCTTGGACAAAACAGCAGCTGGGGCAGGTAGATAATATGGCACTGCACCCTGCCCCTCCCCAAATTACACCCTTTGCCCTCCAGGAATTTCCAAAGCTGGAACTGGCAACTTTACCTGTCACAGAATCGTAGAATCACAGAGTTGGAAGCGTACCCCCGGGGTCATCTAATCCAACCCCCGCACAATGCAGGGAATTTACAAATACCTCCTCCCCCCCACACACACACACAGTGACCCCTGTTCCACGCCCAGGCCAGAAGGATTTGTGTTCCTCCACCCGGAATGTCTATATAGGGAGACTGTCAGGATTCCCTTTCCCGTTCCCTGGAATATTTGACAGCCCTCCAGAGGATCAGGAAAAAAACCCCTCTCTTTTGCAGCTTGCCAAATCCAGTTTGGGAAATTCCTGGAGATTTAAAGGTGGAGATTAGGGAAACTGGGTTTGGGGACAGGTGGGCAACTCTAAACCCCCCAAGAACATCAGAAGAGACCTGCTGAATCAGACCAGTGACTGTCCATCTAGTCCAGCATCCTATCTCACTCAGTGGCCAACCAGTTCCTCTGGAGATCCAACAACAGGGCAGAGAGGCCGAGGCCTTGATAAGAACATCAGAAGAGCCCTGCTGGATCAGACCAGTGAGGGTCCATCTAGTCCAGCAATCCTATCTCACTCAGTGGCCAACCAGTTCCTCTGGAGATCCAACAACAGGGCAGAGAGACCGAGGCCTTCACAAGAACATCAGAAGAGCCCTGCTGGATCAGACCAGTGGTCCATCTAGTCCAGCATCCTGTCTCAAACAATGGCCAATAAGTTCCTCTGGAGGGCCAACAATAGGCCATATAGGCCAAGGCCTTCACAATAACATCAGAAGAGCCCTGCTAGATCAGACCACTGGTCCATCTATTCCAGCCTCCTGTCTCACACAGTGGCCAACCAGTTCCTCTGGAAGGCCAACAACAGGGCAGAGAGACTGAGGCCTCCATAAGAACATCAGAAGAGCCCTGCTGGATCAGACCAATAGTCCAGCATCCTGTCTCACACAGTGGCCAACCAGTTCCTCTGGAGGGCCAACAACAGGGCAGAGAGACTGGGGCCTTCACAAGAACATCAGAAGAGCCCTGCTGGATCAGACCAGTGATGGGCCATCTAGTCCAGCATCCTGTCTCACTCAGTGGCCAACCAGTTCCTCTGGAGGGCTAACAACAGGGCATAGAGGCTGAGGCCTTCCCCTGATGTTGCCTCCTGGCTCTGGGATTCAGTTGCTTAGTGCCTTATCCTCCATGAATCTGTCTAACTCTGACCCCCTTTTGACGTTGTTTATTGCTGTGGCCATCACTACATCCTCTGGCAGATTATTCCACATTTTAATCACCTTCTGTGTAAAGTAGTATTTCCTTTGTCCTGAACCTACTGCCCATCAGCTTCATTGGATGCCCTCAAGTTCTAGTATTCGTGGAGAGAGAGCAAAATTTGTTTTTTGTCAACTTTTTCTACCCCATACATAATTTTATAAACCTCTATCATGTCCCCTCCTAATTGTCTCTTTTCAAACTGAAAAGCCACAGACTTTCCAACCTTTCCTCATAGAGAAGGTACAAGTGAAAGCTTAAGACCATAAGAGACGCCATGTTGGATCAGGCCAGTGGCCCGTCCAGTCATCCTGGTGGAATGAGCTCCCAGAGGAGATCATGGCCCTGCGGGACCTTCTGCAGTTCCGCATGGCCTGAAAGATGGAGCTCTTCCGCCAGGCTTTCAGCTAGGTGGCCGCCAGCATTATAGCGCCCCGGCTCTCGGTTGTGACATTCAGCCTGAGCCGCAGGAAGATCTTGAGCAGAAGGATTTTAGAGAGTACATTGGAATAAGCCATCTTGGGTAACGTTTTCAGCACTTTATGAAACTGTATGAATAATGGAATTGTTTTATATGGTTTTATGTGCGCCGAAGAATAGATTCTTTTGAACTATGTTGCTGGAGAAGACTCTTGAGAGTCCCTTGGACTGCAAGGAGATCAAATCAGTCAATCCTAAGAGAAATCAACCCTGACTGTTCCCTGGAAGGCCAGATCCTGAAGCTGAAGCTCAAATACTTTGGCCACCAAATGAGAAGGGAGCATTCACTGGAGAAGACCCTGATGCTGGGAAAGATTGAAGGTCAAAGAAGAAGGGGACGGCAAAGGACGAGATGGTTAGACAGTGTCATCGATGCAACGAACATGAAATTGAGCAAACTTCAGCGGACAGCGGAAGACGGGAGGGCCTGGCGTGATCTGGTCCATGGGGTCGCGAAGAGTCGGACTCGACTGTGCGGCTGAACAACAACAAATGTGGTTTTAACTGTATCTGGAAGGCCAGATCCTGAAGCCAAAGCTCAAAGACTTTGGCCACCCAATGAGAAGGGAGCACTCGCTAGAGAAGACCCTGATGCTGGGAAAGACTGAAGGTCAAAGAAGAAGGGGACGGCAAAGGATGAGATAGTCAGACAGTGTCATCGATGCAACGAACATGAAACTGAGCAAACTTCAGAGGACGGTGGAAGACAGGAGGGCCTGGCGTCAGTGGCAGATTAACCATTAAGCAGACCAAGCACGTGCTTAGGGTGCCAGGGCCGAAGGCGGCACCACAAAGTTGGGGAAAAGTGTGAAAAAATGGAGAAAAATGCCTTTCAGGTCACGAAGATTGGAACCCTGATACATTGAACTTGTGAAATATTAAAACAGATGTTGCGTTGCCTTTTTGTAGAACTTTATGTAGCCAAGGCTTGGCTTAGTTTGTACAGTATACAGTGTATTGTGTTATCATAGGAATAAATTTTCGTATTGCTGCAACCTGCCTTGTATATCTGGTCAGCAGGGCTTTTTTGGTAGAAAAAAGCCCAGCAGGAACTCGTTAGCATAATAGGCCACACCCAACAGCAGAAACTCATTAGCATATTAGGCCACACCCCTGACAGCACAGCTTATTAGCCTATTAGGCCAGACCCCCCCATGTTACCAGCAGTGTGGTCATCCAGCCACACCCACCTTTTGCTTCTGATTCTGTTGACCTTGCTTGTTGTCAAAACCCAGGGCTTTTTTTGGTAGAAGGAACTCCTTTGCATGTTAGGCCACACAGCCCTAATGTAGCCAATCCTAATGAGTTTCTGCTCTTGCGTGTGGCCCAGGGCTCTTTTTGTAGCAGGAACTCCTTTGCATATTAGGTGACACACCCCTGTTGTAGCCAATCCCCTGAGAGCTTACAGGAGCCCCTGTAAGAAGAGCTCTGTAAGCTCTTGGAGGATTGGCTACATTAGGGGTGTGTCACCCAATATGCAATAGGGGTGTGGCCTGTTATGCTGATGAGTTCCTGCTGGGCGTGGCCAACTCAGGATGCAGCCGGAACGCCGTTCCTGTGCGTTCCTGCCCAAAAATACCCCTGCTGGTCAGGCAGGTCAACCACTAAAATGGACTGGGGGTCAGTGTGGAAAGGAGGGTGGGGGGCACTGAGATTGGTCAGTGCCTAGGGCACCAGGGAGCCTTCATCCGCCCCTGCCTGGCGTGATCTGGTCCATGGGGTCGCGAAGAGTCGGACTCGACTGTGCGACTGAACAACAGCAAACTGTGTTTTATGTTCTGATTGTGAGCCGCCCTGAGGCTGCATCGCGGGGAGGCAGAGTTGAAACGTGATTAATACAATAACATAAATAAATAAGTATGCTGTGTCCCGCAGGAGCCAAAGACCCAGGTGCCATCAGGAGGTCCACCAGCGGGGCCCGAGCTCCAGAAGCCCTCCCACTGCTGCGATGGCACGTAGGGGCAAAGTAGGCTTGGACGCCATTTGAGGCCTACCGCACGGGGTCGTTGTGCAGATTTATTTATTATCCCCGCATAGCAGGCTCAGGGGCGGCTTCCAACAAGCAGAAATGCAATTAAAATCATGCAATTATATAAAACACGGCATATAAAACAAACACAACAAGCAAAGTGCTGGCAGCAGTTAAAACTCACTCAGGAGGTGCATTTGCAGAAAAGGTTTCCGCTTCCCAGTTGCTCTAAGACGTCTTTGTGCTCAGAACTTCTCATGGCATCAGCTTGATTTCAAAAACCACGGGCCAGGTTCCACGACAGCGGCGGCCCCTAAGTGAAGGCCTGGTGGAAGAGCTCCGTCTCACAGGCCCTGTGAAATCGTGAGAGATCCCGCAGGGCCCTGATCTCCTCTGGGAACTCATTCCACCAGGTAGGGGCAGCCACTGAAAAGGCCCCGGCCCTAGTGATAGCTAGCCTAGCCTCCCTCGGGCCAGGGAGGGTTAACCGATTTTGAGACCCAGACCATAGTGCTCTCTGGGGGTGAAACAGGGGTGGAAGAACCTCTGCAACACCGCCCAGAGCTCCTCGGGGGGGGGGGGATGAAAATGTGCAAGACAAAAATATATGTAGTGGGGGCCTCCCCTTCGACCGGCGTTCTGTCTCCCCCCTGGCTGGACAGTCCGAAGGCGCAATCCCGAGTGCGAGACGCAGTCTGGCACTGAGGCAGGCAGAGCTGATCTGGAGACATGCCTCTTGCCACCACCTGCCCCGGCTGGCCAGATTTCAGTTTGCAAGGTTGCGTCACTCCACAAGGCAAGGCAAAGACAGCAGCCCTGCCAGGATAAAGGAGGGGCCAGGGAGAGAGGGCGTGCTTCTACAGAATGTAGAAATAAGGCGGTTCTCTCACCGAGCCTTGGCCTCCTCCCCCACACAGAAAGCTATTTGGTGTAGTGGTTAGGAGCACGGACGCTAACCTGGGAGAACCGGGTTTGATTCCCCACTCCTCCTCCACATGCAGCCGCTGGTGTGGCCCTGGGTCAGTCACAAGTTCTCTCAGAGCTGTTCTCTCAGGAGTAGTCCTCGGAAGAGCTCTCTCAGCCCCGCCTACTTCATACGGTGTCTGTTGTGGGGAAGGGGAAGAAGAAGAGAGAGGAGGAGGAGGAGGAGGAGGAGGAGGAAGACAAGATTGGATTTATACCCGGCCCTTCACTTGGAATCTCAGAGTGGCTTAGAAGAAGAAGAAGAGTTTGGATTTATACCCCACCCTTCACTGCCCAAAGGCGTCTCAGAGCGGCTTACAAACTCCTTTCCCTTCCCCTCCCCACAACAGACACCCTGTGAGGTAGGTGGGGCTGAGAGAGCTCTTGACAGAAACCGCTCTTTTTTCAAGGACAGCTGTGCCAGAGCTTGTGACTGACCCAAGGTCACATCAGCAGGTACAAGTGGAGGAGTGGGGGAATCAAACCCAGTTCTCCCAGATAAGAGTCTGCGCACTTAACCACTACACCAAACTGGCTCTTAATTGGGGAAGGGAAAGGAGCTTACAAACTCCTTTCCCTTTCCCTCCCCACAACAGACACCCTGTGAGGTAGGCGGGGCTGAGAGAGCTCTGACAGAAACTGCTCTTTTTCAGGAACTAGCTGTGCCAGAGCTTGTGACTGACCCTAGGTCACACCAGCAGCTGCAAGTGGAGGAGTGGGGAAGTCAAACCCGGTTCTCCCAGATTAGAGTCCGCGCACTTGACCACTGCACCAAACTGGAGGGAAAGGAGTTTGTAAGCTGCTCTGAAACTCCTTCGGGTAGTGAAGGGCGGGATATAAATCCAATCTCCTCCTCCTCCTCCTTCATCTGGAGATCAGTTGAAATTCCAGCAGATCTCCAGGTCGAACCTGGAGGATGGTAAGCTGCCCTGCCCCTTTTAACTGAGGCTTCATGGGATGTTATTTACCGGGTGATGTTATTGACCTCCGGGTCATGAAAAACTTCAGAGGTCATAGGGTTGCCGGGTCCCGTCCCCCCCAGCCACAGGGTTGCCAGATCCAGGTTGGGAAATACCAGGAGATTTGGGGGGTGCAGCCTGGGGAGGACAGGGGCCTCAGCAGGGTCCAATGCTACGGAGTCCAGCCTCCAGAGCAGCCGTTTTCTCCGGGGGAACTGATCTCTGCAGTCTGGAGATGAGCTGGAATTCCGGGGGATCCCCAGGTCCCACCTGGAGGATGGCATCCATAGCCGCAGGTCCTTTCCTATACAGTAAGTCCCTACTAAAGGGAGAGGGGGGCTGCGGTGGCTCAAGCGGTTAAGATGCTGAGCTGCAGGCCGGAAGGTCGGTAGTTCAGCAGTTCGAGACCCGAGAGTGCCGCGTGACGGAGTGAGCTCCCGTCTCTGGCCCCACCTCCTGCCAACCAAACAATTCGAAAGCAAGAAACTGCAAGTAGATAAATAGGGACCGCTTCGGTGGGAAGGTCACAGCGTTCCATGCGCCTCGGCGTCTAGTCACGCCAGCCACATGACCACAGAAATGTCTTTGTTTGGGGGTGGGGTTGCTGTTTATTTATAAATTTTCCATATACAAATACATAAGTAAATCGTCGATCATTCAATCATTCACATTTGAGTCTGGTTTTTAAAACTGATATCGATCCATTTATACAATCTTGACCATCTTTTCAAAAAAGTTTCTTCTCCTTGAATTCACAAGCTTAATTTACCCATTTCTGCTAAATTAAACAATTTCATACTTATTTCTTCCCTACTGGGAGTTTTTTCAGATTACCAGTATTTGGCCAGAGGTATTCTAGCAGATGTTATTACCACAGAAACGTCTTCAGACAGCGCTGGCTCTTCGGCTTTGAAACGGAGATGAGCACCGCAACCCTAGAGTCGGATTCGACTGGTTTTCGAGCAAGGGAACCTTTACTTTACTAAGTAGGCATGACAGTAACTAAGATTTTCCGGCATCATATTCAACAAATATATTTCTGGATTTAACATCAAATATATATTCAACATTTCCCAAATTATTTTCTGTACTTTCTCCCGAAATCTTTGAATTTTTGTACAGTGCCACCACATATGGTAAAACGAACCTACATTAACTTTGCATTTCCAACATTTATTTGAGCTATTTGTATAACATTTTGCTAGTTTATCCAGTGGCCAATACCATCAATGAAATACTTTAAGGATGTTTTCTTTATATGATATGGCTCTCGAAAATTTAATTGGTTTCCATATTTTGGACCACTTGTCTATTTCTATGTCTTCGGACAGCGCTGGCTCTTCGGCTTGGGAACGGAGAGGAGCACCGCATCCCTAGAGTCGGATTCGACTGGCTTTCGAGAAAGGGAAACCTTTACCTTACCTAAAGGGAGAGGACGTTGTTCTTCTGGCAGCCCAGCTCATGGGGAATTTTGGGGGAAAGAGCTGGTGGGTTTACACATCCACCTACTCCTCCCCTTCATCCCCGCCTTGTCTTTCCAAACTGCAGCATGCAAGGGTGCTTTTTGCTCATTTAGCAAAGCAAACACGGAGGGGGGTGACGGCCCGCCTTTCCACACAATGACTCCTTTGTCCCTCAACTTCTCCGGGCTGTGGGTTTTTTTATATAGCAGTTCCGTGTAATTTGAGGAAATACTTCTTCAGAAATTCTACAGAAATCTCCGTGTGAACCCATACTGCACTTCCTTTTGCGCCTCCCGAACATAACAGAAAGGAACGTGTTTCCTTAGACGGCGGGGGGGGGTTGAGCGCTTCAGATATGGTTGCCAGCCTCCAGGTGGGGCCTGGGGATCTTCCGCTTTGACAACTGATCTCCAGATGACAGAGATCAGCTCCCCTGGAGAAAATGGCTGCATCAAAGGGTGGAGTCTGTGGCATTGGCCCATGCCGAGGCCCCTCCCCTCACCAAACCCCGCCCTCTCCCGGATCTACCCCCAAAGTCTCCAGGTATTTTCCAACCCAGACCTGGTCACCCTAGCTTCAAAAGAGTTTGGTGCAATGGTTAAGTGTGTGGACTCTAATCTGGGAGAGCCAGGTTTGATTCCCCACTTCTCCGCTTGCACCTGCTGATGTGACCCTGGGTCAGTCACAAGCTCTGGCACAGCTGTTCTAGAAAAAGAGCCATTTCTGTCAGAGCTCTTTCAGCCCCACCTCCCTCACAGGGTGTCTGTTGTGGGGAGGGGAAGGGAAGGGAGTTTGTGATCCGCTCTGAGACTCCTTCGGGTAGTGAAGGGCGGGGTATAAATCCAATCTCTTCTTCTTCTTCTACCTCACAGGGTGTCTGTTGTGGGGAGGGGAAGGGAAGGGAGTTTGTGATCCGCTCTGAGACTCCTTCGGGTAGTGAAGGGCGGGGTATAAATCCAATCTCTTCTTCTTCTTCTACCTCACAGGGTGTCTGTTGTGGGGAGGGGAAGGGAAAGGAGTTTGTCAGCCGCTCTGAGACTCCTTTGGGTAGTGAAGGGCGGGGTATAAATCCAATCCTCTTCCTCTTCTTCTACCTCACAGGGTGTCTGTTGTGGGGAGGGGAAGGGAAAGGAGTTTGTCAGCCGCTCTGAGACTCCTTTGGGTAGTGAAGGGCGGGGTATAAATCCAATCTCTTCTTCTTCTTCTACCTCACAGGGTGTCTGTTTTGGGGAGGGGAAGGGGAAGGAGTTTGTCAGCCGCTCTGAGACTATTTTGGGTAGTGAAGGGCGGGGTATAAATCCAATCTCCTCGTCTTCTTCTACCTCACAGGGTGTCTGTTTTGGGGAGGGGAAGGGAAAGGAGTTTGTCAGCCGCTCTGAGACTCCTTCGGGTAGTGAAGGGCGGGGTATAAATCCAATCTCTTCTTCTTCTTCTACCTCCCAGGGTGTCTGTTGTGGGGAGGGGAAGGGAAAGGAGTTTGTCAGCCGCTCTGAGACTCCTTTGGGTAGTGAAGGGCGGGGTATAAATCCAATCTCTTCTTCTTCTTCTACCTCACAGGGTGTCGGTTGTGGGGAGGGGAAGGGAAAGGAGTTTGTCAGCCGCTCTGAGACTCCTTTGGGTAGTGAAGGGCGGGGTATAAATCCAATCTCTTCTTCTTCTTCTACCTCACAGGTTGTCTGTTGTGGGGAGGGGAAGGGAAAGGAGTTTGTCAGCCGCTCTGAGACTCCTTTGGGTAGTGAAGGGCAGGGTATAAATCCAATCTCTTCTTCTTCTTCTACCTCACAGGGTGTCTGTTGTGGGGAGGGGAAGGGAAAGGAGTTTGTGAACTGCTCTGAGACTCCTTCGGGTAGTGAAGGGCGGGGTATAAATCCAATCTCTTCTTCTTCTTCTACCTCCCAGGGTGTCTGTGGTGGGGAGGGGAAGGGAAAGGAGTTTGTCAGCCGCTCTGAGACTCCTTTGGGTAGTGAAGGGCGGGGTATAAATCCAATCTCTTCTTCTTCTTCTACCTCCCAGGGTGTCTGTTGTGGGGAGGGGAAGGGAAAGGAGTTTGTAAGCCGCTCTGAGACTCCTTTGGGTAGTGAAGGGCGGGGTATAAATCCAATCTCTTCTTCTTCTTCTACCTCCCAGGGTGTCTGTTGTGGGGAGGGGAAGGGAAAGGAGTTTGTAAGCCGCTCTGAGACTCCTTTGGGTAGTGAAGGGCGGGGTATAAATCCAATCTCTTCTTCTTCTTCTACCTCACAGGGTGTCTGTTGTGGGGAGGGGAAGGGAAAGGAGTTTGTAAGCCGCTCTGAGACTCCTTTGGATAGTGAAGGGCGGGGTATAAATCCAATCTCTTCTTCTTCTTCTACCTCCCAGGGTGTCTGTTGTGGGGAGGGGAAGGGAAAGGAGTTTGTCAGCCGCTCTGAGACTCCTTTGGGTAGTGAAGGGCAGGGTATAAATCCAATCTCTTCTTCTTCTTCTACCTCACAGGGTGTCTGTTGTGGGAAGGGGAAGGGAAAGGAGTTTGTGAACTGCTCTGAGACTCCTTCGGGTAGTGAAGGGCGGGGTATAAATCCAATCTCTTCTTCTTCTTCTACCTCCCAGGGTGTCTGTGGTGGGGAGGGGAAGGGAAAGGAGTTTGTCAGCCGCTCTGAGACTCCTTTGGGTAGTGAAGGGCGGGGTATAAATCCAATCTCTTCTTCTTCTTCTACCTCCCAGGGTGTCTGTTGTGGGGAGGGGAAGGGAAAGGAGTTTGTAAGCCGCTCTGAGACTCCTTTGGGTAGTGAAGGGCGGGGTATAAATCCAATCTCTTCTTCTTCTTCTACCTCACAGGGTGTCTGTTGTGGGGAGGGGAAGGGAAAGGAGTTTGTAAGCCGCTCTGAGACTCCTTTGGGTAGTGAAGGGCGGGGTATAAATCCAATCTCTTCTTCTTCTTCTACCTCACAGGGTGTCTGTTGTGGGGAGGGGAAGGGAAAGGAGTTTGTAAGCCGCTCTGAGACTCCTTTGGATAGTGAAGGGCAGGGTATAAATCCAATCTCTTCTTCTTCTTCTACCTCCCAGGGTGTCTGTTGTGGGGAGGGGAAGGGAAAGGAGTTTGTCAGCCGCTCTGAGACTCCTTTGGGTAGTGAAGGGCAGGGTATAAATACAATCTCTTCTTCTTCTTCTCCTTTTAGAGGCTTGCTGTGTTGGTTAGGCTGTCTTGATGCTAGCCTCTAGGTGTGGGACCCGGGGCCCTGCTCGATGAGACCAAACACCCATCTCGTCCAGCTTCCTGCGAGTGTTCCCTCTGAGCTGAGTTAGTGTGAGCCAGCTCGCAGTTCCTTAGCCTCCGGCTCACACATTTTTGCCTCAGCTCAGGAAGGAGGGCTCCAGAGCAAACTCACTGATGCAGCAGCCAAGTCATTCGCTCACAACTTTAATGCCAGGGGCTCCCAGAGTAGACCCCATTGGCGTCCCTTCCCTCGCCAATCCCCGCCCTCTTCCGTCTCCACCCCCAAGATCTCCAGGTATTTCCCAACCTGGAGCCAGCAGTTTTACTGATGACCGTACTGCCTGATAACTGTAGTTGCTCCGCACAGGGACATACAGAAGGAGACAATCGTGCTGTATCTTGTCTCCCTTTTCAAGAGTCATAAGAACATGAGAACATAAGAGAAGCCAATGTTGAATCAGGCCAATGGCCCATCTAGTCCAACACTCTGTCACACAGCGGCCAAAATATACCAGGTGCCGTCAGGAGGTCCAGCAGTGAGGCCAGGACACTAGAAGCCCTCCCACTGCTGCCCCCTCCAGCACCAAGAACAGAGTGCATCACCTGCCCCAGACTGAGAGTTCCCATCTATACCCTGTGGCTAATAGCCACTGGTGGACTTCTGCTCCAGATGTTTATCTAATTCCCTCTTGAAACTCTCCATGCTTGTAGCTGCCGCCACCTCCTGTGGCAGTGAATTCCATGTGTTAATCACTCGTTGGGTGAAGAAGTATTTCCTTTTATCTGTTCTAACCCGACTGCTCAGCAATTTCATGGAGTGCCCACGAATTCTTGTATTGTGAGAAAGGGAGAAAAGGACTTCTTTCTCAACTTGCTCAATCCCATTCATAATCTTATAAACCTCAATCATGTCACCCCTCAGCCGTCGTTTCTCCAAGCTAAAGAGCCTCAAGCGTTTTAACCTTTCTTCATAGGGAAGGTGTTCCAACCCTTTTATCATTCCGGTTGCCCTTCTGTGCACTTTTCCCAATGCTATAATATCCTTTTTGAGATGTGGTGACCAGAACTGTACACAGTATTCCAAATGAGGTCGCACCAATGATTTATACAGGGGCATGATGATACTGGCTGATTTGTTTTCAATTCCCTTCCTAATAACCCCCAGCATAGTGTTGGCCTTCTTTATTGCAGCTGCACACTGTCTAGACATTTTCACTGAGTTATCCACTACGACTCCAAGATCTCTCTCTTGGTCCGTCTCTGCCAGTTCAGACCCCATCAACATGTATTTATATTTAGGATTTTTGGCAGTCAAGCAGGAAATCGCACGTGATGTCTCTGCAGCAGGTGAAATGTGGGGTTTCCTGTCTTGAGCCTTCAAAGGCAAGTCTGTCCCACTCATATCTGTAGCGGGGAGACGTGGGTGGGATTTAAAATAGTTCGACTGGGCAGGGCAAAAAGGGCTGAAACCGTCCCACCGCATTCTAGTTATGTGTTTTGTTCAAATGTCTGTGTCCCACCTTTGAACTGAAGCTGCCCACCAGGGAACTAACAAATAATAGCTGTTATGAAAGGACAGAAATATAAACTTTCAAATATTTAACATAACATAAGAATATAAGAGAAGCCATGTTGGATCAGGCCAATGGCCCATCCAGTCCCACACTCTGTGTCACACAGTGGCCAAAAATACCAGTTGCCATCAGGAGGTTCAGCAGTGGGGCCAGGACACTAGAAGCCCTCCCACTGTTGACCCCCCCAAGCACCAGAAATACAGAGCATCACTTGCCCCAGACTGAGAGTTCCTAAGAACATAAGAGAATCCAATGTTGGATCAGGCCAATGGCCCATCCAGTCCAACACTCTGTGTTACACAGTGGCCAAAAGTACCAGCTGCCATCAGGAGGTTCAGCAGTGGGGCCAGGACACTAGAAGCCCTCCCACTGTTGACCCCCCCAAGCACCAGGAATACAGAGCATCACTTGCCCCAGACTGAGAGTTCCTAAGAACATAAGAGAATCCAATGTTGGATCAGGCCAATGACCCATCCAGTCCCACACTCTGTGTCACACAGTGGCCAAAAACACCAGGGGCCATCAGGAGGTCCAGCAGTGGGGCCAGGACACTAGAAGCCCTCCCACTGTTCCCCTCCCCAAGCACCAAGAATACAAAGCATCACTTGCCCCAGAGTTCCTACCTATACCTTGTGTCCAGTGTTCCTTCTAAGCTGAGTGAGTGTGAGCTAGCCCACAGATTTTTAGCCTCCGGCTCACACATTTTTGCCTTCGTTCAGGAAGGAGGGCTCCAGAGCAAACTAATTCATGCAGCAGCCAGATTGCTCGCTCACAACTTTAATGCCAGTCGCTCACAAAATAGAACTTTTGCTCACAAGACCCTACAGCTTAGAGGGAGCATTGCGTGTGGCTAACAGCCAGGGGTCATTTCCTGCCGGAGCGCCTCGGAGCAGAGCTCCGGCAGTAAGGAGCCCAGGCCTCACCTCCCGCCCGCAGAGTCACTCAGGGAGGAGTGATTTAAATGCCTGGGTTCCCTGGCCGATCTTCTCCAGGTGTCCCGCAGCTGCAGGGCACCTGGAGAAGATCGGCCAGGGAACCCAGGCATGACTGCCTCCTGCCCTCCCCATCTCCAGCCAACCTGGCAGGCTGCCTGGAGACAGGGAGGGCAGGGAAGCAGACATGCCTGCCTTTCCTCCTGAGCCTCTCCGCTTTTGTGGAGAGACTCGGGGGGCGGGGGCAGGATTTGCATAACTCATTTTAAACATGCCTGCCCTTTGTCAGGGGGTGTGGCATATGCAAATGAGCTATGCAAATGAGCTCCTGCACCTCTTTTTCTAGGAAATGACCCTGCTAATAGCCACTGATGGATCATTCATTTATACCCAGCCTTTCTCCCTAGTGCAGCCCCAGAGCGGCTTACATCATTCTCTTCCCCTCCATTTTATCCTCACAACAACCCTGTGAGGGAGGTGAGGCTCAGAGAGTGTACGAGCAGCCCAAAGTCACCCAGCGAGCTTCCAATGTCCTGAGTGGGGATTTTCCATCTCTGGAGCCAACTACAACACCTTCTTATATATGTAACAGATGACACTTTATTATTTGCCGCCTTATTATGACCTGTTGAGGTATATCTGTTCAATTTATCTCCAGGCTGGTTTCTACAGTATCTATTGTTGTGCTGTGCTTAACTATGTTTCAGTTACGTTTGTGTTCCGAGTGTAGTGTTACCCTGACTTGCTGTCGCTTACGGTTGATGCTTCTGATCTTTCCCCCTCACACTGTACATTCTATAAATCAATAAAAATAATAATAAAAAAATGAGTGGGGATTCGAACCCAGGTCTCCCAGATACCAGACTAACGCTCTTAACCATCCTGGCTCACCCATCCTACCACTTGACTAAGCAAAGTGTGGCCCTGGTCACACGGGCCAGATAACGCGGGGGGGGTGGCTCTTTGCGCCGGTGCAATTAGACCCGGCAGAACGCGATCAGATGTGACGGCAGCACACCCTGGTTTCAGCAGTCAGCACATGGACATAAACAAGGACAGCCGGGGAAAGCCACGCGCTGGCGCGATCACACTGAACAGTTTTGTGGGCAGCCCAGGGCAAACCATTTGCTCGCACATTTGATGTGCTACTTTTTAACTGTGCAGCTTCGGGGGCTTGCCATGGGTTGGCCATGGGTACACTATGCCTCACAGATGTTCTGGTGTGATCGCGCCCGGAAAATTTTGCTGGACTATTGTTAAGTATGAGACTCAACAATGTGGTAAGCTTAACAAGTGATTTCAGCTTTATTAACGACAAACACCAACTCAGGAACACACAACACAAACAGTGGAGCACAGCTCCTTTTTAAACTCTCCCGGGCTGTCAAAGCCACACCCATAACAAGTTAAAGACCAATGGCATTGCAGGGATAAAGACCAATCCGGACTGTTCCCTCTTTGCAACATTATCACACAGTGATTGGCTATTTACACTGGTTTCGCAGAAACCGACCAATAGGAATGCGACAGCTTAGAATCCGCATTCAGAATCAAGCTTAACATGGAAAAGAATAGGATTAATTCACAGTTCAATACATAACAACTATCGTAGCTTCCGCGGGGCAAATGCTCCTTGTGACTGGGGCCTGAATTGATTTATTTGTGGAAATATTCATGCCTCACCTTTGGCTTTTGGGGGGTTCTTTGCCTAAGTTTAGGGTCGCCAGCCTCCAGGTGTTGGCAAAGAAAAAAGAATACAGCATAACATTGTTCTACCCTAAAGCATATATTTCTTGTACACAGTGATATATATTTTTGTATGTCTTCCTAACACTGTGACCCTCAGTTTTTGTATTAGCCACCAGGAGTTGGCTGGAGAGCCCCTGGGATTGCCACAGACCCCCCAGGCGGTAGAGATAGATTCCCCTGGAGAAAATGGCGGCCGTGGAAGGCGGACTATGGTACGATACCCTGCTAAAGCCCCTCCCCTGAAGCCCAAACCCCGCCTTCCTCAAGCTCCGCCCCAAAGATGTCCAGGTATTTCCCAACCCGCAGTTGTCAACCCTTTGCAGTCTTCCGTCAACTTAAGTAGCTCTTCGGTTAGAAGAAGAGCCGTGTAAATTGGAGGAAAGCTACTTAAAAGATGGTCGGATCCAGCCGGCTGCAGCCCAGACCCGTCAGATGAACAGCCCTTAATAACAGAGTACCGAAACCATCCAAGGCATTTCTTTTAAAGCTTGTTTTTAAGTCTGTAAGCATCTCCGGTAAGTTCTTTTTAGTTAGGAGGTCTTCTCATTTCCAACCCGCAGTTTGGTGTGGTGGACTCTAATCTGGGAGAACCGGCTTTGATTCCCCCACTCCTCCACTTGCAGCTGCTGGATGACCTTGGGCAAGCCATAGTTCTGACAAGAGCTGTCCTTGAAAGGACAGTTCTGGAAAGAGCTCTCTCTCAGCGCCAGCTGCCTCACAGGGTGTCTGTTGTGAGGAGGGGAAGTTTGTAAGCCGCTCTGAGACTCCAAGTGAAGGGCGGGGTATAAAGCCAATCTCCTCCTCCTCCTCTTTTCCTTTTACTTGCCTGGGCTTCTTCTTCCTCCATTTCCGATGGGGGGCGGGAGAGTCTCCGTCAGAAGAGTCTTGGTTTTCTTGCGGTGCTCTAGGCATCGGTTCGGAAGGACTCTTACCGCCTTTTGATCCCATGGTTTTGGTAAGGCGATAATATTTAAATCGTAGTCCGTTTTTTAAAGTTTAATTCTTTTGTAGGAGCTCGACGCAGCGGCAGTATCGGGTGCGAGTGCGCGGCTCTACTGTCGCTCCCCCCGCCAAAGCCAGAGCACCATCCAAGGCATCTCAAACAAGTTTAGCTTTAGGCTTGTATCAAAATGTCATTAAGGAAGGGCTGAGATGAATTTGTCTGGGGAGAGAGTGCTGTAGTTCTGGTGCCACCATCAAGAAGACCCTGCACCTCTGTTCTGACCGCCTTGGGTTACCAGATATCTGAAGAAGTATGCGTGCGCACAAAAGCTTATACCCAGAATAAAACTTTGTGGGTCTTAAAAGTGCCACTGGACTCGAACTTTGTTCTGCTGCTTCAGGCCAACACAGCTGCCCACCTGAGTATCAACTGAACACATTTGGAGGGTGGGCCTCTAGTGGGCCTTCAGGTGAGGACACATAAGCAGGTAAAGGCATCTGTCATGATCTGTGTAGGATTGGGCCACAAGGCCTAGAGGCCTAGGCCCTAGGGGAGACCTGTGTGGGAGTGGAAAGCGGACAGCCTACAATCCCCACACATGCTTAGCAATGGTTGTAGCCGATCGTTGTCCAGGGATTGTGTGAGGAGATGTAACTTAAGCTTTGTGAACGGTGAAAATTGTGTTCTTTTCTCTTCTGCGTTCTTCCCTCTCACAGAGTTAAACTGAGAGGAAGTCTGGTCTGAGGGGAAGTTCCCTCACTTGGGACACAGTGAGTACAGGGACAGGCCTGTAACCAGTTAAGAAGAAATAGGTAGTTGCGTTAGATTTGTTTATTTTGCCTTTAAGCACTGTTATATCTTTTGAAGCACCTTGTCTTGTTTGCCTTGCCCCATTACTGTGTTAATAAACCATTTGTTTACTGTTCTCTGCCTGGTCATCACGCCTATGGTTCTCGGCTTTAAAAGGGGCATAAGAACATAAGAACATAAGAGAAGCCAATGTTGAATCAGGCCAATGGCCCATCTAGTCCAACACTCTGTCACACAGTGGCCAAAAATACCATGTGCTATCAGGAGGTCCAGCAGTGGGGCCATTTTGGATGGGTTTGGGAGGGTACTCTGGGCCTTCTCAAGGGGCCCTAAGTCCAGAGTGGTGGCAGCTGAGGGTGGCAACCCACTGAGGTCATGATATGGGAGGCCTTCAGGTGAGGACACATAAACAGGTAAAGGCATTGCAAACCAGCCCCATACAAACTGGGGAAGTGGAGAGCGCCAGCGCAGAGAATCTCTCTACAGCCAGGAAAGGGGATGCTCGAAACTACGAAGGACTGGGACCCAAGAGTCCATTAGTCTTTTCATGTTATCGTGGGAATAGCAGGGCCAGAAGGAGAAAAAGAACTTTATCTATCTTGTGTGTGTTGGGGGGGGAGGGATTTCGGTTCTTCCTGGGTGGACGGATAAGGCATGAACACAGTTCCCGGCAGATGGATCAAGATGAGCAGTCATGTTAGTCCGTCTATGGCAGCAGAAAAGAGCAAACATCCAGGAGCACCTTAAAGACCCACAAAATTTGTGGCAGGTTAGGAGCTTTCGTGAGTCACGGCCCTGCTTCTTCTGACGCTACTCACTTCTTCAGATATCTGAGGGAGTGAGCAGTAACTCACCAAAGCTCATAAGTAAAGGGAAAGGTTCCCTTGCTCGAAAGCCAGTCGAATCCGCCTCTAGGGTTGCGGTGCTCATCTCCGTTTCAAAGCCGAAGAGCCAGCGCTGTCTGAAGACGTTTCCGTGGTCATGTGGCCGGCATGACTAAACACCAAGGTGCACAGAACGCTGTTATACCCTGCCACAAATATTTGTTGTCAAAACCCAGGGCTTTCTTTTGTAGCAGGAACTCCTTTGCATGTTAGGCCACACACCCCTCATGTGGCCAATCCTAATGAGTTTCTGCTGTTGGGTGTGGCCTGTTATGCTAATGAGTTCCCGCTGGGCATGGCCAACTCGGGAGCCAGCCGGAACGCCGTTCCTGTGCGTCCCTGCCCGAAAATAGCCCTGGTAGGCTCTATGGCATGATACCCCCCCACTGAGCTCCCTCCCCTTCCCAAAACTTATCCCTTCGCGGGTCCCTCACCCAAATCTCCAGGAATCACCCAACCCAGAGACGGCAGCTCTACGAGTCAGTCTCCAAAGTGCTTGCTTTGCTTTCCAGCGCTAATCCCAGCATAATTACACAGATAAATTCTGGTTTTGTTTTGAGGGTTTTCCACACACGGAAAAAGAGAACACCTTGGAGACAGACAAAGGGCACCTAATCCGCCCCCTTCGGAGGAGATGCTTACCACCGCAGGAGAAATTGCTGAGCCTCAAAAGGGTTGATCCCCCCCCCCGGCCGCCTGATGCCTTCCCCATTGTTTTCCAATCCCCCCCCCCATGACTTCAAAGTGGGGAGGAGGATTTATGCCAAGAAGGGGAGGAATTGCCATGGTAAGGGGCCACAGAAAGGGGCAGATGCCCCCCAAGCTAGCCAAGTTCAGAAGGAAAGGGTGCGGACTGTGAGATCTGAGCACTGAAAAGATATAAAGCCGCCTCCCGGGCGGCGGAACCGCGGCCCACACAGGACGCTCTCCGGCTCTGGCACACGTTCTGCGCACGGAAGCACAATGTACACAGCCCACAAAGCTGTATGACTCCTGCTTGGCATCTGTGCGAAGAAGCGAGAAGAAGAAGAAGAAGAAGAGATTGGATTTATACCCCGCCCTTCACTACCCAAAGGAGTCTCAGAGCGGCTGACAAACTCCTTTCCCTTCCCCTCCCCACAACAGACACCCTGCGGGGGTACGCGGGGCTGAGAGAGCTCTGACAGAAACGGCTCTTTCTCAAGGACAGCTCTGACAGAGCCATGGCTTGCCCGAGGTCATCCAGTAGCTGCGAGTGGAGGAGTGGGGAATCAAACCCAGCTCTCCCAGATTAGAGTCCGCGCACTTCACCACTACACCAAACTGGCTGCAAAGCTGGCAGCACTGTCACCCAGGGGCAGGGGGGCATGCTTTTTGTAAACTGTGGCTCCCACAGCCCAGCATCTCCGCTTGAGAGAGGGTGGCCAAGTCGGCCACCACCCCTGCCCCTGGCCATCCTCAGGGCATGAGTGGGCAAGGTTGCCAGATCCCGGTTGGGAAGTCCTGGAGATTTGGGGTAGAGTCTGGGGAGGACAGGGACCTCAGTGGGGTACAATGCCCTGGATTTTACCCTCCAAAAACAACCATTTTCTCCAGGAAAGTAAAAAGCCCAGTAGCGCCTTTAAGACTCACCAACTGTATTGTAGCTTGAGCTTTCTTTCTTTTCTTTTCTTTTCTTTTCTTTTCTTTTCTTTTCTTTTCTTTTCTTTTCTTTCTTTTCTTTTCTTTTGGCACCCCCGTGGGGGATTTTTTAATGCATTTTCTATAAACTACAAAGAAATAAGGAAAGGTGACTACAAACTACAGGTAAAAGTAAAAAGAAACCACTAAAAACCCAAGAGAAGGTGGTCATACATAATGCTTGAAAAATTAGCTTTTAGTTGAATAAGATTATACTTTGCTATGCTAAGTGAGAACATAATTCTTAATGCTCATACTAATCGCCAACGGATCTGACTATATAAAGAGCTCTATAGAGAAATGATTAAAATTCATTGAAAACAGAATCTAGAGACAATCACAACTCATTTTTCCCCCCTTTTGTTTCTCAATCGGTAGCTTAATTTAGGGGCAGCTGCCCCATGTTCAGAATCGGAGTCGTCATCAGAAGGTGCCAATACTCCTTCTTCACTTCCCTTGCTGCCACCATCTTCCTCTTTCTCCTCTTCACCTGCTGGACACGGTATGTTGATGTAGAAATTCGTGTGCCTTTACAACAGAGTCATTTTTTTCTTTCTTGTCTTTAAATTTGAAGAGGATGCCTTCTGGAAAACTCCATTTGTAGGGGACGTTATTTTTCTGTAGGAACAACGCCAACTCTCTGAATTTCTTTCTCTTTTTCCTTACTTCAAATGGAATGTCCTTCAAAACTCTTATTTTGTAGCATGAGCTTTCGGGAAACACAGCCCTCTTTGTCGGGTGGATCTCCACGCACCTGACAAAGAGAGCTGTGTTTCTCGAAAGCCCGTGCTACAATAAAGTTGGCGAGCCTTAAAGGTGCTACTGGGCTTTTTACTGTTTTGCAGCAACGAACTAATAGGGCTGACTCCTCTGGATCTGTTTTCTCCAGGGGGACTGATCTCTGTAGTCTGGAGATGAGCTGTCATTCTTAGGGATCCCCAGGTCCCACCTGGAGGCTGGCAACCCTATCTTGAGCGGTGATAGGTGAAATCATAGCTTAACAAACCTCCGTGTTCAGAGTGATTAACACACGGAATTCACTGCCACAGGAGGTGGTGGCAGCTACAAGCATGGACAGCTTCAAGAAGGAATTAGATAAACATATGGAGCAGAGGTCCATCAGTGGCTATTAGCCACAAGGTATAGATAGGGACTCTGGGGCAAGTGATGCTCTGTATTCTTGGTGCTTGGGGGCGGGGGCAGCAGTGGGAGGGCTTCTAGTGTCCTGGCCCCACTGCTGGACCTCCTGATGGCCCCTGGTATTTTTGGCCACTGTGTGACACAGAGTGTTGGACTGGATGGGCCATTGGCCTGATCCAGCATTGGCTTCTCTTATGTTCTTATGTTCTTAGGTAGAACACCTCTGAATAGCAGTTGTCCTGGGAGGCTCCAGTGGGCTTGGGCTTTGGGGCCTTCCCTTGGAGACCTTCCAGAGGCAACTGGGAAGGCTACAGGAAGCTGGATTAGATGGACGTTTGGCCTGGTCCAGCAGGACTCCTCTTTAGTCCTTAGGCAGCATGACCAGGAAGGTGTCTGGGCAGCCCCTGCCAGTTAGAAGGTACACAAGTGGCCATTAAGTTGCCAACCTTCAGCGGGAGCCTGGAGCTATTACGAAATACCTTCCCTATGAAGGACGGTTAAAGAGGTTGGGGCTCTTTAGCTTGGAGAAACGACGGCTGAGGGGTGACATGATCGAGGTTTATAAGATTATGCATGGGATAGAGTAGGCAGGGAAAGAAGTCCTTTTCTCCCTTTCTCACAATAGAAGAACTCGTGGGCACTCCATGAAATTGCTGAGCACTCGGGTTAGAACGGAGAACTTCTTCACCCAAAGAATAATTCACATGTGAAATTCAGTGCTGGGAGAAGTGGTGGCAGCTACAAGCACGGGCTGTTTCTGCATTGGGTTCTCCCTCCGTTGTTTTTTTACGAAACCCACATTAGGACAGAAATTCCCCTCTGCATTGCATGCCAGTTTCACTTCCGTTGACTATCGGGTTTTATGGTAGCCTCCACACTCCATGCCTCTTTTGAGTTCTCTGATTGTTGGATTTTATTGTACCTTCTGCATAGATTTATGGCCGTTTTATGGCTGTTCAGGGGGGACTTTGCAGCCGGTATGGCGCTGCCCTTAGGTATTTGGATGTGGTTTTGAGCTGCAGTTTTTCCTCCCAGTTGTGGGGCGAATGCTAGATGCAGAATTGCCCATAGACAGCTTCAAGAGCAGATGGGATAACCATATGGAACATGAGGTCCATGAGTTGCTCTTAGCCACAAGGTATAGATAGGAACACTCTATCTGGAGAGCCAGTTTGGTGTCGTGGTTAAGTGCGCGGTCTCTAATCTGGGAGAACCAGGTTTGATTCCCCCACTCCTCCACTTGCACCACCTGCTGGATGACCTTGGGCAAGCCATAGTTCTGATAAGAGCTGTCCTTGGAAAAAGAGCAGTTTCTGTCAAGAGCTCTCTCAGCCCCGCCTACCTCACAGGGTGTCTGTTGTGGGGAGGGAGAAGGGAAAGGTGTTTGTAAGTTGCTCTGAGACACCTTTGGTTAGTGAAAGGTGGGGTATAAATTCAATCTCTTCTTCTTCTTCTGTCTGAGGCAGAGATGCTCTGTTTTCTTGATACTTGGGGGGGGCCCAGTGGGAGGGCTTCTGGAGTTCTGGCCCCACTGGTGGACCTCCGGAAGGCACCTGGGTTTTGGCCACTGTGTGACAGAGCGTAGGACTGGATGGGCCTCTGACCTCATCCAGCATTGGCTTCTCTTATGTTCTTATCATCTTCAAGAGGGACTGGATAAACATATGGATCAGAGGACCATCAGTGGCTATTAGCCACAAAGTATAGATAGGGACTCTGGGGCAAGTGATGCTCTGTATTCTTGGTGCTTGGGGGTGGGGGCAACAGTGGGAGGGCTTCTAGTGTCCTGGCCCCACTGCTGGATCTCCTGATGGCACCCAGTATTTTTGGCCACTGTGTGACAGAGTGTTGGACTAGATGGGCCATTGGCCTGATCCAACATGGCTTCTCTTGTGTTCTTATGTCTGGGGCAGTGATGCTCTGTATTCTCAGTGCTTGGGGGGGCCACAGTGGGAGGGCTTCTGGAGTTCTGGCCCCATTGGTGGACCTCCGGATGGCCCACGGAGAGACAGGAAGAAAAACTAAAGCAACCAAGCAAAAACCTCCAAAGGAAGTTTAGAAAACTAATAAAGGGCCAAAAGTTAAAAGCATCGATCGGTATAGACAAAAGTACACGCTTATTCCACAAACAGATAAAAACCACGTAGGGGCCAAAATAAAGCCTCATAAAATAATCAGAGTGACTAATACACAAAAAGAACCATCTATGACGTGTTCCAGCCCACGAGAGCCTTCTTCAGAGGTCAAATAGTACAGAATACAGCATGCAACAAAGCCCCTGTTACACTTGTAAGCCAGTAAACAATTGATATAGGACCAAAGAGAATGGAATGTTCCAAACGGGAACTGAATGACACACAAAAAACTTTCTGTTTGTGGGGCCACAAATGTATCTGGCCTTGTATCAGAAGCAATTACATATACCGAAGAGAATAATATTGCCAATATGTAGCTTCCAGTTTAGGTCCTAAGTGTACAAGTAAAGGTAAAGGTTTCCCTTGTTCGAAAGCCAGTCGAATCCGACTCTAGGGGGCGGTGCTCGTCTCCGTTTCCGAGCCGAAGAGCCAGCGCTGTCCGAAGACATTTCTGTGGTCGTGTGGCCGGCATGACTAGACACCGAGGCGCATGGAACGCTGTGACCTTCCCACCGAAGCGGTACCTATTTATCTACTTGCAATTTCTTGCTTTTGAATGGCTAGGTCGGCAGGAGCTGGGGCCAAAGACGGGAGCTCACTCCGTCATGCAGCACTCGGGTCTCGAACTACCGAACTACCGACCTTCCGGCCTGCAGCTCAGCGTCTTAACCCCTGAGCCCCGCGGCCTCTAAGAGTACAAGTAGGCAATGTAAATTCTGAATGGGGAAACCTGTTAGATGGGACCTGATCAGAGAGAGAGGGAGGGAGAAAGAGAGAAGAGAGAAGGCCTCATTGTGCCTATGCGTGAACATGCTCAAATCTTGGTGCCCCCCTCCTTTCCACACTGACCCAGTGGTTGACCTGTCTGACTAGATATAAAATGCAGGTTTCAGCAATACAAAAATTTATTCACATGATAACACAAAGTGCTACGAAAATGCAACACAACATCAGTTTTAATATTTCATACGTTGAATGTATCAAAGTTCCAATATTCATGACCCGAAAGGCATTTTTTTCTACATTTTTTCACCCTTTTCCCAACTTTGTGGTGCCCCCTTTGGCCCTGGCGCCCTAGGCATGTGCTTAAGTCTGCTTAATGGTTAATATGCCACTGTACAGATGCCAGCCTCCAGGTGGGACCTGGGATTACAGCTCATCTCCAGACTACAGAGATCAGTTCCCCTGGAGAAAGATGGATACTTTGGAAGGTGGACTCTGGGGCATTGTACCCTGCTGAGGTCCCAGTCCTCCCCAGGCTCCGCCCCCAAACCTCCAGAAGTTTCCCCACCTTGATCTGGCAACCCTACACCCCCTATCCCCTGCCGGTGGCTGAGGGAACCTTTTAACCCTACTTGGAATAGCTCCTCCAGAACTGCCTAACCAGGTTGCTCTCCCGAGCAGAATTCTGCAGGCCAAAAACTTGCGCGCCTTTTCTTGGTGCCTTATTATCGTTTTCCCTCTCCCGGCCTGTCCTCAGATAAGCCGGTATCTCTTCTTAGTCAAGGGCACCGAGAAGGCGGGTGACTCCTTCTCGGAAAGCCAGATGTCCTTGGGAAGGCCCGATAAAGTCTGCCAAGGGCTCCTCTCGGGGCTGCAGGAGCAGAAGTTTGGCTTGGGCCGCAACCCACCCTGTTGAGGTGGAGAGACAGAAATAACGTTGCCTCCGTTGAGTGTTGCGAAGTTGGCTTCGAATACACACAAAAGCATAGCACTTTCCGAGTTCACTTCAAGGTGCCTGGTTCTTACCTTTAAAGCCCTATAAGGTCAGGGGCCAACATACCTGAGGGACCGACTTTCCCCCTACGTTTGTCTGTTCGTTTTAGATCCCGCCTCCCCCCCCCCACTAACCTGAAGCAGCGCCCAACATTTTATCCACACAACGACCCTGTGAGGTAGGTTAGGCTGAGCACGAGGGGCTGGCCCACGGTCAGCCAGCCAGCTTCCACGACCCCAGTGCCGGCCTCCAGGTGGGACCTGAAAATCCCCCAGAACTGCAGCTTGTCTCCAGACTACAGAGATCAGTTCCCCCTGGAGAAAATGGCTGCTTTGGAGGGCGGATCCCTGTCCTCCCCACATCTCCAGGGGTATGCCAACCTGGATCTGGCTACCCTAACCCCTTCCCGGGGATAGCAAGTGTTCGGTGCCAGTCTGGTGTTGTGGTGAAGTGTGCGGACTCTAATCTGGGAGAACCGGGTTTGATTCCTCACTCCTCCACATGCAGCTGCTGGATGACCTTGGGCAAGCCATAGTTCTCTCAGAGCTGTTCTCTCAGGAGCAGTTCCCTCAGAGCTCCCTCGGCCCTGCCTACCTGACAGGGTGTCTGTTGTGGGGAGGGGAAGGGAAAGGAGTTTGTAAGCCACTCTGAGACTCTGAGTGAAGGGCAGGGTATAAATCCAATCCCCTCCTCCTCCTCTTCCTCCTCCTCCTCCTCCTCTTCTTCTTCTTTTTCTTCTTCTTCTGTAGCCATTTTCTCCAGGGGAGCTGATCTCTGTAGTCTGGAGATGAACTGGAATTCCAAGGGATCTCCAGGTCCCACCTGGAGGCTGGCATCCTACCCAAAAGTCCTATTGGACTCTAAGGTGCTACTGGGCTGGAATCTAGTTCTTCTACATGGCCACTTTGGCGTAGTAGTTAAGAGTGGCGGACTGTAACCTGGAGAACTGGGTTCAATTCGCCACTCTCCCACATGAAGCTAGCTGGGTGACTTTGGGCCAGTCACGGTTCTCTCAGAGCCCTCTCAGCCCCTAAAAACAAGTCTAGCTTACCACTATCATAAAAGTAAGAGCTAGAACTTGCGGCTGCCAGACAATCTTAGCATCTCCTGGCTATTCTGCACACACTAGGTAAAGGTTCCCTTGCTCGAAAGCCAGTCGAATCATACTCTAGGGTTGCGGTGCTCATTTCCGTTTCAAAACCGAAGAGCCAGCGCTGTCCGAAGACGTTTCTGTGGTCACGTGGCCGCCAAGACTAAACGCCGAGGCACACAGAACGCTGTTACCTGCACACAATGCCGTACGATAATTAATTAATTTCAACCTGGCTGCTCTCTGTAGCGATCTGAAGAAGGGATTGGATCTTAGATGTTTCCGACTAGGGATGGCATCTTTCCTCCAAAGAGCCTTGTATATCCTCGGAATACCAGGGCCTTTTTTCTGGGGGGAATGCGCCGGGACAGAGTTCCGGAACCTCTTGGACAAGATTCTTTTAAAAATGGTTAAAAGTTCATAAGTTTTCAGGATACAGATAGAAAACTCCATTTCCCTCTTGAGAGTTCTGGCACCTCTTTTTCTTTTAAAAAAAGGCCCTGCTCTTTGCTCCAGAGGGAAAAGTCTGCAGTTAGTGGCACAAATCTTCGAGATCCAGTCCCCGTCCCCCCCCCGCCCCGGGGAAGGGCTTTCTCTGAATATTATTCTTAGAGAACCGGCCTTGCAAAACTGACTTGCACAAGCCCTGACCTGAAACGATCCATTCTCACTGAGGACATGAGTTAAAATGTCGGTTTAAAAAATAAAAACCGGCCCGTTACGTGTTACGCACGTACTTCCAAGAAAAATCATCTCTCGCTGAAATAACTGAGGCGTAATTTAAATCCTCCGCAGCGTACAACGGCAGGGGCTTGGCGTGAGGGGAACTGGATACCGAGCGTCACATGATGGCAAAGAGGATTAGTTTTGTAAGAAGTTCAGATTCCTGCGTTTCTAACGGAGAAATTAATGGGCTCTAATCCCTGAGGGGGAGGTCTTTGGTCTAGTTTCCTGGAGTCTTCATCGGCGCTCACGAACGGCTGGGCCTGCGTGAGTGCCCTCTCTCGGGACTGTCTTCCTCATATCCCGGCTGGTTTCTGCCACGCTTAGCATTTTACTTCGTATGAAGAAGGGCAAAATTGTCAGAATTGTGGAGTAGGGAGGAGGGTACCCTGGGAAACTCTTGGCAGTATGGTGCCGTTTGGTGTAGTGGTTAAGCGTGCGGTTAAGTGCGCGGATGCTAATCTGGGAGAACCGGGTTTGATTCCCCACTCCTCCACTCGCACCTGCTGGATGACCTTGGGCAAGCCATAGTTCTGACAAGAGCTGTCCTTGAAAAAGAGCTGTTCCTGTCAGAGCTCTCTCAGCCCCACCTACCTCACAGGGTGTCTGTTGTGGGGAGGGGGAGGGAAAAGGAGTTCGTGAGCCGCTCTGAGACTCCTTTGGGTAGTGAAGGGCAGGGTATAAGTCCAATCTCTTCTTCTTCTTCTACCTCACCGGGTATCTGTTGTGGGGAGGGGAAGGGAAAAGGAGTTTGTGAGCCACTCTGAGACTCCTTTGGGTAGTGAAGGGCGGAGTATAAATCCAATCTCTTCTTCCTCTTCTTCTATGGGATATCCCCCTGGGACAGTTCTGGCCTCCATAGGAGTTACCAGTTTCCAGGTGGGGCCTGGAGATCTCCTGGAATCACCACAGATCTCCAGACAACAGAGATCAGTCCCCTGAGAGAAAATGGCCACTCTGGACACTGAATTTTGTGGCATTCTACCCCACTGAGGTCCCTGCCCTCCCCAAAGTCCACACCCAAATCTTCAGTTTCCCAACCTGGAGCAGCAACCTTATGCCCCCTCCCCACTGCCCTCCAGATTTGCCAGCTCTGGGTTGGGAAATAACTGGAGATTCTGAGGGGTGGAGCCTGAGTAGGGCAGGGTTTGGGGAGGGGGAGGGACTCCTGGAGATCAGTCGTAATCCCAAGACATCTCCAGCCACCACCTGGATGCTGGCAACCCTACCGCCTTCTGCCAATGGAGGAGGAGGAGGAAGAAGAGGAGGAGGAGGAGGAAGAAGAAGAAGAGGAGGAGGAGGAGGAGGAAGAGGTGGAGGAAGAGGAAGAAGAAGAAGAGTTGGATTTATACCCCACCCTTCACTCAGAGTCTCCGAGCGGCTTACAAACTCCTTTCCCTTCCCCTCCCCACAACAAGCATCCTGTGAGGTCGGTGGGGCTGAGAGAGCTCTGACAGAAACTGCTCTTGAGAGAACAGCTCTGAGAGGACTTGTGACTGAGTTTATACCCAGCTCGCTGCAGGTGGAAGAGTGGCGAATCAAACCTGGTTCGCCAGATTAGAGTCCGCTGCTCTTAACCACTACACCAAACCGGCTCTCCACGGGGATATCTCTCCTTATATATAATTCTGTTTTGGTGTGAACGCTCCACACGCTCCCACAGCCTTTGGCTCCCTCAGCTGCCGCTCTGAAGGTCTGCCAATCCCCTGGGTGTGTTGCTGACTGCATTGCTGTACTCCCGCCCACAGAACCGGCGGCCAGCATCTCACCCTCATTGTACTGGGGGCTGACGGATGGGCAGGACGCTCCGCCGGACACAGGTTCATGAGGCCGAGGGATGGCTCATGCTGCCATGGAAGACGAGCCAGCCACAGAGGAGGGCAAGGTTGACATGCAGTAGGTACAGGGGCCCGAGTGCTGCTTCACTGAACTCCGCCACTTCCACCGCACGACTCAATGAGCCCGCCTATGCCGCCAGGGCGGTGGTCCGTGCAGGGAGGTGGGAGGCCGCCAGAGGCAGCTGGGCGCTGAGGCAGTTGTGGCCCATTCTGTCGCCCCTCCACCACGGACTCTGTGTGTGGCCCCAGAGAAACCTGTTTCTAGAGCCCGTTGCCTTCCTTTTGCAATGGGCTTTGCAGCTGGTGATTCCATATAGACAAGCCTCCAAAGCTGCCCTTCCCTCCAGAGGAACTGATCTCTGTAGTCTGGAGGTCAGTTGTAATTCCAGGGTACCTCCAGGTGTCACCTGGAAGATGGCAGCCCTAAATGGCACAGTGCATGCATGCAGCAGACAGAAGGAAGGTTCGGCCCCTTTAGCAACGGCCCTTGGGTTTGGGCCACTTAGTGACTCAGAGTGTTAGACTGGATGGGCCACTGGCCTGAACCAACATGGCTTCTCTTCTTATGTTCTTCTGTTTGTGTATTGAGGAGTGGGGGGCTTGGGCAGTGATACGAAAACTGGGCGCTTGTGTGCACACCCATGTTTATTTCAGTTAAATTCTGGAGACCATTCATCATAATGTTGGTATTAATGGAGGAGGAGGAGGAGGAGGAGGAGGAGGCATTAGCAGAATGCATCTTAGGATGCATTAGCAGAAGCATTGTGTCCAGATCACGGGAGGTGGTAGTTCCGCTGTATTCTGCTATGGTCAGGCCCCACCTGGAGTACTGCGTCCAGTTTTGGGCACCACATTTTCGGAAGGATGTTGACAAACTCGAGCGGGTCCAGAGGAGGGCGACCAGGATGGTGAGAGGGTTGGAGTCCAAGTCTTACGAGGAAAGGCTGAGAGAGTTGGGTATGTTTAGCCTGGGAAAGAGAAGGTTTAGAGGGGACATGATTGCAGTCTTCAAATATTTGAAGGGCTGTCATGTAGAAGATGGAGTGAGATCTATTCTCTCTTGCTCCGGATTGCAAGACTAGATCTAATGGGTGGGAATTACAAGGGCGTCGTTACCGGCTTAATATCAGGAGAAACTTCCTGACTGTAAGAGTGGTTGAGCAGTGGAACAGATTGCCTCGGGAGGTGGTGGATGCTCCTTCGCTGGACGTTTTCAAGAGGAGACTGGACAACCATCTTTTGGGTATGTTGTAAGTATGTAGGGGTTTCAGCTGTGTTCCTGCAGAGTGCAGGGGGTTGGACTAGATGGCCTGCAAGGTCCCTTCCAACATTCTATGATTCTATGATGATTCTATGATTCTAGGAGGAGGAGGAGGAGACTGGATTTATACCCCGCCCTTCACTCTGAGTCTCAGAGCACCTTACAAACTCCTTCCCCTTCCCCTCCCCACAACAGACACCCTGTGAGGTAGGCGGGGCTGAGAGAGCCCTTTCGAGGACTGCCCTTGGGAGAACAGCTCCGAGAGAACTTGCGACTGACCCGAGGTCACACATGAACATATGAACACATGAAGCTGCCTTATTCTGAATCTGAGGCTCTTTAGCTTGGAGAAACGACGGCTGAGGGGTGACATGATCGAGGTTTATAAGATTATGCATGGGATAAAGGAGGTTGAGAAAGAAGTACTTTTCTCCCTTTCTCACAATACAGGAACTCGTGGGCACTCCATGAAATTGCTGAGCAGTCGGGTTAGAACAGATAAAAGGAAATACTTCTTCACCCAAAGAGTGATTAACATATGGAGCAGAAGTCCATCAGTGGCTATTAGCCACAGGGTATAGATGGGAACTCTCCGTCTGGGGCAGGTGATGCACTCTATTCTTGGTGCTGGAGGGGACAGCAGTGGGAGGGCTTCTAGTGTCTTGGCCCCACTGGTGGACCTCCTGATGGCACCTGGTATATTTTGGCCGCTGTGTGACAGAGTGTTGGACTAGATGGGCCATTGGCCTGATTCAACATTGGCTTCTCTTATGTTCTTAGGTTCTTATGTATGTTGTAGGGCTATCTTTCGGCTGTGCTCCTGCAGAGTGCCGGGGGTTGGACTAGATGACCTGCAAAGTCCCTTCCAGCTCTAACATTCTATGATTCTACAATTCTAAATCTAAAGCTGCCAACACTAAAAAGCACAATTTAAAAAAGGCATTTTCTGCATATCTTGCAAAAAATAAATAAATACCAAAATGAAACTTGAAAAGCAGAACAGCTTAGGGGGGATTTCCATATGATCACCGATAATGCTCTAATTGCTGTTTACCATCTTTTTATGCTAGGAGCAGGTGCTCTACCCAGCAAATATGGGGGGTCTTTCCTTGTTTATACAGATTGAAGCCTACCTGAGCTGATAAGGTGGGGGGGGAATAGTCATGGGGGCAGAAAATCGAGTGGGCGCAGAAGACAGCAGGATCATCCAAATCACAAGATGTGATAGTCCCGCCGTACACTGCATTGGTCAGGCCGCAGCTGACCAATGCAGTTCTGGAGGCCTCACTTGCAGTGCAGTTCTGGAGGCCTCACTTCAAAAAGGACGTGGGCAGAACGGAGCAGGGGCAGAGGAGAGCGACGAGGATGATCAGGGGCCTGGAGACCAAGAAGCCAGGCCTGTAGCTACAGGGGGCATCTCGGGGCCCGGCCCCCTGACTTACCATCAAGGCCCCCCAACTTCCCATCCAGCCCGGGCGCTCCCTTGGGGGGGGGTTGCAGGGATGTGTGCTGGGTGCCCCCTGACTTATTTAAACAATCCCTGTATAAATCATTGGTGCGACCTCATTTGGAATACTGTGTACAGTTCTGGTCACCACATCTTAAAAAGGATATTATGGCATTGGAAAAAGTGCAGAGAAGGGCAACTAGAATGATCAAAGGGTTGGAACACCTTCCCTATGAAGAAAGGTTAAAATGCTTGGAGCTCTTTAGCTTGGAGAAACGACGGCTGAGAGGTGACATGATCGAGGTTTATAAGATTATCAATGGGATAGAGCAGGTTGAGAAAGAAGTCCTTTTCTCCCTTTCTCACAATACAAGAACTCGTGGGCACTCTATGAAATTGCTGAGCAGTCGGGTTAGAACAGATAAAAGGAAATACTTCTTCACCCAAAGAGTGATTAACGTGCGGAATTCACTGCCACAGGAGGTGGTGGCAGCTACAAGCATGGACAGTTTCAAGAGGGAATTAGATAAACATCTGGAGCAGAAGTCCATCAGTGGCTATTAGCCGCAGGGTATAGATGGGAACTCTCAGTCTGGGGCAGGTGATGCACTCTATTCTTGGTGCTGGAGGGGGCAGCAGTGGGAGGGCTTCTGGTGCCCTGGCCCCACTGCTGGACCTCCTGATGGCCCCTGGTATATTTTGGCCGCTGTGTGACAGAGTGTTGGACTGGACGTTTTCAAGCGGAGGCTGGACGACCACCTTTCGGGTATGTTGTAGGTATGTAGGGCTATCTTTCGGCTGTGCTCCTGCAGAGTGCAGGGGGTTGGACTAGATGACCTGCAAGGTCCCTTCCAACTCTAACATTCTAGGATTCTATGAAGTTGTGAGCGAGTGATTTGGCCGCCGCATAAATCCTTCCTGAGCTAAGACAAAAACGTGTGAGCCAGAGGCTAAAAAAACCTGTGAGCTAGCTCACAGTCACTCAGCTTAGAGGGAACACTGGAGCCTGATACCCAGAATTCAACTTGGTTGGTCTTTAAGGTGCCGCCGGGCTCCAAATTTTTTGTGCCGCTTCAGACCAGCACGGCGACCTCACCTGAGTTCTACCCATGACAGACTGAGACTCTGTTTCCTCGCCGTGATAATCACGTCACTCCTGCCAGCTTTATGGTGTGCCACAAAGCTGTTTCCTAGCAGAGACAGGAGGGTGGAAGGATGTGGCCACTGGCCAGTCTGCAATCTGCCTGAAATTACCCACCTAGGCTCCAGTACAGGAGATCGGACTCAGCTGTTCCGGAAGCACCTTGTGTTTGCCGATAACCTTTTCGACTCCGACTAGAGGACTGCCGCCAAATATTTGACTTACGCCGTTTAAACAAACACAGTGCTAGATTTCTGGCTCCCAGATAGGGATGCCAGCCTCCAGGTGGGACACCTGGGGATCCCCTGGAATAACAGCTCATCACCAGACTACAGGGATCAGTTCCCCTGGAGAAAACATG
Organism: Gekko gecko; assembly: GCA_029375565.1. Taxonomy (NCBI): domain Eukaryota; kingdom Metazoa; phylum Chordata; class Lepidosauria; order Squamata; family Gekkonidae; genus Gekko; species Gekko gecko. The sequence goes on from JAPDNY010000005.1 coordinate 883,572, forward strand.
GACGCTTTGGACGGTGGTGTTGTACCCGACTGAGGTCCCTGTCCTCCCCGGGCCCCTTCCCCAAATCTCCAGGAATTTCTCCACCCGGATCTGGCAAGCCTACTTTCTCATTCCCTGACAGTTGCTGTGAGGGGCGGGGGGGACACAGCAACCCTCTTCTGATGCTCCCCGGCCTCATTTCCCTGCCCCTGCAAAAAGCACCCAGGATGCTCTGTCCCGTTGCACGGTGAGATATTTCTTCTAATGTATTTCTTTTATTGAAAACGTTTCTACCCCACCTTTCCTTGTGCTTCAAGGCGGCTTACGATAATAGCTGGAAAACGTTTTCCAGTTGAAACCAAAATACACGCATGAATATGTGAAGCTGCCTTCTATTGAAGCAAACCCTCAGTCCACCGAGATCAATATTGCCTACTCAGAACGGCGGCAGCTCTCCGGGGTCTCGGGTGGAGGTCTTTCACATCACCTGCTCCCTGGTCCTTTTCAACTGGAGATGCCGGGGACTGAACCTGGGACCTTCTGCATGCCAGGCAGAGGCTCTTCCACTGAGCCACAGTCCCTCTTTACAGCTCTCCAGGGTCTCAGGCAGAGCCCTGTCACACCACCCACTGCCAGATCCTTTTCACTGGAGATGCCGGGGACTGAACCTGGGACCTTTGGCATGCCAGGCAGAGGCTCTTCCACTCAGCCACAGCCCCTCTTTACAGCTCTGCAGGGTCTCAGGCTGAGGTCTTTCACATCAGCTACTTCCTGGTCCTTTTAACTGGAGATGTTGGGGATTGAACCTGGGACCTTCTGCATGCCAAGCAGAGGCTCTGCCACTGAGCCACAGTCCCTCTTTACAGCTCTCCAGAGTCTCAGGCAGAGCCCTGTCACACCACCCACTGCCAGATCCTTTTCACTGGAGATGCCGGGGACTGAACCTGGGACCTTTGGCATGCCAGGCAGAGGCTCTTCCACTCAGCCACAGCCCCTCTTTACAGCTCTGCAGGGTCTCAGGCTGGAGGTCTTTGCACATCAGCTACTTCCTGGTCCTTTTAACTGGAGATGTTGGGGATTGAACCTGGGACCTTCTGCATGCCAAGCAGAGGCTCTGCCACTGAGCCACAGTCCCTCTTTACAGCTCTCCAGAGTCTCAGGCAGAGCCCTGTCACACCACCCACTGCCAGATCCTTTTCACTGGAGATGCCGGGGACTGAACCTGGGACCTTTGGCATGCCAGGCAGAGGCTCTTCCACTCAGCCACAGCCCCTCTTTACAGCTCTGCAGGGTCTCAGGCTGAGGCCTTTCACATCAGCTACTTCCTGGTCCTTTTAACTGGAGATGTTGGGGATTGAACCTGGGACCTTCTGCATGCCAAGCAGAGGCTCTGCCACTGAGCCACAGTCCCTCTTTACAGCTCTCCAGAGTCTCAGGCAGAGCCCTGTCACACCACCCACTGCCAGATCCTTTTCACTGGAGATGCCGGGGACTGAACCTGGGACCTTTGGCATGCCAGGCAGAGGCTCTTCCACTCAGCCACAGCCCCTCTTTACAGCTCTGCAGGGTCTCAGGCTGAGGCCTTTCACATCAGCTACTTCCTGGTCCTTTTAACTGGAGATGTTGGGGATTGAACCTGGGACCTTCTGCATGCCAAGCAGAGGCTCTGCCACTGAGCCATGACCCCTCTTGACAGCTCTCCAGAGTCTCAGGCAGAGGTTTTTCCCATCACCTCCTGCCTGGTCCTTTTAACTGGAGATGCTGGGGAGTCGGGGACTGAACCTGGGACCTTCTGCATGCCAGGCAGAGGCTCCTCCACTGAGCCACAGCCCCTCTTTACAGCTCTCCAGGGTCTCAGGCTGAGGTCTTTCCCATCCCCTCCTGCCTGGTCCTTTTAACTGGAGATGCCGGGGACTGAACCTGGGACCTCCCGCATGCCAGGCAGAGGCTCTTCCACTGAGCCACGGCCCCTCTTGACAGCTCTCCAGGGTCTCAGGCGGAGGTCTTTCCCATCACCTCCTGCCTGGTCCTTTAAACTGGCGATGCCGGGGACTGAACCTGGGACCTTCTGCATGCCAGGCAGAGGCTCTTCCACTGAGCCACAGCCCCTCTTTACAGCTCTCCAGGGTCTCAGGCGGAGGTCTTTCACATCACCTCCTGCCTGGTCCTTTTCAACTGGAGATGCCGGGGACTGAACCTGGGACCTTCTGCATGCCAGGCAGAGGCTCTTCCACTGAGCCACAGCCCCTCTTTACAGCTCTCCAGGGTCTCAGGCTGAGGTCTTTCCCATCACCTCCTGCCTGGTCCTTTTTAACTGGAGATGGCAGGGACTGAACCTGGGATCTTCTGGGTGCCAAGCAGAAGCTCTTCCACTGAGCCACAGTCCCAGGGATGGGTGAAGAAGACCATGGCCACTTTCACACACATTGGATAATGCATTGTTAAATAGTGGGGGTTCCCCGGGTGAACAGGCTCCCAGTCTCGTGAACAGCCCTACTTCATTCAGTGATTTCAGCAAGAACCAGGCAGTAGACCAGAGCCTCACCTCGGATATATTGCCTGCAATGGCCACACCCCCACACACACCCCACTCCCAACGACAGGCTATTTACAAAACTTTATACCTTGACTGATGACTGCCAGAATCCTGTTGGTCTATTGTTATTCGGCTCCAAGCTCACCCTGTCCCTGGCAGCACAGTCCTGCAATGTTTCAGTCCCAATACATAACATGCATGTTCAATGCACTCTGGCTATCATTTCCAACTGGATTTTCCCCTGTGAAACACAAAAATCCAGTTGGGATAGGGTTGCCAGGTCCTTACTGTGTTCCAGCAAGGGGGGGGCTCTTCCTGGAGCTTTTAATGATGTCACCCAGAGGTGACATCATCACACAGGGCACATTGCAAGTGGAATGCTCTAACATTTGAGGGGAAACTCTATGGTGTCAACAGTGGGAGGGGGGTGTCAACAGTGGGAGGGCTTCTAGTGTCCTGGCCCCACTGGGGACCTCCTGAGGGCCCTGGTGTTTTGGGCCACTGTGTGACACAGAGTTGGACTGGATGGGCCATTGGCGTGATCCAGCATTGGCTTCTCTGATGTTCTTAAAGTGGCGCATAACCCTGGGTGTATAAGAAAACGCCACAAGATCCGAGCACCGGCTCATCCCTTCCTGCCCTCCCTCCCACCAGCTGCCTAAATTCACTGAATCAGCAGCGCTGTCAGATGGGCATCTCACTTCTGGTTAAAAACCTCCCAAGGAGGAGAGCCCGCCACCTCCCGAGGAAGCCCGTTCCACTGGAGAACCACTCTGACTGTCAGGAAGTTCCTCCTAATGTTTAGCCGAAAACTCTTCTGATAGATTAATTTCAACCTGTTGGTTCTGGTCCGACCTTCTGGGGCGACCGAAAGGTGGAAAGGGCCCTCTAAAGACAGAAAGTTTGAAAACGATCAGTGGGCACCCATGCCGGTTTCTCTCCCATGACTTTCAGCTCTCTTCAAAACTATCGTCCGTGTCCAGGCTCTGGTGTGCATGAAGAGATAGCGGAGCAGTTTTAGTGCTTCCAAAGCAAAGTGCTAGTCTCCGCAGCTGACAGGTGTTCCCGGTTTTACAAATATACAAAAGTCTGTTAACAGTGCGCTTGCACCGATGGAGACTCATGCTTAGAAATGAATGCTTCTGCTGTGGGCTAGCATGAAGCCTTGGTACAGTAGAGAAATTTGTGTTGCGGCGTCTTGCGCCAGCCGCAAACGAGTGTAACGAATAGTTCAGAACCCAAACCACCCCCAGTAATAATTTATCCTCCCTCTCCAGTAAGATTCCATTCTGCACAAATTTCCTGAATAAACTGGTAGTTAGCACTGTATTTTCAAACTCGGCTTTTCTATTTTGGTTCCTTCTTGGCCCAGGGACTGATGGCTCAGTAGTTTTGAAAGTCGGAAAACATGCTGTCCAGATGGTGCACCCAAAGTCCAGAGGTTTCTACCAAGGCCACAAAGTTTAATCCAAAAAAAGAAAAAAAGAGGGGGGAAATACAGTCTAGAAAACCAGACGTGCAAGTAAAAAACAACACAGATGACGAATGGTGCGTCAAAGGTGAATTTAGGAACCCATACGGGTATGTTAAAAGTGGATCGTTACGATTGCCTTTGGGATTATGTAAGAGTAAACAGGAGTCAGGGAAATGACCCTTTATGGGGCAACATGCCAATAATCTTAATGATCAATAGAACAAAGTATGAGTGCAGTGGTGCCTTTAAGACCAACAAAGTTGCACACAAACGTTTATACCCAGAATAAACCTTTGTTGGTCTTAAAGGTGCCGCTGCAGTCAAACTTTGTTCCACTAACAGAGTCCACCATTTTCCCCAGAGGAACTAATCTCTGCTACCTGAAGCGCAGTTGTAATTCTGAGGGATCTCCAGACCCCACCTGGAGATTGGCAACAATAGTTCCCCAGGAGGGAATGGCTCGTTTGGAGGGTGGAGTCTATGGTATTGTAAGAGAAATGGTACCCCATGTTACACAAACATTGGTCAAGCATCTCAAATCGGGTTAGAACAGATAAAAGGAAATACTTCTTCACCCAAAGAGTGATTAACATATGGAATTCACTGCCACAGGAGGTGGTGGCAGCTACAAGCATGGACAGTTTCAAGAGGGAATTAGATAACCATATGGAGCAGAATGTCCATCAGTGGCTATTAGCCACAGGGTATAGATGATTGTTCCTTGGAAGGCCAGATCCTGAAGCTGAAGCTCAAATACTTTGGCCACCAAATGAGAAGGGAGCATTCACTGGAGAAGACCCTGATGCTGGGAAAGATTGAAGGTCAAAGAAGAAGGGGACGACAAAGGATGAGATGGTTAGACAGTGTCATCGATGCAACGAACATGAAATTGAGCAAACTTCAGCGGACAGCGGAAGACAGGAGGGCCTGGCGTAATCTGGTCCATGGGGTCGCGAAGAGTCGGACTCGACTGTGCGACTGAACAACAACAACATAGATGGGAACTCTCAGTCTGGGGCAGGTGATGCACTCTATTCTTGGTGCTGGAGGGGGCAGCAGTGGGAGGGCTTCTAGTGTCCTGGCCCCACTGCTGGACCTCCTGATGGCACCTGGTATATTTTGGCCGCTGTGTGACAGAGTGTTGGACTAGATGGGCCATTGGCCTGATTCAACATTGGCTTCTCTTATGTTCTTATGTTCTTATCGTTGTTACGTACCGGACAAGAATCAGATCTCTCTTCTCTGCTCACACTGAACAAATCGTAACTATTCCTTTTTATGATATATTGAAGGTTCTAACGCTAACGTACCTGTTAAGATGAGCCCGCTATTTAGATCTATATTTGTATTTGTCTTTTGCTGTCCTTTGTTGATGGCACTCGGTTCTAGCACCCGTTTGTAATATTGTTATATTGTTCAATAAAATTCAAAAGGGGGGGACGCTTTGCTCCTAGGGTTGCCAGGTCTGGGTGGGAAAATACCTGGAGACTTTTGGGGGTGAATTTGGGAGAGGGCGGGGTTTGGAGAGGGGAGGGGCCTCAGCATAGTCCGATGCCACAGAGTCCACCCTCCAAAACAGCCATTTTCTCCAGAGGGGCCGATCTCTGTCAACTGGAGATCAGTTGCAGTTCTCCAGGATCTCCAGGCCTGAAGATTGGCAACCGCTCCACCTGTGGATCAGTGTTACCAGACTTCCTCTTTTTCGAGGACTCGCCCGCTTTTTTCTCTGTGTGTGTGCCCGCCCTCTTTGGTGCTCTTTTTAAAAAACTGACAAAAAATGTCCTCTTTCGGGGCTGGAAGGTTAGGAATATTCCTAGTTAGTAGCCATGACAGCTGCTGAAAGAGCAGGGGTGTTTAAAAGGAGATTTGTCGTAGTGATCATTTCCTTGAAGTAGTCCGTTGGGAAACATGTCCACATTCCTGATTTTCAAAAGGTCATAGAATCATAGAATGTTAAGAGCTGGAAGGGACCTTGCAGGTCATCTAGTCCAACCCCCTGCACTCTGCAGGAGCGTAGCCGAAAGATAGCCCTACGACATACCCGAAAGATGGTCGTCCAGCCTCTGCTTGAAAACGTCCAGCAAAGGAGCATCTACCACCTCCTGAGGCAGTCCGTTCCACTGCTCAACCACTCTTACAGTTAGGAAGTTTCTCCTGATATTCAGCCGGTATCGACTCCCTTGTAATTTCCACCCATTAGATCTAGTCTCGCAATCCGGAGCAAGAGAGAACAGATCTGCTCCAGCTTCTACATGACAGCCCCTCGGATATTTGAAGACTGCAATCTTGTCCCCTCTAAGCCCCTCTAATCAGAGGTCATCAAAACCATTCAGCCGGCCCCAGCTAGACTCCCTGGCAGTCTTCAACAGCATCTGGACAGACACTGGACAGGGGTGCTCTCAGCTGTGTGATTCTATGATTCTACGGTAAAGAGGGGCTGTGGCTCAGTGGAAGAGCATCTGCTTGGCATGCAGAAGGTCCCAGGTTCAGTCCGCAGCGCCTCCAGTCAAAAGGACCAGGCGGCAGGTGATGTGAAGAACCTCTGCCAGTGTGCGGCTCTTGATGGCCTGATTCTTGATGGCTTGACTTTTTAAAACATTGACGCTAAACTGTCTGGTAGTTAGAAATCTCTATGTACTGAATGTTACTGCTTAATGAAGACAATGAATATTTATACCTGACCAGGATGAAATAATGATATACTAATGCACTTTACTAAATAATGACTATAAATAGAACACATTAGTTTGTCGAAAGGTTTTTGCAGTGTATGCTTATTTGTTGCTGGACTGATTCAGTATAAGGCAAACTTTGTGTTGTGGCGCACTCATTTCTTTTTAAACCAACCACGGCGTTTCATGATCCACAAAGTCTAAACCTTTGCCCGCCGTCTATGAAACACAAGCTGATTTTCTTCTCAAAGTCTCTCATGGGCTCCAGTCACCAACGTAAATTTGCAATATGGTCACCTCTTAAGAACATAAGAACGTAAGAGAAGCCAAAGTTGGATCAGGCCAATGGCCCATCCAGTCCAACACTCTGTCACACAGTGGTCAAAAACATCAGGTGCCATCAGGAGGTCCAGCAGTGGGGCCAGGACACTGGAAGCCCTCCCACTGTTGACCCCCCCCCCAAGCACCAAGAATACAGAGCATCACTTGCCCCAGACAGAGAGTTCCTATAAGAACACAAGAGAGAAGCCAATGTTGGATCAGGCCAATGGCCCATCCAGTCCAACACTCTGTCACACAGCAGCCAAAAATACCAGGTGCCATCAGGAGGTCCAGCACTGGAGCCAGGACACTGGAAGCCCTCCCACTGTTACCCCCAAGCACCAAGAATACAGAACATCACTTGCCCCAGAGTCCCTATCTATACCTTGTGGCTAATAGCCACTGATGGACCTCTGCTCCATATGTTTATCTAATTCCCTTTTGAAACTGTCCATGCTTGTAGCTGCCACCACCTCCTGTGGCAGTGAATTCCATCTGTTAATCACTCTTTGGGTGAAGAAGGACTTCCTTTTATCTGTTCTAACCTGACCACTCAGCAATTTCATGGAGTGCCCACGAGTTCTTGTATTGTGAGAAAGGGAGAAAAGTACCTCTTTCTCTACCTGTTCTATCCCATGCATAATCTTACAAACCTCGATCATGTCACCACTTCAGCCATCGTTTCTCCAAGCTAAAGAGCCCCAAGCATTTCAACCTTTCTTCATAGGGAAAGTGTTCCAACCCTTTTATCATTCTAGTTGCCCTCTTCTGCAGTTTTTCCAAAGATATAATATCCTTTCTAAGGTGTGGTGACCAGAACCGTACACAGTACTCCAAATGAGGTCACACCATTGATTTATATAGGGGCATTATGATATTGGCTGATCTGTTTTCAATACCCTTCCTAATAATCCCCAGCATAGCATTGGCCTTTTTTATTGCAGTCGCACACTGTCTCAGCATTTTCATTGAGTTATCTACTATGGCTCCAAGATCTCTCTCTTGGTCAGTCTCTGCCAGTTTGAACCCCATCAACGTGTATTTATAGTTAGGATTTTTGGTTCCAATGTGCATCACCTTGCACTTGGCCACACTGAACCCCATTTGCCACGTTGACGCCCACTCGCCCATCCTCAACCGATCCCTTTGGACTGCCTCACAATCCTCCCTGGTTCTCACTACCCTGAACAACTTTGTGTCATCCGCAAATTTAGCCACTTCACTGCTTACTCCCAACTCCAAATCATTAATGAACAAGTTAAAAAGCATCGGACAGAGTACTGATCCCTGCGGTACCCCACTGCTTACCACCCTTCACTCAGAAAATTGCCCATTTATGCTCACTCTCTGTTTCCTATTAATTAGCCAGTTTTTGAGCCACAAAAGGACTTGTCCTTTTATCCTGTGATTTTTGAGCTTTCTTTCCTGAAATTGATATTTCTCAGCATTCCTTATTTCACAGGACAGAAGAGGAATCATTTTAATAAGATGGGTAGGGAGTATCAAAGACTTACCTCTCCTATGGTTTCTGGCTTGCATAGCGTCTTTTTCTGCTGGCTGACCTCCATACAGATTAATAGACTATTGTGTGAATGTACATCCATTTGCAGTTGAACATGGCGATTTTATTATCACGGCTCCTGAGTGTTTGTTTTCTCTTCCTGGAGCAGGCGTCAAGCTAAAATGATTTAGCCTGTTCACAGAAAGGTCCTCGTGACCCCCTGAGTAACTTCAGGTAACACCCCACCCCACCCAGGTCTGAAGAATCCTGTCAGTTTTACTAGTTCAAGTCCGAAAATACATTATGCACATTCAAATATCCAAATTGGGCATCCATGAAAGTGGGCGAAAAAAAAGCACATTTAGACCATGCGGAAATGAATTCTTGCTCCAAGAATAAAATGATGGTTAGGGGAGATGAAATGACTGAGATACTATCATGGCCTGAATGTAATATGGCCTGAATCTATTTGTTAAATCTGCCCCAACGAATAATGAGCTATTGTCCAGAGCAGGGGTCCTCAGACTCTTTCAGCCTGTGGGCAGCTTTGGAAATCTGGCACAGGGTGGTGGGTGAAAGTATAAAAGGGCTGCCGGAGGGAGTTTCAACCAAGTACAAAATGGCTGCCAAGGGCGGTGGAGGCAACCACGAAATGGCTGCCGAGGACAGGAGAGAGAACTGTAACCACTACAGTTCGGTATAGTGGTTAGAAGCGCGGACTCTAATGTGGGAGAACCGGGTTTGATTCCCCACTCCCCGACATGCAGCTGCTGGTGTGACCTTGGGTCAGTCACAATTCTCTCAGAGCTGTTCTCCCAAGGGCAGTCCTTAAAAGAGCTCTCTCAACTCCACCTACCTCACAGGGTGTCTCTTGTGGGGAGGGGAAGGGAAAGGAGATCGTAAGCCGCTCCGAGACTCCTTCAGGCAGTGAAGGGCGGGGTATAAGTCCAATCTCTTCTTCTTCTTCTCGCCTATATAAATTGGAGCCATTTCCTTCAGGGGTACTGATCTCTGTACTCTAGAGGTCAGTCATATTTCTGGGGGACCTCCAGGTCCCACATAGAGGTTGGCAACCCTTGGGAGAGGAAGTCTCACCCTACCTTGATATCAATTCCCCCCTCCCCATTACACTATGTAGACCGGAGGCACTGCCCTACTCACAGGTAGCCCCAACAGTGGAGCACCCCACTTCTGACCTAAACCAGAGACCTATAAAATTCAAGCCAAGGAAGGCGCTCTTAGCCTGATCCCTGGAGCTTACCGAAGCTCTGCAAAATTTCAGGTTGCACCCAGCAGAGGTATGCATAATGATGAGTTCCTCCAGGTGAAGTATCTGCATTTCCATAACTATTCAGTAGCCACCTGGCAAATAGCTCCTCTGTCTCCAAACCTTCACGTAGCCCTTTTTATGTCTATGTGAAAGTCCTTTGTCTCCAGACCTGTCCTTCCAGGGCCCCCCTCCCCTGCAGGATACCCAGATAAACCAATCAAAATTAACGATCCTTCCTGATGCCGATCAGGGACCCATCTCCACCTTTTGTCTAAGTCTGGAAACCTATTCAGCCTGCCCTGGTTGGACCATCAGTGGTCATCAAACCCGTTCAGCCAGCCCCGGCAGGGCCATCAATGATTATTAGACCCATCAAGTTCTGGGACTGGAGACTGCCCCAGAATTCCAAAATAGAGCATGCCCCACTTCGGTGTGCACTCTGAGGGCACCTATATTTAAGTACACCCTCATAGTTTCCTCTTTGGGCCTCCTTCTCTTTAGCATGAAACGCTGGCTGTTTCTGCTCTCCACTACATGGGCTTCTGTACATCAGGACAGGTAATATAAACCCCGTAACTGACCCTACTACTTGCTAACACCACCTCTTTGTTTCTTAGTTCTGAATTGTGTGCTCTTTCTTGACTGCTTAGTGTGATTGTAATTAGGGAAATTCCTTAATAAAAACTATTTGATTTACTCTTCAGATCTGGAGTCTTCCTACTGGAGTGGACCTTGGTATATGTAGGTGTGCGGTCCCTGGTACCCCTCTGGCTTCCTCTGTCTCATAGCTAATTTCCCCCAACAATGAGGCAGGCCGCTGGCGGTAACAACAATTCCACTTTTGAAATGTGCAGGAGATCTCTTTGTGGATTTTCCATTTGTCCCAACTACTTTAATCTTTTCTTTGGGTAAACTTGTGTGCGTGTGTTTTTAATGGAACTGTAATAGTTTATTGTTTGTCACGAGCAAGTATTAAAAGAAAGATATTAAACTTACACGGGTTTTTTTCCATTTGCCATCTCTATTTTGAGCTCCACCTGAAGTTAAAAAATATATTTACCATGAATTAATGGCTGCAAAGGAGCCATGCCTGGGATTTGTTTTCACTCTGGTGGGAAAGATGATAACCTTCTTCAGCAAAGACAGGCATTGCATTCCACAGACAGGCAAAGACCTGCTGTATCCGGAGTTTTATGATCCCAAAATTACTTCCAAAATTGCACATCATCCTATTATTTAAACATGCATTAACCTTACTTGGACTAATGGTTGATGGGATTAGTCAGGAATTTAGGGAAGCAATCGTTCGTTTTAACGGCCTTTGACAACACCAAGACAGAAAAGAAACATAACAGATGTAGCATTTTCCCAGCATGGACTGAGAAGGGGAAGAAGCCCTTGTGTCCTACATTTGAGCTTCTTACAGAATCATAGAATCACAGAGTCGGAAGGGGCCATACAGGACATCTAGTCCAACCTGCTGCTCAGTCCAGGATCAGCCTAGAGCAGGGGTGTCAAACATAAGGCCCGTTTGGTGTAGTGGTTAAGTGCGCGGACTCTAATCTGGGAGAGCCCGGTTTGATTCCCCACTCCTCCACTCGCAGCTGCTGGATGACCTTGGGCAAGCCATAGTTCTATCAGAGCTGTTCTCTCAGGAGCAGTCCTAGATAGCACTCTCTCAGCCCCACCGACCTCACCGGGTGTCTGTTGTGGGGAGGGGAAGGGAAAGGAGTTTGTAAGCCGCTCTGAGACTCCTTTGGGCAGGGTATAAATCCAATCTCTTCTCTTCTTCTTATGCAGCCTGCGAGAAACTAGTGCAAGGGAGGGAACAGGAGACTGCTTAGGGGGAAGTGAGCAGAGCCACTCCAATTGTGGCTTCAGCATGGCAGAACAACCTCACCTGCAGCAGTCAAGCAGCGTGGGAATGTCTGCCCAGTGCTGCGCAGCTGGCTGTCTTGAAAGAGTTCTTGAAGTGCACGGACTCTGATCTGGGAGAACCGGGTTTGATTCCTTTCTCGTCCACTTGCAGCTGCTGGGTGACCTTGGGCAAGCCACAGTTCTGTCAGAGCTGTTCTCTCACGGCCAGTCCTCGAAAGAGCTCTCTCAGCCCCGCCTACTTCACAGGGTGTCTGTTGTGGGGAGCAGAAGGGGAAGGAGCTTGTAAGACTCCAAGTGAAGGGTGAGGTATAAATCCAATCTCTTCTCTTCAGTTCTTCTTCTTCTCCAGTCCACCAATATAGGTTTTAGCTGTTGTAGATTTTCTGGGTTGTGTGGCCGTGGTCTTGGCATTGTAGGACCTGACGTTTCGCCAGTAGCTGTGACTGGCATCCTCAGAGGTATCACACAGAAAGATGGAGTACTCTCTGTGTCAAGGTGAGAAGAAGAAAAATGGTAGGCAGGTAATTTATATCTACTCGGGAAGGTGGGGTAGGGCTGAGTCAATTGTCTTCTCACCTTGACACCTTAACTCTACTCATGGACACAGAATACTGAAAGACACAAATCTCAGCTGATCCAGAAAAGCACTTTTCTCCTTAAACATCTCATGTCGTCAACTCTTGCTTGGGAAAGTCCTGGAGATTTTGGGGTGGAGTTTGGCAATGGGGGAGTTTGGAGATGTGATTCTATAGAGTCCTGTTTCCTCTAGGGGAACTGATCTCCCCTAGTCTTCATCAGTCATAATACCAGGAGAATTCCAGGACCCACCATATAATTGCCAATTTCCAGGTGGTTATATAAACTATATAAACTTTGTTAAGTTTGCATTTCAGTAAGTATGTATGTTTTGGCAACTGGGGATGTAATAAATATACTATAAATCGTGGATATGTCATAGAAATATATTTTTAGTTTCACAGCCAAGAGTAGCAGCTATCTGAAGAAGCGGAATGCGAACGCGGCAGTGAAGCCAGCCATGCATAACTAATACTCCTACAGATCTCATGGAACTTTCTTTCTCCTGAAACTGTTTATACATGGGATTGGCAGACTTTATTCAGAGTCTTTCCTTTGTATTAAGTACTTTTTGATCCTAGCTCTTTAAGAATATATAAGGGTGTTTGTTGAACTCAATAAGAATTTTACTGTTTGAGTGGATTTGTACAATACAATCTTTCTGCTTTTTTCGTAATTTATTCATGGAGTGTTTATATATTGATACAACTTCCAGGCAGTGGCAGATTTATAGTATGTATATGATCTGGGAAAGATTGAAGACAAAAGAAGAAGGGGACGGCAAAGGATGAGAAAATGTTCCCTCTAAGCTGTGGAGTCTTGTGAGCAAAAATTCTACTTTGTGAGCTACTGGCATTAAAGTTGTGAGCAAGTGACTTGGCTACTGCATAAATTAGTTTGATCTGGAGCCATCCTTCCTGAGCTAAGACAAAAATGTGTGAGCTGGAGGCTAAAAAACCGTGAGCTAGCTCACACTAACTCAGCTTAGGGGGAACACTGGATGAGATGGTTAGACAGTGTCATCAAGGCAACGAACATGAAATTAAGCAAACTCCGGAGCACGACGGAAGACAGGAGGGCCTGGCGTGATGTGGTCCGTGGGGTCGCGAAGAGCTGACTCGACTGTGCGACTGAACAACAACAATAACAAATATGATCTGTATTCCCCGTTGTTGGGGGGGTTCACGTACTTGTAACGGCCAGTGGCTATTAACAATAAACTGAACTGAACTGGGGGGGGGATGGTAGGCAGTTCCCCTGAAGAAAATGGTTGCTTTGGAAGGTGGGCTCTATGGCACCGTACCCCACTGAAGTCCCTCTCCAAACCCCACCCTCACTAGGTTCTGCTCCCCAAATCTCCAGGTATTTCTGAAACCAGACCTGGCAATCCTACTCCACCTGGATGTTTGATTGTTTGTTTGTTTATTTATCCTGCCCTCCCCACCGTATCAGGCTCAGGATGGCTTACAGAACATACATATAAATGTATACGTTAAAACTCCAAAATATGCTAAGAATAGAGTTAAGCTAAAATCACAGTATATAAAACCATAACTTCTCAGGAGGACACAGATGTAATAAAAGATGGCGGCGTTCTCTCAGCATTTAAATGGTCACCTACACCTTAGTCCTGCCATGCTGTTGGTCGTCAGGTTGGTGATGCTGTTGGTGTTCGGGCCAAGGCCGTGATGTTAAAGGCAGCACCCTAATTGGAAAGCCTGGTGGAAGAGCTCTGTTTTACAGGCCCCACGGGACTGCAAAAGGTCCCGCGGGGCCCTGATGTAATCCGGGAACTAATTCCACCAGTAAGGGGCCACCACAGAAAAGGCCCTGGCCCTCGTCACGGCCAGCCTGGCTTCTTTAGGGCCCGGGAGAACCCGGCGATGTTGGGATCCCGATGTTGGCAAACCTATTAAGCAGGGCTTTTTTTGTAGAAAAAGGCCAGCAGGAACTCATTAGCATAACAGGCCACACCCAACAGCAGAAACTCATTAGCACATTAGGCCGCACACCTGACAGCATAGCTCTTTAGCATATTAGGCCACACCCCCATGTCACCAGGAGGGCGGTCATCCAGCCACACCCACCTTCTGCTTCTTATTCTGTTTACCTTGTTTGTGGTCAAAACCCAGGGCTTTTTTGGTAGCAGGAACTCCTTTGCATGTTAGTCCACACACCCCTAATGTAGCCAATCCTAATGAGTTTCTGCTTTTGGTGTGACCTATTATGCTAATGAGTTCCTGCTGGGCGTGGCCAACTCGGGAGCCAGCCGGAACTCCGTTCCTGTGCGTCCCTGCCCAAAAATAGCCCTGCTATTAAGGCATCACCTGCTGAATTCTGCCTGCCTCGCCACTGTTCGTGGCACAGGAACACTGCAGTGAAAATAAGCAGCGATGTTAATGGATTCACGTTCGGCACCGATCGTGGAAATGGTGCGACCTTTTATTTACTTTATTTATTTATTTACTTGTTCAGATTTATAGAACGGCTCAGGGCTGCATTAAACTCTGCAAGAAAGAAACTCTGCACTGGAAAGGAGGGTTCGTGTGGCAAAAGTTCTGTTTCTGGTCTCACATGCTGACACACTCTGAACATCTGACAGCAGTGCCGATTGTGTGAACTTAAGCAGATCATGAGAGGGAGGGCAGGAAGGGTTGCCTCCGTGCTTAGTTCTTGTGGCCGTTTCTTACACGCCCAGGGAAATGCTGATGGCCACTTTGGGATAAGGAAGCAATTTTTCTCCAGGCCAGTTTGCCCGGGGATTCTGGAGGGTTTTTGTCATCTTCTGGGCACGGAACCGCAGTCACTGCAGATGTGGAGGGAGATGTATTTGTGAATTTCCTGCATTGTGCAGGGGGTTGGACTAGATGACCCTGGAGGTCCCTTCCGACTCTATGATTCTTTCTCCTGCACGCATACCACCTACACTATCCAGGGCCTATATTTGCAAAGTGCATATGAATTTAGGAAGGGTAATAGAAACTCTCCATTCTGTGCATGGCCTGCCAGACAAAAACAGAACTGAGAGCTGTGTACTAGACTTTTGCAAAGCCGGCTGTTGTGGTTTGCTGCAGAAAAACCAACCAAGTGTCTGGCAGCGCCTAAAAATGCGAACAATTTTACCGTAACGCAAACCTTCCCGACCATCAGACAGTGTGAGCTTTGTCTTTTGTATAAAAGTGCCCCAGTAATAAACTTTACTGTGGTCTTTTCCAGCCTCTGCAAAATACACATCAAGAACCAGCCAGACGAAAGCATGGATCTCGCAAAGGGCAAATGAAGTGGTTGATCAGAATCTGAGCGGTACCAGTTTAGGCTGCTTTCTGATTGAATGCTTCTTCATATTTTTTTTTGAAAAAAAAGCCAAAACCATGCAGGTTGAAATGAGCAGGATAGGGCATACGATTCTAGGTTAGTTATCTCCATGAAATGCTAGCTTTCTACATGCAGGGAATTCGGATGCTGTTGGGATTTTCTTTTGATGTTTTGGTTTTTGAACGGCGGAGCTTTGCCTGGTGGGTTTAAACTTCCCGCCAAACTTCTTAATCCAGTAGTCACACGGAGGTGGTGAAACTTTTCTGTGGGTGCTTTCAGACGCTCCGTTTGAACCGCTTTCGGCACGCTTCAGGAACAGATTTTATGTGCACGTTCACACACCCAACATCTGCACACCGTCCCCAGCTGTCGCTCTCCAGATCAAACCCCCTTTAAAACGGAGTATTTTGATACCACTTACCCAAGTGGTGTTTTCCTGATTCTCCGGTTTCGAGCCGCACTTTTCTGACATCTGATCGCTCCTGTGGTGTCGAGACACTTCCGGGCACTTCAGCCCCCTCCCCTCTGGAAAGCTGCCACGGAAGCCCAAGGCTTCCGCTTTTCGTCCGCCATTTTTTATGCCTTGGCGGTGTGCGCATAGGCGGAGCTCCACTCCTAAGCTAAGAAGTTTAAATGGTGCCTAGTTTTAGCGTTTAGACAAGTTCAGGATCTCACAGAGGCCAGTTTCGGGGTAAAAGTTTAAAGGGAAGTGTGGAAATTGCTGTTCTGCGCATGCGCGAAAAGTTTAGTTCTACAGATGGCCGCCCATGCGCATGCTCAAACTGAGAGAAAAAAATAACTCCACCGATGCATGCTCCTGCGTGTGGATGATGGGGAGCGATGTGGCTGCGTAGCGATCCGGAACAAGGAGGCGAGTGTGATCGCGATTCTCTGGGTTAAAAAAAAATGCATCGGGACCAGAGCAATTTACACCGCTCCCGGCACGCTGTCTGACCGCACCCTAAGACAACTCTATTGTGCCATGGCCAAAGAATCCTTTCAAAATACAGAAGTCACAAATGCATTCTTCTAACTCCTTCTCCTTCTCTCGAAAGCTCTGCCGCAAATTTTGTCAGTATTTAAAGTGATACAGGACTCTTGCTCTTTTCTCCTGCTACAGACAGACACGGCTACCCATCTTGAAGCAACAGAACAAAATTCTGGGTGTTAGCTTTCGCCTGCATGTACACTTAACCTGAAGAAATGTGCATGCACATGAAAGGTTACACCCAGGTCTTAAAGGTGCCACTGGACTCAAACTTTATTTGTATGCTAATTTGCTGTGATTCACAGGTCTTACCAACTGCTTCCATCCAGTCTTAGCTAATTGCTAAATTACATGTGCATCTTGACTCTAACTAACCCCCCACACACATACACACACATGTAAGGCTTGAGGAAGTCTGTTTTAATGTATCCAAAAGGTAACGTGTCTGTCATGCAGGACAACATGCAAAAAGCTTATACCCAGAATGGAATGTTGTGGGTCTTAAAACTGCCACCAGGTTCGAACTTTATTTGCAGGCTAATTTGCTGCTGTTCACAGGTCTTACCAACTGCTTTAATGCAATCTCAGCTACACCTGTTGCTAAATTACTTAAGCACCTTGACTCTGACTTGCCCTTCCTGGCAACTAACCCCCTCCCCACCTATATGTAATGGTTGAGGAAGTGTTGTTTCGATGTATCTGAAGAAGTGTGCATGCACACAAAAGCTTATACCCAGAATGGAATGTTGTGGGTCTTAAAACTGCTACCAGGTTTGAACTTTATTTGCAGGCTAATTTGCTGCTGTTCACAGGTCTTACCAACTGCTTTAATGCAATCTCAGCTACACCTATTGCGAAATTACTTATGCGCCTTGACTCTAACTAGCCCTTCCTGGCAACTAACCCCCTCCCCACCTACATGTAATGGTTGAGGAAGTCTTGTTCTGATGTATCTGAAGAAGTGTGCATGCACACAAAAGCTTATACCCAGAATGGAACGTTGTGGGTCTTAAAAGTGCCAGGGGGCTCGAACTTTATTTGCAGGCTAATTTGCTGCTGTCCACCGGTCTTCCCAACTGCTTTCCTCCAATCTTAGCTATATTTATTGCTAAATTACTTTCACACCTTGACTCTAATTCGCCCTTCCTGGCAATGAACCCCCCTCCCCACCTACATGTAATGGGCTGAGGAAGTCTTGTTCTGATGTATCTGAAGAAGTGTGCTTGCACACCCAAGTTTAAACCCAGAATAAAACTTTGCTGGATTTAAAGGTGCCCCCTGGACTCAAAACTGTGGCTGCTTCAGACCAACAGGGCTGCCCCCACCTGAATCTATTTTATTATGTATCTTTTTGATCTGTTAACCCTGAGGAGGGCAAGAAAGTGGGGGAGCAAATCCTGTCAGTTAATAAACAAATAAACCAAAATCACTGCAGGTCGAAAACTAGCCTTTCCCCCCCTGACATGCTAGATTTCTACGCGCAAGGTTTATTGTTTCTCTCATTTGGTACGGACTCAGGGGGGAACATTCGAGGCACTTCTCCCCTGACACCCCCCCCCGGCTCATACTATGACTTGGTACATCTCAAACTGTCAGCGGAGCATAACGGACGGGCGTGGGGAGCGAGCCAACGAGCGCGCGCGCCCACCGCCTGAACCAATCCGGCCTGTCCCTCCCCTCTCCTCCTCCCGCCTCCCCCCCCAACTGTCACCGCCGCGCGCGCGCCCGCCCTTTGCCCCGCCCAACTCTTCAGAACCGTTGGCCAAACAAACAAACAAACAAGCAATCAACCCACCCGTCTTTCATCAACATTTCTTCAAACCGGTCGTCGGAATTATTTTCTTCGGCGCGACTCAATTTCGTGACAGGCTTAGACCGCCGGAGGGGAGGGGCTCCGAAGGCCTCCGTTCTCCCGCCTTTGATCCTCCCCCCTTTTTTTTTCTTTCCCGCCTTCCCCTCCTCTCCCTCCCTCCCCGGCACGCTTCGAGCCGCCTCCTGGCCCCGCCCCAAGCCTGTGATTGGCTGGCGGGGCCCTTAATAACGGAGACTGGCGGGCCGGAGGTTTCTTTCGAGCGTGGCTGCGCGGGGGTGTGGGTGAGTCGCGGGGAGGTCGAAAGGGGGCGGGGCCCGGCGTCGTCAGAGTGACGCATGCGCGACGCGCTCGTCCTTCCTCGGAGGAGCCGGGACGGGGCTGCTCGGGGGCCGGGCCGCGACCTGGGACGTCGCCCTGAGAAGGTGGTCGCGGGGGGGGGGGGGGCCGGAATGGAATGCTCGGTCGTGGGGAGGGCGGCGTGTGCGCATGCGCGGGTGCAAAGCGAGCAGGTGGGCTGCGTGTCCGCTTTGCACGGGTGTCTCGTCGCGTCTCGTGTGAAGGCGGGAAGGAGGGCGTCCCGGGCGCCCGCGCGCTGTCCTCCGTGCAAAACGGCCCTACCACCCGCACACACACACCCTTCTCGGTTTTCATTCATTGCTTTTTTTTGCATGGGTGCAATCCCCACGTGCGGAGGCACAAAGGGAATCCCGCATTGCGGCGGCCTGGGCCCGCGCGCGCGGCTTCCTCGTGCTGGGGCGGCGGCGGCGGTGGGGGAAATGTTGCATGGGTTGGGGAGGAGAGGCGGCCTGGGATCCCGCCCTGCGGGGTGGCTTTTTTCTATGGGAGGGGGGACCTTTGCAAGACTGAACGGGACGCAGGGGCGAATTAGACTCCCCCTCCACCCTTTGCAATGCTCTCTCTAAGCTGTCGAGCCTTGTGAACAAGAATTCCGCTTTGTGAGCGCCTGGCGTTGAAAGTTGCATGGATTAGTTTGCTCTGGAGCCCCCTCCTTCCCGAGCTGAGACCAAAATGCGTGAGCCGGAGGCTAAGAAAACTGGGAGCTGGCTCACACTGGACTCAGCTTAGAGGGACGCACACTGCTAGGGACCACTGCTCCCTCTAAGCTGTGGGTTCTTGTGAGCAAGGATTCCACTTTGTGAGCTCCTGGCGTTGAGAGCTGCATGGATTAGTTTTCTCTGCAGCCCCTTCCTTCCCGGAGCTGAGACCAAAATGCGTGAGCCGAAGGCTAAGAAAACTGGGAGCTGGCTCACACTGGACTCAGCTTAGAGGGACGCACACTGCTTAGCTCCTCTAAGCTGTGGATTCTTGTGCGCAAGGATTCCACTTTGTGAGCTCCCGGCATTAAAGTTGCGAGCTGAGTGGTTTGGCTGCTGCGTGACTTAGTTTGCTCTAAAGCCATCCTTCCTGAGCAAAGACGAAAAAATGCATGAGCCGCAGGCTAAAAAAACTGGGACCCAACTCACACTAACGCAGCTTGGAGGGAGCATTGCCCCTGGGGGTGCAGAGTTCGAATTCCCCGCTTCTGACCTTGAGCCAGTTTCCCACCTCTGCCCCGGGGAAGATGAAAGGGTGGTGGATAAGCGTTTGCAGTGCCCTGGACTCTGCGAGATGGGAGGCAGCTTACCTTACCTTGCAGAGACATTCGAACGCTTGGCCATATAGGGCGAATGAATGACCTTTTCCCGGGACAGGCAGTGCCTGTGGCCCAGGCAGGCCTTTCCACATGGAGTCAATGTCACCGTGCACGTGGTTCTTGGGGAGCATGGAGGGTTGGGGGCATTAGTGTGCTGTGGGGGAGGCTGTGAGGATTTCTGGGTTTACGTGCTCGCCCCTGGGAAGGACAGGGTGCTCCAGGAGATGGGAAGATGGGGCACGGGGCTCAATTTGCGGCCATGAACGAACTCAAGGTGAATTAATGAGGAGGTGGGGACGAGGACGGGCCTCGCCTCACAGTGGCTGGTTGTGTAATTGGACGGCCCTGCGGTCTGGTGCCTACGTGCAGCTGGGGGGAGCCGTGATTTGGAGCGCGTGCTTGCAATTTCCTTGCTCGAGAGATCTGGGGAAGAAGTAGCATGGCAGGTCGATTTTCTTGGCAAGGGGTGAGGGCTGGCACTTCCGCCTCTCAGCTTGCCTGGTACGGCAACGGCGTTCCCCTGCTCTGATCCGCGCCACTTCCCCAGCACTGTTAATCCGCCATTGCTGCGGCAGGTGCATGCCTTAAAACACGTGTGTTGATGTACTACAGCGCTCCCTGCAGAGTGGTTCCCACGGCTCCCTTGTGGTGGGGCAGGTGCCGCTGAAGGACATGAACACTTTCGCCTTTCACTTCTGCCGTGCTTTGCGCTGGGGAAGCGTTTTTTTAACTGGCTTTCCAGCAGCAGTTGGTAGCTTTGCTCTCACATCCGTCTGGAGTCTAAAGGTGCCAATGTTTTGCAAAAAAAAGAGAAAGAACAGTGTTAAAAGCACTGGTCAGCTCTGATCAGGTTTAGCTGGCATTGAACTGTACCGTTCCTCTAGCATTTGGGTGCTTTCTCTAATAGTGACAAGGCTGAAAAGCCCTCTGGGCGCAGTAAAGAACAGAAGAGAAGCCATGTTTCTCCAGGCCCATGTCCCATCCAGTCCAACACTGTCAGTGGTCAAAACCCAGGTGTCATCAGGAGGTCCACAAATGGGGCCAGAACCCCAAAAGCCCTCCCACTGCGCCCTCCCCCCAAGCACCAAGAATACAGAGCCTCCCTTGCCCCAGACGGAGAGTTCCTATCTATAACTTGTGGCTAATAGCCACTGATGGACCTCTGCTCCAGATGTTTATCCAAGTCCCTCTTGAAGCCGTCCATGCTTGTAGCTGCCACCACCTCCTGTGGCAGTGAATTCCACGTGTTCATCACCCTCTAGACCAGGGGTGGCCGAACTTGCCTAACTCAAGAGCCACATAGAATAAACGTCAGATGTTTGAGAGCCACAAGACATGAACAGATATAACCCACATGTTTTTATTGAAAGATATGCAAGCTTGCTTTTTATTAATATAGATTGAGACGGCCAAAAATAAAAACCAAAAGGGTAAAAATAGGTATTGATAATGATATTTAACTTTAGGTGGGGAGGGAAGTGAGAAAGAAAGTGGAAAGAAAGCAACTTTAAGTTTAAATGCATCTTTCAAGACCCCCACAGCAGCTGGCTTGGAGAAGGCATTTAAAGAGAGAAATGCCTTTTCCAAGCCAGGCGGTGGGGAGGGTCTTTAATAAAGCATTTAAAGTTGCTTTCTTTCTCTGCCCCGTCCCCCCCCCAATCTCGAGCCTACCCAGGGAGTGGAACACTGACTTGGGAAGAGAAGACCGATCGGGGAGGCGTGCCTCCCTTTCACTTCCCCAGCCGTCCTGTCGGGAGCCACACGATATGTGTGAAAGACCCGCATGTGGCTCCAGAGTATGGCTGCGCCTGTTTTAGACCTTGTGGCTAATAGCCACTGGTGGAACTCTACCCCAGTTGCTTCTCCAATTCTGTCTTGAAGCTCTCTGTGCTTGTAGCTGCCACCACTTCTTGCAGCAGCGAATTCCACATGTGAATTACTCTTTGGGTTCAGAAGTGTTTCAGAGCAGTGGCACTGCGGATCTTTAATCAATCCTTCTTGGAAGGTATTCTGGTGACCAGACATGCCTTCCTGTATGCAGCCATTAATTGATTAGGGTTCTCAAGCTGACCGGCGATCAGTGTTTCCTCTAAGACGAGTTAGTGTGAGCCAGCTCACAGTTTTTTAGCCTCCAGCTCACAGATTTTTGTCTTCGCTCTGGAAGGACGGCTCCGGGGCAAGCTAGTTTATGCAGCAGCCAAATCGCTCGCTCACAGCTTTAATGCCGGTAGCTCACAAAGTAGAATTTTTGTTCACAGGACTCCACAGCTTAGCGGGAGCTTTGCGGGCGAGCAGTTGAAATTTTATGTGTTCATTTACATTCCTCCTGTCTTTCCGGGGTGGGGGGCATCATTCTCTTCTCCTCTCCATGTTGTCATCACAACGACCCTGTGAGGAAGGTTAGACTGAGTGGGTGTTTCCCAGCGGGCCTCCGTAACACTATTGGGGATAGGGACCTGGGTGTCCCCACGTCTTAGTCTGGCAGTTAAACCACTGCAACACAGTGGTGGTCAACGCCATTTCACATTGGAGCTTTTTTTAAAAATGATACTGGCTGCACTTTAGCTTTGAACTAGGTAAAATGAAGACCTTAACAGGGAGTGAGAGCTACAATAACAGGGCTTACAGTACATGCGGAGTTCCGGTTGGAAGAGCTGGTGCAGAAGAAGTGTTTTCCCTTGGGATATAGTTTCGGGGCTGCTCTACAGGTGTAGTGTATCTTGCACAACTAGCAGCAGGGCGAATCTTGGTGCCATAAACGGAGGCATATCAGTTATCGTTTTCCGTGGAAATATCTCTGCTCTTCCAGGGAAAGGGTGGAGTTCAGTTTATGCTTTATCTAGCCCATAGCAGCCAAGTGCTGGACACTGGGCTGGGTTCCAGTTCTCCTTGAAGCACTTATCTCCTGCACATGTAATGCGCCGGGTGCATAGCTGAGATCTCGGGCTGTCTCTCTGTCTGCCTTAACCGCACAATAATGTCTAGCTAATGTATGGACTGTAGTTTATAGAAGCAGATATTGACTGACCGGTGCACACAATTTCCTGGCCGCTGTTCATGCTTCGTAAGCATACATGGGCACTGAGATTTATTCTGTAGTCTGCCTTTTCCACTGAGGTTCAAGGTGGGTTACACAGTGTAAGTCAGCTGAAGAGACATAATAAGCAATAGGGTTAGGGTTCTGGAAGTCTGAAACAAACCTGACATGTTAAACAGTGCAAGAAATGGTATTACATTCAACGCAGAGAGAGCAAAGGTGAAATGATAGAGCAACAGGTAACGCATAAGAACATAAGAGAAGCCAATGTGGAATCAGGCCAATGGCCCATCTAGTCCAACTCTCTGTCACACAGTGGCCAAAAATACCAGGTGCCATCAGGAGGTCCAGCAGTGGGGCCAGGACACTAGAAGCCCTCCCACTGCTGCCCCAGACTGAGGGTTCCTATCTCTACCTTGTGGCTAATAGCCACTGGTGGACTTCTGTTCCATAAGTTTATCTAATTCCCTCTTACTTGTAGCAGAGTGAGCTCCCATCTCTGGTCCCAGCTCCTGCCAAATTAGCAGTTAGAAAGCAAGAAATTGCAAGTGGATAAATAGGTACTGCTTCGGTGGGAAGGTAACAGCGTTCCGTGCACCTTGGCATCTAGTCATGCCGGCCACACGACCACGGCAACGTCTTCGGACAGCGCCGGCTGTTCAGCTTGGAAACGGAGATGAGCACCGCACCCCTAGAGTCGGATTCGACTGGCTTTCGAGCAAGGGAAACCTTTACCTTTAGTATAACCCACAGTCCCCTCTTCTCAGTCATTCTGTTATAATGAAGCCACATTTCCTTTGTCAAAAGCCCTTCTGAACAATTATGTTTTACGTAGTTTGCAGTAATGGGCTTAGATTACAGGCAGAAGAGTACTGGCTGGATATTAGGGAAAGTTTTGTACAGTACAATGGTTCAGCAGTGGAACCAGCTGCCTAGAGAGGTGGTGAGCTCCCCCTCGCTGGCCGTCTTTAAGCAGCGGCTGGACAGACACTTGTCGGATTCTCTAGGCTGATCCTGCATTGAGCTTGGACTCGACGGCCCCTTCCAACTCTGTGATTCGACGTGCAAAAGTCTGCATTGGAGGCTGCATTGGAAAGGAACAAGGGAGCCTTCCGCACCTCCGATATTTATCAGACAACTTCCTGCGTCCAATTTGAATTTGTCCGACAAATTCTTGCGCGCTTGGCATCTCGAGGCCAGCACTCGCCCTGCCCCTGGCTTGTTAGTATGCTAAACATAATTAAAACCCGAAATTGGGATGGGCTTTCGTTACGCCTTTGCCTGCCTGGAGAGCAGCCCCGTCTTGTCAGAGCTCGGAAGCTAAGCTGGGTCGGCCAAGGTTAGTACTTGGAGAGGGGACACCCCCGCCCCCCCCCAGAAAAACGTGGGATTGTGACTGTCTGCTGTGAAAAGTGGGTGGACTTTGGACAGTTTGGGGGGGAGGTCCAGAAGAAGACCTTCTGTCTTCCCAAGAAGGTGGATTCTCTTCTGTGACTACTCCCGACGGCAAAGCAAAGAGCTGCCAAAGGTTTGGAGGGGTTAACTGGTGCTTTCTGGAAGCGCTGCCCCCCGCCCCCAGCCAGAAATGTTCACTGGTGACTCTTTGCTGCAGCTCTACAAATAACCTTCCTGATACTGCCCATGAATTACATAAGAGAAGAAGAAGAGATTGGATTTATACCCCACCCTTCACTACCCAAGGGAGTCTCAGAGTAGCTTACAAACTCCTTTTCCCTTCCCCACAACAGACACCCTGTGAGGTCGGTGGGCCTGAGAGAGCTCTGACAGAAGCTGCTCTTTTTCCAGAACAGCTCCGAGAGAACTATGGCTTTGCCCAAGGTCATCCAGCCAGGTGCAAGTGGAGGAGTGGGGGATCAAACCCGGTTCTCCCAGTTTAGAGCCCACGCACTTAACCACTACACCAAACCGGAGGACACAGAGTTGGTTTTTATATCACGCTTTTCTCTACCCAAAGGAGTTTCAAAGTGGCTTGCAGTCGCTGTCCCTTCCTCTCCCCACGACAGACACCCTGTGAGGCAGGTGGGGCTGAGAGAGTTCTTAGAGAGCTGTGACTGCCCCAAGGTCACCCAGCTGTCTTCTGGTGGAGAGGAGGAGTGGGGAGTCAAACCTGGTTCTCCAGATTAGAGTCCGCTTCTCTTAACCACTCCACCACACTCGCTTTCCATGTTGGATCGGGGCAGTGGCCCATCCAGTCCAACTCTCTGTGTCACACAGTGCCAGTGCCACACCGGAGGTCCGCCAGCAGGGCCATCAATTTGGAAGCCCTCCCACTCTTGCCCGCCAAGCGGCAAGAAGACAGAGCATCACTTGCCCCAGACTGAGAGTTCCAACTGTACCTTGTGGCTGATAGCCACTGATGGACCTCTGCTCCGTATGATTATCCAATTCCCCTCTTGAAGCCGTCTATGCTTGTAGCTCCAGTATCCGTATACTAGAGTAGAACAGAAGTTTCTGAGTGCGCATGTGCCAGAACTCATCTACTTTGTATTTGTGTCTTCTTATAATGACTAGCTGCGGTGGCTCAAGTGGTTAAGGCGCTGAGCTGCAGGCTGCGGAAGGTCAGTAGTTCAGCAGTTCGAGACCCGAGAGTGCCGCATGACGGAGTGAGCTCCTGTCTCAGGTTCCAGCTCCTGCCAACCTAGCAGTTCGAAAGCAAGAAATTGCAAATAGATAAATAGGTACCACTTTGGTGGGAAGGTAAACAGCGTTCCGTGCGCCTTGGTTCATGCCGGCCCCATGACCACGGAAACGTCTTCGGACAGTGCTGGCTCTTCGGCATGGAAACGGAGATGAGCACCGCAACCCTAGGGTCGGATTTGACTGGCTTTCGAGCAAGGGAACCTTTACAGTTTTATAATGACTAGATTACATCCATCAGTTGCCTTGGTTGTAGCACAGAGATCCTGTGGAATATACACCTGGGGTGTTAGTGGGCTTAGCCAGGCGCCTTAAGACTAAGAGGTCCTGACTGCCGATTGGTCCTATTTCAGCTTATATAAGGGAACAAAATCTGTCTCGTGTAATTTGCCAGTGATGTGGGATATTGGACGAAAAACCCGGAACTTTACAGTGGTTTACTTAAACTGTGAGGAACCAGATCCTGAAACCTTTCCCTGTAACTGCTTTTGACTTACGTGCATTATACAACACAACCTTGTTCAGTCTTTAGAACTGAAGCACAGTTTTAATTTTACATCTTAGTTGTCACTTTTGCAGGACTTCCTGAGAGTAGGGCAAATACTTATATACGTTGTCTACGGTGCTAGTGAAACATTGGCCCGACTAACCTGTACATTTTTTGACCTCCTAGGTTTCAGACACGTACCTGAACAAGTCCAACGATGGAGCATGCTAGGAAAACAATATATAACTTGGTAAGCGGGATGCATGCCAAGTGTGTTGGTGTAAAACTAGATGCAGCGTTTCGCTAGGTGCTCTTTGAAATAAGCTCTCTTTTGCCTTCGTAAATGCACAGAACAAGTCTTACAGGCTAAACTTGTATTCGAATAATCAGATGGAGAGGGGGAACGTGAGTATTTTAAACAGGACAAGATGAACTGATATTCCAGTTCAGACTTGGCCATTGTCTGAAGGGCCTTTTCCAGTCCTTTCTTCCTCCGTGTGGTGTTAAAATTTCCTACCTGTCCACATTTCAGTCCTGACCACCTACAGAAACCAGCCTTAACTGTGTTTGCTTGCTCGTGTGCACATGTCTGCTTGTGTTACAATAAATTTTATTTGCAAGCAGTGTTCCCTCTAAGCTGAGTCAGTGTGAGCTAGCTCACAGGGCTTTTTTAGCCTCTGGCTCACACGTTTTTGGTCTTAGCTCAGGAAGGATGGCTCCAGAGCAAACTAATTTATGCAGTATCCAAATTGCTCGCTTACAGCTTTAATGCCAGCGGTTTTGCTCACAAGACTCCACAGCTTAGTGGGAGCATTGATGGCAAGGTTAGGCTCCTTGAGGCGAGGAGCTGACCTTATTTTGGACAGCATATGTCCATTGAGCCAGCCTGGTGTTACTGGTTAGAGTGTCAGACTAGAATCTGGGGGACCCAGGTTCGAATCTCCACTCTGCCCTGGAAACTTGCTCGGTGACCCTGGGCCAATTACACACCTCATTGGCTGGTGGTGAGGATAAAATGGGAGAAAGGAGAAGAATGTAAGCTGCTTTGGTTTTGAGGAGAAAGCCTGGAAGGAATTCAGTTTGATTCAATTATCTTTATTGGCATTGACATTAAAAAAAAAGAGTAATATCATAAGAACATAAGAGAAGCCAATGTTGAATCAGGCCAACGGCCCATCCAGTCCAACACTCTGTCACACAGCGGCCAAAATATACCTGGTGCCATCAGGAGGTCCAGCAGTGGGGCCAGGACACTAGAAGCCCTCCCACTGCTGCCCCCTCCAGCACCAAGAATAGAGTGCATCACCTGCCCCAGACTGAGAATTCCCATCTATACCTTGTGGCTAATAGCCACTGATGGACTTCTGCCCCATATGTTTATCTAATTCCCTCTTGAAACTCTCCATGCTTGTAGCTGCCGCCACCTCCTGTGGCAGTGAATTCCATATGTTAATCACTCTTTGGGTGAAGAAGTACTTCCTTTTATCTGTTCTAACCCGACTGCTCAGCAATTTCATGGAGTGCCCACAAGTTCTTGTATTGTGAGAAAGGGAGAAAAGTACTTCTTTCTCAACCTGCTCAATCCCATTCATAATCTTATAAACCTCAATCATGTCACCCCTCAGCCGTCGTTTCTTCAAGCTGAAGAGCCCCAAGCATTTTAACCTTTCTTCATAGGGAAGGTGTTCCAACCCTTTTATCATTCTAGTTGCCCTTCTCTGCACTTTTTCCAATGCTATAATATCCTTTTTGAGATGTGGTGACCAGAACTGTACACAGTATTCCAAATGAGGTCGCACCAATGATTTATACAGGGGCATGATGATACTGGCTGATTTGTTTTCAATTCCCTTCCTAATAATCCCCAGCATAGCGTTGGCCTTCTTTATTGCAGCTACACACTGTCTAGACATTTTCATTGAGTTATCCACTATGACTCCAAGATCTCTCTCTCTTGGTCCGTCTCTGTCAGTTCAGACCCCATCAACGTGTATTTATATTTAGGATTTTTGGCAAAAGGGATACTGTTAAACCTCCCAGTTAAGATCGCTGAAGGGAGAGCACTGAACGTGGCCAGTGAAAATCCTGGGAAGACATAAAGTATAACTCATGAAATAAAACTGGACCGGAGCGCGCGGAGCTAAGTCTAAGCAGCTGGCCGTTCCCCCTGTCATCCGATCTGTGGGCTGAAGCATTGTCTTCACCCCCCTCCAAAGGTTACTAGTAAACAAGAACTTTTGGAAGGCCTTGTTTGAGACATCACAAACTTCACATTTTCTTGGGTTCTTTGAAACGGGGGGCGGGGAGGAGGGCTCGGGCAAATGATTGCGAGCTTTGTGGAGGCGGCTCAAAGTTCAACTTAAACACCTTAAGACGGAACGCTCCCGGGGCTGCTTGGTTCCCGCAAGCTTTCCCCGCCTTTGGCCGGCGTTTGCTCCGCCGGCCTCTTGTATCACCTGTGCAAATAACAACAGTATTGATTTAGCTGGCTGAACCCTTTCTTCCCAGTTCGGAGGGGAGCCCCTCTCCTACACCCGCTTCAGCCTGGCCCGGCAGCCGGACGGAGACAGCAGCCAAGTGGAGATGAAGCTTTCCGCCGAAGACGAGGAAGGCGGCGAGAACGGAGTCATCGACCACCTCCACACCCAGCCGGTGAAGCCGCGGAAGAGCAATCGGCACCTGTGCTGCGTCTCCTCCGTGGCAGCGCTTCTTTTCCTTGTCGGTAAGGGCTTCGGGCCGGGGACAAGTCGATTTAATTCGCCCGTTGAATCGCATCCATCGTCTCGCGTCCGGCGGCGTCATCTCCAGGGGGAGCAAAGGCCAGTGTCCTCGCTGGCGCTCACAAGGGTCGCGTTTGCGTGTCGAAAGTATCGAAGGCTACTGCAGTGTGAGCCACCGCACATCTTTGCCTTGCGTCAAGCGCGTTTGTGGCCAGACCCTAACCCGGCCGTTTAAGACGAAGGTCTGCTTGCTGTCGGTGTAATTCTACCCCCACGGTCACAGAGGGATGCGCTGTGGAAGTGAGAAATAGCTAGCAGCTTACGGGGGTCACAGATTTATTGTTTGTTTATTTATTTACTCAGCTTCATGCCCTGCCCTCCCTGCCGAGGCAGGCTTAGGGCGACGGACGACATAAAAACACAGGACAATAAATACCGAAGACAATCAAAACCAGCTCACGTCCTATAAATATTTTTATTTTTATTATGGGATTTATACCCCGCCCTCCCCGCAAAGCATAAAGTGCTAGTGACTAGCTTATGGCATTAAGACGGCCTCATACGCTAAATGATCATTCTCCGTTTCGGCCGGCGGGCACAGACTATCGCTAATAGACCAGTTATCAATAAGTTGTTGGAGTTGATGTTCGAAGTAGTTAATATTGGCCATGATGGGAGTGGTGGTCGTGGCAGCTCTTAGTTGAAGGCCTGGCGGAAGAGCTCCGTCTCGCAGGCCCTGCGGAACTGTAAAAAGTCCCGCCTCTCTTCCGGGAACTCGTTCCTCCAGTGCGGAGCCGCCACCGAGGAAGCTCTGGCCCTGGTTGCTGCCAGGCTGGCGTCCTTAGGACCAGGGAGGGCCATTCGGTTCCGTGACCCTGACCAAAGTGCTCTCGGGGGGATATACGGGGAAAGGCAGTGTCCTAGGCATAAGTACATAATAGAAGCCAATGTTGAATCAGGCCAGTGGCCCATCCAGTCCAACACTCTGTCACACAGCGGCCAAAATATACCAGGTGCCCTCAGGAGGTCCAGCAGTGGGGCCAGGACACTAGAAGCCCTCCCGCTGCTGCCCCCTCCAGCACCAAGAATAGAGTGCATCACCTGCCCCAGACTGAGAGTCCCTATCTAGACCTTGTGGCTAATAGCCACTGATGGACTTCTGCTCCATATGTTTATCCAATTCCCTCTTGAAGCCGTCCATGCTTGTAGCTGCCACCACCTCCTGGGGCAGTGAATTCCACATGTTAATATGGAAGGACCGTTTGTGTCTCTCTGGGTTTCCTTCGATGAGGAAGCGGTTTGGTGGTGGTGGAAAGTGTCGTCGAGTCTCCACCGAATTGGGCGACCCTGTCGGGTTTTCAAGGCGAGAGACGGAGAAGAGGTGGTTTCGCCGTTGCCCGCCTCTGCATAGCAATCTCGGAGTTCCTTGCTGGTCTCCCATCTGAGTACTAACCGGGGTCGGCCCTGCTTAGCTTCTGAGAGCTGATGAACTCAGGCCACCCTGTGCCATCGAGCTTAGGGCAGGTCGCTACTCTCACGTGTGCGTAAAGTCCCATCAACTCACACCTGACCTAGCGACCCTGTCGGTTCTTCAAGGCGAGAGACGAACAAGAGGCGGTTTGCCGTTGCCTTGCCCCTGTGTCGTCAGATATAAAAGAACAGCCGGGGAGACGTAATTGATGCAATACAACAATATAGTAATTTTTTAAGTATTATACCATTCAGTGGTATAATACTTCATTGTGGAAGATTTTTATTCCGGTCTGTGCTTGCGCTGTGTATATGGTAAAGGTAAAGGTTCCCTTGCTCGGAAGCCAGTCGAATCCGACTCTAGGGTTGCGGTGCTCATCTCCGTTTCAAAGCCGAAGAGCCAGCGCTGTCCGAAGACGTTTCCGTGGTCATGTGGCTGGCATGACTAAACACCAAGGCGCACAGAACACTGTTACCTTCCCACCAAAGCGGTACCTATTTATCTACTTGCAGTTTCTTGCTTTCGAACTGCTAGGTTGGCAGGAGCTGGAACTAGAGACGGGAGCTCACTCCGTCATGCGGCACTCTCGGGTCTTGAACTGCTGAACTACTGACCACAGCCTGCAGTTCAGCGTCTTAACCACTTGAGCCACCGCAGCTCCTATGTATATGTTACGTATGAATTTATTAACAAATGGCATGGATTTTATTTATAAAGGATATGAATATTAATGTGAAGAAGAGATTTACTTCCGAGGAAGTCCAGAATCGAAACGGAGGCACATCCCGGGGGCTTTGTTACGAAAATGAAACGAATGAAATGTTAAATGAATGATTTTTGGATTATATTTTCATATCCTCACTGGGATTTGTGTATTTTTGTAAGCACCACGATATTGTTGTGTTGCATCAATTACGTCTCCCCGGCTGTTCTTTTATATCTGATTATCTTCAGCTGGGAGATCTCTTTATTCCTTTTTTTTTTTAACAAAGATTTTTATTGGAATATATTCAACATTGTTAAACACGATTTCCAAACCACTTATAAGCTATATCCCTTCCCCCTTCCCCCCTAATAGGCTTCCAACACTGCTATTGCCAATAAGAAAGAAAATTTAAAAGTAATCAAGTTTAGACTTATAACAATCGATAAACCAGGTAACATTTTTTTGTATACAGAAATCTGACTCATCTAACATATTTCCATTTTCAATAAGAATCAAAGTTATACATTTTCTCTTTCATTTTATATTCGGTTTCCATATATATTTTCAGGTCTTCCCATTCATTTAAATACTATTCTGCCATTTGTCCATTTAGTTTTTTAGTCATTTTGTCCATTTCAGCTAAAAACAGCAGTTTTCTTAACCAGTCCTGTATATCCGGTACTTTATCCGATTTCCACTGCTGCGCAAAAGCCATTCTCACCGACGTGATCATGTACCATAGTACTGTTCTCTTTTCTTGCTTGATTTTTTCCATTGTCAAACCTAAGAGTAGAAGTTCCGGACTGAGATCTCTCTATTCCTTGCCTCTGTGTCGTGGCACTGGTATTCCTTCGCGTTCTCCCATCCACATACTGACCAGGGCTGTCGGGGCCAGTCCCCGGCCTCGCTTCCAGTTATTCATAAAAAAAGATTTGTTTTTGAATGGCAGGTCTGGGTATAATTTGCTGCTCTGAGCTTTGTGGGTTTGTTTGTTTGTTTTTTAACACGACGCTTCAGTCGTCACGTGTCAGTCGCTTATCCGGCCAAGCTGACCTTTCTTTCCTCTGATGCCCCGAACGCCTTTAGGGTTTCTGTTTGGCTACCTGTGCTTCCGGGCACGGATGCCAGAGCCGAGGGAATGCGCGAACGGGCTCGAACCGTGCCGGAGTGGCCAGTGCATGTCTGCGGACGTGGACGAACCCGTCCCACCCGAAGAGCCGGTCCGGGGACCTGAGCCCGAGCCCATGATGTACTGGAGCGACCTCCAAAACAAATTAGCGGAGAAACTCAACGGCATAAGCTTCCAGCCTAAGATCAGGTAAGCCCCCCGCAAAAAGTCCCTCAGAGCTCTGGCGTAAGACAGTGTCGTTGTTTTTGTCGTGATTGCAAGCGGTCGCTGACCACGCGTGGCCCTCTGCTTCCAGGAGGGTCTCTGCTGCTTCCCATGAGGCCGGCACGGCTGGCGACGAAGACCTGGCCAACTACGTCTACAGTGAGTTTGGCAGCTACAAGCTGGACAGAGTCTGGAAGAATGAGCACTACGTTCGGGTGCAGGTCGCCGGAAGGTAAGCGCTGCCCCTCGTCGCTAAGCCCGCTGGTCGTCTTGGGTCCTCCTGAAAATAGAGAACATAAGAACATAAGAGAAGCCAATGTTGGATCAGCCCAGTGGCCCGTCCAGTCCCAACACCCTGGGTCACACACGCAGTGGCCAAAAATACCGGGGGCCATCAGGCGGTCCCCCAGTGGGGTCAGGGCACTAGAAGCCCTCCCACTCTTCCCCCCCTCCCCAAGCACCGAGAATACAGAGCACCACTTGCCCCAGACCCAGAGTTCCTCTCTATAAGGTAAAGGTAAAGGTTCCCTTGCTCGGAAGCCAGTCGAATCCGACTCTAGGGTTGCGGTGCTCATCTCCGTTTCCAAGCCGAAGAGCCAGCGCTGTCCGAAGACATTTCCGTGGTCATGCGGCCGGCATGACTAAACACCAAGGCGCACGGAACGCTGTTACCTTCCCACCGAAGCGGTACCTATTTATCTACTTGCAGTTTCTTGCTTTCGAACTGCTAGGTTGGCAGGAGCTGGAACTAGAGACGGGAGCTCACTCCGTCTTGCAGCACCTGGGTCTTGAACTGCTGAACTACTGACCTTCCGCAGCCTGCAGTTCAGCATCTTAACCACTTGAGCTACTGCAGCTCCTGTTCGTCTCTATAGCTTGTGGCTAATAGCCAATGATGGATCTCTGCTCCAGATGTTTATCCAATTCCCTCTTGAAGCCATCCATGCTTGTAGCCGCCACCCCCTCCTGTGGCAGCGAATTCCATGTGTTAACCACTCTTGGGGGGAAAAAGACTTCCTTATATCGGTTCTAACCGGACCGCTCAGCAATTTCATGGAGTGCCCACGAGTTCTTGTATTGGGAGAAAAGGACTTCTTTATCGACCTGCTCTATCCCATGCATGATCTTACAAACCTCGATCGTGTCACCCCTCAGCTGTCGTTTCTCCAAGCTAAAGAGCCCCAAGCACTATAAAACTTTCTTCAGAGTGTTCCAGCCCTTTTATCATCCTAGTTGCCCTTTTCTGCACTTTTCCCAATGCTGTAACATCCTTTCTGTGGTGTGGTAACCAGAATCGCACACAGCATTCCAAATGAGGCCACACCCTCGATTTATACAGGGGCATTATGATACTGGTTGATTTGTTTTCAATTCCCTTCCTAATAATCCCCAGTGTAGCGTCGGCCTTTTTTATCGTGTTAGTCACTCTCTGGGTGAAGAAGTGCTTCCTTTTATCCACTCTAACCCGACTTGCCCAGCAATTTTGTGGAGTTGACCAAGAGAGGCCTGATTGGTGCAGCGGTTAAGTGCGCATAACCGGGTTTGATTCCCCACTCCTCCACTTGAACCTACTGATGTGACCTTGGGTCAGTAACAAGCTCTGGCACAGCTGTTCTTGAAAAAGAGCAGTTTCTGTCAGAGCTCTCTCAGCCCCGCCTCTCACAGGGTGTCTGTTGTGGGGAGGGGAAGGGAAAGGAGTTTGTAAGCCACTTTGAGATTCCAAGTGAAGGGCGGGGTATAAATCCAATCTCCTCCTCCTCCTCCTCCTATAGAGAGCCAGTTTGGTGTAGTGGTTAAGTGTGCGAACTCTAATCTGGGAGAACTGGGTTTGATTCCCCCACTCCTCCACTTGCAGCTGCTGGTGTGACCTTGGGTCAGTCACAAGCTCTGGCACAGCTGTCCTTGAAAGAGCAGTTTGTGTCAAGAGTTTCTCTCAGCCCCGCCTACCTCACAGGGTGTCGGTTGCGGGGAGGGGAAGGGAAAGGAGTTTGTGAGCCGCTCTGAGACACCTTTGGGAAGTGAAGGGCGGGGTAGAAATCCAATCTCTTCTTCTCTTCTTCTCTTCATCCCTTGAATAAAATTGGTTGGTCTTACCTACCATTCCAATGTATTTGAAAAAGCGTGGGTGCACACAAAAGCACACCCAGTTTGGTGCAGTGGTGAAGTGCGCGGACTCTTATCTGGGAGAACCGGGTTTGATTCCCCACTCCTCCACTTGCACCTGCTGGTGTGACCTTGGGTCAGTCACAAGCTCTGGCACGGCTGTCCTTGAAAAAGAGCCGTTTCTGTCAAGAGCTCTCTCAGGCCCGCCTGCCTCACCGGGTGCCTGTTGTGGGGAGGGGAAGGGGAAGGAGTTTGTAAGCCACTCTGAGACAGCCTTTGGGCAGTGAAGGGCGGGGGATAAATCCAATCTCTTCTTCTCGAGTACTTCAGTGGGGTGAAACGTCTGCGGAGCGAGGACCCCACAACTTAGTTAGGCAGTCTTGCAGGAACCGTTCTACTTGGAGAACTGGCTCTGCAAAGCCCGCTCTTCAGGGAAGTGTGGAGCCGGTGTCTTCATATCCCTAAAATCCCAGTCCCTCCATTCCAAAGGCACTTCCTCTTGGCTGGGGCAGGTGGTGCTTTGGTCGCAGGAGCAGCCGTGCCCCGCGTAAGCATCCAATAACAGAATATCAAGCAATAACTAGAAAAATCTCCCAAGACCGGCGATCGGATATCCTCCTATGATCAGATACCCAATGCCGTGGGAGGCCCCTTGATGCTGTTTCCCAACGGGGAGCTTTCCCGGTGCTGTTTAAAGCCGTATGCATTGACGCCAGCATCTCTTCCCTTTAGCTCTCCAAATGTCGTTTCGTTAGACGTTCCTGGTGGGAGTAGACAAACTCTCGGCGCGTCAAAGGCTTACGTGGCGTACAGCGGAACCGGGGATGTTGCTGTAAGTTGGCTTGGCATGTCCGGACCGGTCAAGCGGTGCTGTCAGATGCTAACGCGGCAGCCAGTGTCACATCTTAAAGCTTGCTTTGGCCAGCAGGGCGGAGGCAAGCTCTGGTGGAGAAGGAGGCAAAGCATTGGACTCCTTGATTCACAGCTTGAAGCTTTGCCTTCACCCTGGGACCATCTGCAGCCGTCAGAATGGATGGGGACGCTTTGTACGGCAGTGGTTGTTGCATGCTTGCTTATAGGGGAAATTGTTTTACCTTTAAACACTCTCTCTGTATATAGACTTGGTTAGTTTTCTGCTGCCACCAGGAATTGAATTCCAAATCTCTCTCTTTTGGTAGTATGACCTAGGGTCTGGGCACTTCAGAGGACTATGTGGCCCTGAGGAAGGACTGTATTGATAAGTTTGAACAAAAAATGGTTTATTTAATAAAGAACAAAATAGGTTTCTGGTTATTTTGGGCTGTTGCTGAGGAAAGGAACTTGTGTAAATAACTGGCAAAGCTTGGTGCTATAAACAGTCTCTCAGACTCCGAGCTCCACTCTGACAGGCGTATACATTCAGTATAATCTTTCTTATATGGCCAGACAGGCTGGACTCTTTGTTTTATTCACACAGAATGGAGTCAGCTCTCTTAGTCACACAGACTAAACTGCTGGTCTTATTCACACAGAATTAGACTCAAAATCCCATAATCACACAGACTATGCTCACTCTTCAAATTTCACACGCAGAATCTCTTCTCAGAATCTCTCCTCCCTCACTCTGTCATCAGCCAATCACAACACACTTGTCTCCCTCTTGTCACTCTCCTTACAGTACTGCAGTCAAACTAAACATTTAAAGGAACACGCACACACCAAAATATGGAATCATGACAGTGGCCCTCCTTAGCTTCTCTCGTAGCCCTGAGGTTTGGGTTCTGTCCAGAAGGATGTGAAGAATGAATGGCAATGGTCTTTACATAGCAGCCCCCTTGGTTTGGTCCAGTGGGCTCAGTCGAGATCCTGTCGTACTTCCTCTCCTAGGGCAAGCCAGTTTACGCCAATTTCGGCCGCAACGAAGACTTCGACACCTTGAGGGTGAAGAAGATTTCCGTCAATGGGACTGTGGTCCTGGTCAGAGCCGGAGAGATTTCATTTGCCGAGAAGGTAAGAATTGCCTGCAGCTTATCGGAAGGGTCTGGGGGTTAGAAGAAAGCTAAATGGGAGAACACTGTCACATGAAGCATGAAGACAACTCCCAGAAGGCCCTGCGTTAACACCCTTAGGCTTGAGTTCTGGACTGTTCCTTGGAAAACTGAGCTAGAAGAACATGGGGCATTTCCGTGACTTCAGACCAGACCAGGGGCCCCCTGCCTTTGTGAGCCGGCAGGCGCCTTTGGGATTCTGAAACAGGGTGGTGGGCGTAGCCACAAAATGGCCGCCGAGCAGTGGCTGTCGCTGCTTCCCTTCAGCCTCCATGGGGCAGTCAGAAGCCTTGCTGGGCCAAAGACTGCCCCCTCCCTTCCCACTTTTCTAAAAACCCTTGCATGGGCAACAAAAGAGGGGTCGATGGGGAACCCCTGGTCTAGACAGCCACTCCTGCCCCTTCCAGCCTCTCATAAGAACGTAAGCCAATGCTGGGCCAGGCCAATGGCCCCTCCAGTCCAACACTCTGTCACACAGTGGCCAAAGATACCAAGGGCCATCAGGAGGTCCAGCGGTGGGGCCAGGACACTGGAAGCCCTCCCACTGTTGCCTCCCCCAAACACCAAGAATCCAGACCATCACTTGCCCCAGAGTCCCTAATTCTACCTTGGAAGGGACCTCCAGGGTCATCTAGTCCAACCCCCTGCACAAGGCAGGAAATTCAGAAATACCTTTCCCTGCCAAACACCCTAAACAGCAGCTGCCAATCAGAGTGGGCAATACCAAGCTTAATCGGAGAGGGAGGCACTGCGATTTTGTGGTGGAGTGCCCACTCTGCACGTTGATGGTGCCAAGTTCAGTGCCCAGCTTCTCTAACCAAAGCCGGGGGGATAAATATTTTAAGAAAATATTAATCGTTCCTAAAAAGGATTAATTGGAGAATCACTCCTGTACTGCAGAATGTTACATCTGACAGCCGTTTTTTTGAGGGGGGGGTAAAACTCCCCCACCCTTTTCATGTTTAAAATTTGTATTTTGTTTGTCCCATTACAAATTTTGAAAAAAAGTGTGCAGCTCTTTCCTCGTTTTAAAAAGTATCTATACACCTCGTACAAAAATCTGTATAAATAACTCAATTTTTTCTTCTTTCGGATCCAGTATATAAAAAAACCTTTTTGTTTTTAAAAAATAGTTACAGCATAAAATCTGCAGGGGGCAGGAACAGCGTTTTCTCTTTGCAAACTCATCTGGATGAGCGGTTCTTAAATGACATAAATAACATAAAGTTTTGACTTGAAACAAATTTTAAAAAATAAAGACAGCGAATGCGTGGTTTCGTTTCTCCCACGTATACTTTTTTTTTTGCATGGAGGCTCTGGCTTCTCTTTCGATTGCACTGTTCTTTGCCCGATTTTGAGTACTTTGCTTGATTCGAGTCCAATAGCACCTTATAGGTCAACAAGATTTTCCGGGTATAAACTTTGGAGAGTCAAAAGTGCTTTTCGCCAAGGCATCAGACGAGATTGTGGTTGCTGTCCAAGGTGCTACTGTTGCAGACCTCACGGCTATTTTCCGGAACAATCCGTGCAGACTTTGCCATCGGAGGCCCTGTCCTTCCTCTCGTGAGTCTCCCAGAGTCTTAGATGTGGTTTTGTATTAGAAAGAGCAATAGAGAAAGGTCGCCATAAGCTCAAACGTTTGCTCCGCAATAGGTGCTGTCCTCTCCGCTAAGCCACGTATTACATATTCAGCAGGTGTTTGTCTTTCAACTTACCAAAAAAAACCCCCACAACCCTACCTGCCAAGCGTGGGGGCAACTTAAGGGCCCACGGAACAGAATTTCCAACCAGTTCTCCAAACGTCTGTCCTAGGTGGCCAACGCCCAGAAGCTGGGTGCCGTCGGAGTCTTGATATTCCCTTTCCTGGCCGACAACGGAGATCTTAGACAAGATGTGGTGCCTTTTGGCCATGTGAGTGTCTGAGCCTCTCTCTCTCTCCTGGGTTACCTCGCCCCGTCCTGCAATATGGGTTTTCTCTGCTAGGTATGCAGAAGAATCAAAAGCCAAGCTTATGAGCTTCCATTTGCGTTGAAGGTGCCAGCTCCACGGTGGGAAATTCCTTGGGATTTCAGGGTGGGACTTTCAGAGGGGTGGGGTTTGGGGAAGGGACCTTGGCGAGAGATAATGCCGCAGTCCACTCTCGGAGGCAGGCATTTTCTCCAGGGTGACCGATCTGTGTTGTCTGGCGATCGGCTGTCATTCTGGGAGCTTTCTAGACCCCTCCTGGAGGTTGGCAACTGTAATAAACCCCAGTGCACACCACCTTTGCTGTAAGCGACCTTCTGCTCAAGTGCCACAGTTCTTCATTGTGCACGAACCTCTGGGGTTCTTTTTCCCTTTGGCAGGCTCACCTTGGGACGGGTGACCCTTTCACCCCGGGGTTCCCTTCTTTCAACCATACCCAGTTTCCACCAGCCGAATCCTCGGGACTGCCACGCATCCCCGTGCAGACCATCTCTAGTTCTGATGCAAGGAGGCTGTTCAGGTAAAAATCGTTTTCCTTTTCCAAAGGCAGGTGGGCAATACCCTGTTGGCGTCCTTGGGAACAAGAGGGTGAAGTAGCACATTGGAGATAAATATAGAGCTGGGGGGGACTTAAAGGGTCATCTAGTCCAACCCCGTGCCGAGCACAGAAAATTGACAACTGCTTCCCCTCCACTCCCCCAGTGACCTCTTCTCTGTGCCCAGAGAAAGACCAAAAAAACCCCTCCAGGATCCTGGACTAATCTGGCCTAGAAGGAAATTCCTTCCAGACTCCAAAGCGGCGATTGGCTTTTCTCTGGGCATATAAGAAAGGACCACAAGAGCTGAGCACTGGCTCATCCCTTCCTGCCCTCCCAACTCATGATCAGTCTAAATTCACAGAATCAGCACTGCTGTTGGATAGCCATCTAGCCTCTGCTTAAAAGCCAGTTTGGTGTAATGGTTAAGTGCGCGGACTCTAATCTGGGAGAACTGGGTTTGGTTCCCCACTCTTCCACTTGCAGCTGCTGAATGTGACCTTGGGTCAGTCACAAGCTCTGGCACAGCTGTCCTTGAAAAAGAGCAGTTTCTGTCAGAGCTCTCTCAGCCCCACCTACCTCGCAAGGTGTCTGTTGTGGGGCGGGGAAGGGAAAGGAGTTTGTAAGCCACTCTGAGACTCCAAGTGAAGGGCGGGGGGTGTAAATCCAATGTCTTCTTCTCCTTCAGAGGAGAGCCCACCACCTCCCGGGGAAGCCTGTTCCATAGAGGAACCGCATTAACTTTCAGGAAGTTCTTCCACATGTTTAGCTGAGAACTTTTTGATTTAATTTCGATCCATTGCTCCTAGAGGTTGACTGAGTGGCTACTGTGCTATTTTCCTGCACGTGAGGAGACTTTCCATGGCGAGTGTTCAGTCGTGCAGTGGTTACCGACACCTCCCGGCTGAAGCGTCCATAGAAAGACTTGCCACATAGGAGTGGCGATTAAAAGTACTACTGCGAATGAATGTAGCCAGCAGTCTTGCATTAAACCGGAACTCTGTGCATAAGTAATGTTTTTGCATGGCCAATGAGGAGACAGTGAAATAAGTTCTTCAACCAAAGACTTGAGCCGTCTCGGAAGAGAAGTGGCGTAAGCCAGACATGGCGAGGCACCATGTCTGGTCACGGGGACGCACTCTCGTGTAGAGTCCCAAGTTGCTCTTGGTAATGCGCGTGACCCTTCCGTCTTCTGGGGAAATCAGGAAACACCTGAAATCCAGGCTTTCTTTGTTGAGTAGCTTGAGGTAGCCGGAGCCGGTGGTTACATCTCAAACCTCCTGAAACCTACAGTGGAAATAGATCCAGTTGAGTAGCCGTATTAGTCTGTCCGTAGCAGCAGGAAAAAGCTGCTTTAAAGCAGCAGGAAAAAGCTGGACTCCCGCTTCTTTTCTGCCGAACCCTACAAGGTGGGGTGTAGTCGGTTGCCTAAACCTCTGCCCTCCACCCTTGCCCTGGGAGTGACCCAGGGTGCATTTATCAGCCTGACTCCCTCCGCTCTCAAGAACAGTGTAAAAAGGACTCCTGAAAGATAGCGGAGACCTCGGAGGGCGGGGGAAGTGGACTCAAAACAGGGTTTCCAAGTCTGGGCTCTGCTTTCAGCCTCATGTCCGGGATACCCTGTCCGACCTCGTGGAGCAGCACGTTCAGCGGTACTTGCAGATTGGATTCGGGAGACCCCGCTGGAGTGAACGTGAGCCTCCGAGTCAACAACATGTTTGTGGAGAGGAGAATCCTCAACGTCTTTGGGGTAATCAAAGGCTTTGAGGAACCAGGTAAGCCCCGCGCTGCTTCAGCTGGGAAGGATGCGTGCGAGGGGGTGCTGTGGTCACGGACCAGGCGTAGAGGTATAAAGCTGGGTTGTAAGAGTTTGAACTTGTTCTCAAACGAAGTGGGCCTGTCACACTTATATTGCGGGCCATGTTCAGTGACTTTTATTGGCCGGCATGCTGTCCGGGAGAGGAACACCTTTGCTTCCCTGTTTGCTATGTTAGTTAGGGCCCTTTTCATGCAAAATAATGGGGGAAGGCCAAGCATGAACATGGTGCAGCAGAACTAAACGTACAAGGGAAAGGATGAATATGTGATGTGCCATCAAGTCACTTTGATGACCTTATGAGTTAACGACCTCCGAAAGGTCCTCTCATTAAGAGCCTTGCTTAGGTCTTGCAAACTGAAGGCCGCTGGCTTCCTTGACGGAGTCAATCCATCTTATGCTGGGTCTTTCTCTTCTGCTGCCTTCCACTTTCCCTAGCCTGGTCTTTTCCAGTGACTTTGTCTTCTCATGATGTGACCAGAGCGCTATAGGGAAACAGTACATCTCAGCAGGCCCCATAGCCAGGGTTTTGTGGCTTGTGGGGCACATTTTTTTTCTGGTGGGGCTGAAGTTCTCAGTGCAGAAAGAAAAGCCATTTAGCCAGCAGAAAGCTGTTACCAGGAGAGATCTCTAAATTGCAAGTTGTGGACAACTTTAGATGACAGTTCTCAGCTGCTGCAAGTTAATCACTCCTGCCAGCCTAAGCAAAAGTTCTGGTAACAAGCTGGCAGGTGGGGCTGATGACTTCTATAGTCAAGAAAGCTAATGCTTAGGCAGAAAAGCTCTCTTAAAGGAGACCAGTCTCTTGACACGGAGTTGGAAGGGATCCTAGAGGTCACCTACTCCAGCCCTATGAAGAAAGGTTAAAATGCTTGGGGCTCTTTAGCTTAGAGAAACGATGGCTGAGGGGTGACATGATCGAGGTTTATAAGATTACGCATGGGATAGAGCAGGTAGAGAAAGAAGTACTTTTCTCCCTTTCTCACAATACAAGAACTCGTGGACACTCAATGAAATTACTGAGCATTCGGGTTAGAACAGATAAAAGGAAATACTTCTTCACACAAAGAGTGATTAACATGTGGAATTCACTGCCACAGGAGGTGGTGGCAGCTACAAGCATGGACAGCTTCAAGAGGGAATGAGATAAACATATGGCACAGAAGTCCATCAGTGGCTATTAGCCACAAGATATAGATAGGAACTCTCAGGCTGGGGCAAGTGATGCTCTGTATTCTTGGTGCTTGGGGTGGGGGCAACAGTGGGAGGGCTTCTAGTGTCCTGGCCCCACTTCTGGACCTCCTGATGGCACCTGGTGTTTTTGGCCACTGTGTGACAGAGTGTTGGACTAGATGGGCCATTTGGCCTGATCCAACATTGGCTTCTCTTATGTTCTTATATAACCCCCTTGCTCAGTGCGGGAATTAGTCCACTACAGCACCCTTCTCTGCTTAAAGGA
The DNA here is from genome assembly GCA_029375565.1 of Gekko gecko. Lineage (NCBI taxonomy): Eukaryota > Metazoa > Chordata > Lepidosauria > Squamata > Gekkonidae > Gekko > Gekko gecko. The sequence goes on from JAPDNY010000005.1 coordinate 925,867, forward strand.
GTGCATGCCTCTAAAAATTGTTTTTTAAAATGACTGAAAAACGCATTTACAGGAGAAATTCTTCTGGGGCTGTGCCTTTAAGAAAGGGGGCAGAGCCCCAAATGCAATATAATGGCAGCCAAGGTCCAACACCAGCCAGCTTTTCAGAATTCATTGGCTTGTGCCAAGAAGAAACAATCCAGTGCCTCTTCAGAGGCCGGGATGCCTTCTGAAGTGATGCTGGAAATGCCTGTGGCCCAGGCCGTGGCACTTGCAGGGGAGGAGTGACTGACAGCATATGGCCCCAACAAATCAGCTGGAGGTGTCGGGGTCATATTAAATGTTCCAGCGTGGACCCCAAAGCTGTGGCTCTGGTTGTATTTGGACTGCATGGTAGGTGGGGTGTGTGTATGGGGCACTAGGTTATGTCCTAAGCCCTAGGAAGCTCTCCAAAACGCCTGGCTTGCACGCTTAACCAAATTGTTCTTTGTGTGGCAGATCGATACGTCGTGGTTGGAGCCCAGCGTGATTCCTGGGGGCCTGGAGCCGTCAAGTCTGGGGTGGGAACGGCCATTTTACTAGAACTTGCCCTTGCGGTCTCGCAGCTAGTGAAAAACGGTAAGAGTCTTGCCCCCTGGGTTGCCGTGGTCATGTTCTTTGTCTTGGTGTCCCTGCAAGCATTACGTGTCTGTCCTCTTCCTGAGAGCCAGTCTGGTGTAGCGGTTAAGAGCGGCAGACTCTAATCTGGGAGGAACCGGGTTTGATTCCCCACGCCTCTGCATGCAGCTGCTGGTGTGACCTTGGGTCAGTCACAAGTTCTCACGAGCAGTCCTCAGAAGAGCTCTCTCGGCCCACCTACCTCACCGGGTGTGTGTTGTGGGGGGAAGGGAAGGGAAAGAAGATTGTGAGCCGCTTTGAGACTTCTCTAGGTAGTGAAGGGCGGGGTATAAACCCAATCTCTTCTTCCACGTTTCAGAAGGTTATAAGCCCCGGCGGAGCCTCGTGTTCGCCAGCTGGAGCGCCGGTGACTTCGGAGCAGTCGGCGCCACGGAATGGCTGGAGGCAAGTAGGGACTGGCGGCAGGGACCGTCGACTTGCCCTGAGGTGGGGCAGCTGCTGAGGGCTGGGCCCCCTGGTGGGGCACACTGCCACTGACCTCCCCACACCTCCTTTGGCACCTGTCCGCAAGCCATCCCTCGTCTGTTTCATTGGAAGTGTTCTGCCCCCCCCCCCCGGCATATGGCTGCCCAGAGACATTGGTCGAATCTGCATTTGCATTTTTCAGCCAGTTCTGTGCTGCTGCGACGCTGTCTTTCTCTATGCTTGCAGGCGTCACAGCAGCATGAAACTGATTTAAAAATCGAGGTTTATAAGATTATGAATGGGATTGAGCAGGTTGAGAAAGAAGTACTTTTCTCTCTTTCTCACAATACAAGAACTCGAGGGCACTCCATGAAATTGCTGAGCAGTCGGGTTAGAACAGATAAAAGGAAGTACTTCTTCACCCAAAGAGTGATTAACACATGGAATTCACTGCCACAGGAGGTGGTGGCAGCTACAAGCATGGACAGTTTCAAGAGGGAATTAGATAACCATACGGAGCAGAAGTCCATCAGTGGCTATTAGCCACAGGATACAGATGGGAACTCTCAGTCTGGGACAGGTGATGCACTCTATCCTTGGTGCTGGGGGGGGACAGCAGTGGGAGGGCTTCTAGTGTCCTGGCCCCACTGCTGAACCTCCTGATGGCACCTGATATATTTTGGCCGCTGTGTGATAGAGTGTTGGACTGGAGGGGCCACTGGCCTGATTCAACACCGGCTTTTCTTATGTTCTTATGTTCTTAAAAATGCAAATGCAGATTCAACCATTGGGAAAAGGCATGAGGTGTGCAGAGGAGATCCTGCAGCACTTCCAGAGAGATGCACCAGTCTGTGCTGTTGGGCAAAGGGCACGCAGGCAGTTGAGCATGGGCAGTGGGAGAAGGCAGAGGGGGTGGAACTATATGGAGAGGGGGCTGGTGGTGGGCAGACGGGACCTCTGGGCACTACCTACCCTCAGAACCCAGAACCTGCTTTGGTCTCAGTGTGTCATAGTGCAGAGATGACCACCTCACGGGGAGGGCAGGGTATCAATTGAATTAAAATAAATAAAAATAACCGCTCGTGTGTTGTCTCGCCTGTCTTAGGGCTACGCGGCCACGCTGCACCTGAAAGCTTTTGCATACATCAACTTGGATTCAGCAGTGGCAGGTAATGGTTCAAGTCTGTCTTGGTCAGGAAATGGGATGTTTGTGGCTCTTTTTGTAGCAGGAACTCCTTTGCATCTTAGGTGGCACACCGCTAATGCAGTCAAGCCTCCCAGAGCTTACAGAGCACTTCTTACAGGGGCTACGGTAAGCTCTTGGAGGACTGGCTATATTAGGGGGTGGGTCGCCTAATATGCAAAGGAGTTCCTGCTACAAAAAGAGCCCTGGGGACATTTATGATCAAGTCTTAACCGAGAGGCGGAATCTAGTAGTCTGGGGCTCTGTAATGATTCCTTTTTTTGGTGTGGGTGTGTGTTCCTTTAAATGTTTGGTTTGAATGCAGTGCTGGAAGGAGAGTGATAGAAGGAGACACGTGTGATTTGATTGGCTGCTGACTGAGAGTGTGGGAGCAGGGATTGTCTGATAGGGTTTTGGTCTGTGTGTGTCTATGAGGGAGTTCAGTGATACGGGAAGAGTTTTCTGTGCGTGTCTTGGGAGAGAGACAAGTGTGGAAGAATTTTGAAGAGAGTCTCTGTGAACGTAGTCTGCGTGACTATAGGATTTTGAGTCTTCTTCTGTGCAATTAAGACCAGCAGTTTTGCTGTGAGAGAGAAAGAGATTAGCTGGTCAGAGTGGAGGTTTAAGACACTGAGTGTGACGCCAAGCTTTGCCAGTTGTATTTACAAGTTCCTTTTTCAGCAGCGGTTCAAAATAATCAGAAACCTAATTTTGTTCTTTATTCAATAAGTCAATTTTTGTTTAAACTTATCCCAGAAATCAGTACAGTACTTCCTCAGGGCCACGTAGTCCGCTGAAATCAGTACAGTACTTCCTCAGGGCCACGTAGTCCGCTGAAATCAGTACAGTACTTCCTCAGGGCCACATAGTCCTCTGAAATCAGTACAATCCTTCCTCAAGGCCACATACTCCTCTGACGTTGCCCAGACCCTGGGTCACCCTACCAAGAGAGAGAGAATTGGAGTTTTTAAATTCCTGGTGGCAGCAGAAAACTACCAAGTTTATATATACAGAGGATGATTTCAAGTAAAAATAGTCTCCCCAAATAAGCAGCACGCCACAGGCTCCCTTCCCTGGCATCTTCCAGACTCGGAAAGACGCTTGGCCCGGTTGGAACCCCTGGAAGCTGCTGCCAGTTGGAGTAGACAGGGCTGGACCCAGACAGCTGATTTGTTTTGCCTCTCTACATAAAGCAGCTTTGTGGGTTGGGCCGAGCTTCTGCTGGTCTCGATGAAGCCAAGCGTCTGGCTGTTGTGACATCAGATCCGACAAGCCGCCGCTTCTTCCTAAAACAGTCCCGGAGTGCATTCGCGTCGTAAACTGTCCTTTGGGGGCGGTGTAATGGGAACCTATCCCGTGTGGGTCCAAGATAACATGGCTGGCTGCCGAAGGCGCGTAGCCATCCCTGGAGCGTCCTCGGCCCGACAGAGAGGAGTCAAACATGTTGTCGAAGGCTTTCACGGCCGGAGTTCATTAGTTGCTGTAGATTTTCCGGGTTGTGTGGCCGCGGTCTTGGCATTGTGGGACCTGACGTTTCGCCAGTAGCTGTGACTGGCCTCCTCAGAGGTATCACACAGAAAGACGGAGTACTCGCTGTGTCAAGGACAGAGGAGTTGGCTCCGTCATCACGCAAGACTTCAGGAGCTCGATTTAAGAAACCGCAGCAGCCCTCCTCCCTGCCGTGACACTCTAGCCCCATCACCAGTGCCAGAGCCTCTTGAAATGACGTTTCTCAACCGCCCCCCCGCAGGTTCAGGGGACTTCAGGTTCTCCGCCAGCCCCATGCTGAAACAACTCCTCAAGGAAGCCGTCACCAACGTGAGTAGCATCTCGTTTGCTTAAGGCTGTAATCCAGACCCCTGAACGGGGCATGTCAAGAGCGTCCCAGCTGGGGTTTGCTGCTTGCGCTTGCTTGTGTGTGGTGGTGGTGTGGCGGCTAAGAGGGTCAGGCTGGTATCTGTGAGACCTGGGTTCGAAAACCCCACTCTTGCCTTGGGCGAGTGCTGCACATGCTCTCCACCCAACCAACCTCACAGGGTTGTTGCGAAGACAAAACAGAGGAGAGGACGACCGCGTAAGCCGCTTTAGGTCCCTGTTGGGGGAGGAAAGTGGGATATGCACAAATAATACAGTATGCGCCAGCTACATACGACACAGTGGAGCTTTCTCAGGGCACTCTATGGCTTGGGCGGTTTTGCTGTTGGTTCCACATTAACCACAGAATCATAGAATGTTAGAGTTGGAAGGGACCTTGCAGGTCATCTAGTCCAGCCCCCTGCACTCTGCAGGAGCACAGCCAAAAGAGAGCCCTACATACCTACAACATACCCAAAAGTTGGTCATCCAGCCTCTGCTTGGAAACGTCCAGCAAAGGAGCATCCACCACTACCCCCCGAGGCAGACTGTTCCACTGCTCAGCCACTCTGACAGTTAGGAAGTTTCTCCTGATATTTAGCCGGTAACGACTCCCTTGTAATTCCCACCCATTCGATCTAGTCTTGCAATCCGGAGCAAGAGAGAATCGATCTGCTCCATCTTTTTACATGACAGTCCTTCAAATGAAGACTGCCACCATGTCCCCTCTAAGCCTTCTCTTTCCCAGGCTGCCACCATGTCCCCTCTAAGCCTTCTTTTTCCCAGGCTGCCACCATGTCCCCTCTAAGCCTTCTCTTTCCCAGGCTAAACATACCTGGGAATAAACCATGGTGCAGACGAGTTAACCATGGTGCAGACAAGAACAAGAGTTCACGGTGCACTTGAGGAGCAGTGTGCAGTGGCCTTCAGGGGAGGGCAATCTAGAAATGTAATAAACAATAACAATAATTTGACCTTAAGCAGAGAGCGGGCTTGAGAGATGGCATCGTAGGCCTTTGCATCCGAAAGCCACGAGAGTGCTTCTCGGCAAACCGTAGCCCTCTTTTTGGGACTGCACTAGAGGCACTTGTGTTCCCCCTGGGCCGGAAGAGCCTCCTTAACAGTGTTCCCTCTAAGCTGAGCTAGTGTGAGCTGGCTCACAGTTTTTTAGCCTCCAGCTCGCACATTTTTTGCCTTAGCTCGGGAAAGAAGGCTCCAGAGCCAACTAATTGATGCAGGAGCCAAATGGCTCGCCCAGTACTTTAGTGCCAGTAGCTCACAAAGCAGAATTTTTTGCTCAGAAGACCCCCACAGCTTTGAGGGAGCATTGGTCCTTAACCTTCCAAACCCCCGTGGTGATGTCCGTATTGTATCCCCTCTTCTAGGTGAAGGAGCCACGTTCCCTCGGTAACACGTTGCTCAGTAAAGAGTAAGTACCGTGACTTCTCTGTCTGGAAGGACAGTCGTCTGTCGAGACACTTTTGCTTCCCCTGCAAAGGTTAATATTTAATCACGGCCTTACGGTCAGGGTGGAAGCCGCTCAGCTTGAGCCGGAGGTCCAGGGGCGAAGCTTTCTCTCTGTGCAAATGCGCGGTGATACATGAGAGCAGAGCCGGGCTGTTGCTGCATCTAACCCGGCTTTGTCCGCTCCGGCAGCGGTGCTCCGAGAACTTCGTTTCTGGACACTCCCAATCCAGCTGCAAGAATTCCTTCGGTACAGATGTCAGGGGATTCACCCTGGCCCCTCCTGCGTACAAAACGGGAGCTCTGCCTCTAAGCTTGAGGCGTGCCCTCGGCGGTTAGGGTAATGCAGAGTCTACAACGGGGCACTCGTTTTGCTTTGTGTATAAATCAGCACGGTTCTGTCGCCGCCTCTCCTGGGAAAGGGGCGCGGAGCTAAAATTTGGTCCCGAGAGTCCTGGGAAGTACCAGTCAGCCATTCTAGCTTCTGAGCCCCCCGTGGGGATTATTGGCAAGTTGGCCTGTGCAACAGTGACCAACCAAGCCCCTTTTGCTTCTCTCTCTTTGTGTAAAAACTAAGGTGCTTAAACATGATGGTGCTCCAGGCTGGTGGGTGGGGGAAAGTGCCCACCCAGTTGCAGCTGACTTATAAGGAGACCTCCTAGGCTTTTCAAGGCAGTTTGGTGCAGTGGTTAGGAGTGTGGACTCTGATCTGGGAGAACCAGGTTTGAGACTCCACTGCTCTAAGAGCAGCTGCTTGTGTGACCTTGGGTCAGTCACAAGTTATCTCGGAGCAGTCCTCTCTCGGCCCCACCTACCTCACAGGGTGTCCGTTGTGGGGAGGGGAAGGGAAAGGAGTTTGTAAGCCGCTCTGAGACTCCTTTGGGTAGTGAAGGGTTGGGGTATAAATCCAATCTCTTCTTCTTCTTCTGAGTTCTAAATTAAACCTTGGATGATTTTTGAGCATCTGAATCTTTAAAATGCCCAGTACGGTAGCTGAAATGCGCTTGTGTGTTTCCGCAGGGTCCCTTTCCGCACGGACAACGCAGGCTATGCCTTCCTGGCGTATTCGGGGATCCCGTCTGTTTCGTTCAGCTTCACTAACGTAAGCCCTTTGAACGGCACCCGTGGTCCCCTGTCACTTTCAGCCCGGTTCAAAGCGTGACTGCTCGACTCCTGGGCGAGAACTTGCAAGCTAGAGCCGATAGACTTTCCTCCCCCCCCCCCTCGCTTTGCCCAGGGGAGGTAATTGGTAACTGGTAACCCCTCCTTAATGGTCGTTAAGCAGGACAGGTCTTTGTTCCAAGACCCACTTGTAGGTAGGTGCCAGAAGCAGGTGGAGGAGTTCCGCTGCAGAAGTCAGGGTTTAAGCTATTGGGAAAGGTCATTCCTTATCCCGAATCAGGCCCTCGGTCCATCAGTCAGTCCTGTCTCCTCAGCCGGGCAGCAGCTCTGTCAGGCAGAGGTCTTCCCCACCACCCCCTGTAAGTTCTTTTAACTGGACATGCCAGGGATTGAACCCAAGACCTTCTGTACAGAAAGCAAATCCTCCGTCACTGAGCCACACTGTTCGGCTGGAAGCCCCTTTACTCCTCCATTTAAAGGGGTTTCTGGCTGACAAGTTGGGAGAGCTGATCCCAGACCCACCAATCTGAGTCCAGTTTGCCACAGCGTGCAAAGGTGGCAGAGATTCTATAAAGCACCACCTTGTCTTCCTGGAGGGACAACCAGATACTGGCAAACAGTCACTCCATGATCTTGTGTCATGCAGGGTGCCCCCCCCGCCCGACTTGATGGGGAACTTGCATTCCAGTTAGCGCTGGCTAACAAACTGCTTGCTGACCCACCATGAGAGAAGCCAGTGTTGGATCAGGCCAATGGCCCATCCAGTCCAGCACTCTGTGTCACACAGTGGCCAGAAATCACCAGGTGCCATCAGGAGGTCCAGCAGTGGGGCCAGGACACTAGAAGCCCTCCCCACTGTTGACCCCCCCAAGCACCAAGAATACAGAGCATCCCTTGCCCCAGAAATAAGAACATAAGAGAAACCAATGTTGGATCAGGCCAATGGCCCATCTAGTCCAACACTCTGTGTCACACAGTGGCCAAAAACACCAGGTGCCATCAGGAGGTCCAGCAGTGGGGCCAGGACACTAGAAGCCCTCCAACTGTTGACCCCCCAAGCACCAAGAATACAGAGCATCCCTTGCCCCAGAAATAAGAACATAAGAGAAACCAATGTTGGATCAGGCCAATGGCCCATCCAGTCCAGCACTGTGTGTCACACAGTGGCCAGAAATACCAGGTGCCATCAGGAGGTCCAGCAGTGGGGCCAGGACACTAGGAGCCCTCCCACTGTTGACCCCCCCAAGCACCAAGAATACAGAGCATCCCTTGCCCCAGAAATAAGAACATAAGAGAAACCAATGTTGGATCAGGCCAATGGCCCATCTAGTCCAACACTCTATGTCACACAGTGGCCAAAAACACCAGGTGCCATCAGGAGGTCCACCAGTGGGGCCAGGACACCAGAAGCCCTCCCACTGTTGCTCCCCCCCCAAGCACCAAGAATACAGGGCATCCCTTGCCCCAGAGTCCCTATCTCCACCTTGTGGCTAATAGCCACCGATGGACCTCTGCTCCAGATGTTTCTCTAATTCCCTCTTGAAGCTGTCCCTGCTTGTAGCCGCCACCCCCTCCTGTGGCAGCAAAGGCCTTGTGAGGCTTTCGGTATCTGTGTCGTGGCAGAAGAGCGTAAGGGTCGCCAGGAGGGTGGGAGTGCGGGGCTGGCACTGGTATTGTGGCTTCTCATTCCAGTTCCTTTGGACGCTAAGCTGGGCAAACGTGTGCTGGGGGGAGGGCAAATTGGAAGCTGAGGTCCTGCAGTCCTGCCCGTGTCTTCAGCCCTCGTTGAACTAGAGCCACGGTAGAAATAAGCGGACCGGGAAGGGCACAGGGGACCGGTTGGGCCAGAAGACCTGGCCGCTTCGTGAATCCTCAGCCGCATGGCTACCGTGCAGGTGAACGTTGTCTGGCAAAGCCGGCTTCTTAAAGCGGGGGCTCCTTTTTCTAGGCGGGCGGCGGCGAGTATCCCTACCTCAGCACAACGGAGGATACTCCGGACAGGTTGCGTAGCTACTTCAGTTCAGGGGACCATCTGGACACCACGGTCCGCGCCGCCGCCGAAATCGCCGGCCGCATGGCGGTCAGGATGACGCACGACCACGAATTGTACCTGGACTTCAACAGCTATGACGACAAGCTGCTGGGCTTTGTGCGCAGGCTGCTGCCCTACAACAAGGAGCTACAGGTAAGCCACACCCCGTCGAGCTGGCTGGAAGAATCGGAGTAAAGGGTAAGACGGGAGTCTGGCGCCACCGTGAAGACGAACGATATTTAGTCCCGAGCCAAGCGGCACCTTTGAGACCAACAAGGTTTGGTGTAGTGGTTAAGTGCGCGGACTCTAATCCGGGAGAACCGGGTTTGATTGTGCGCACTAGATCCCATGGGTGTGATGCACAGAGACCATGAAGAAGGTAAACAGGTTGCCTACCTGTAACAGATGATCTTACATAAGAACATAAGTGAAGCCAATGTTGAATCAGGCCAATGGCCCACCCAATCCAACACTCTGTCACACAGCGGCCAAAATATACCAGGAGCCATCAGGAGGTCCAGCAGTGGGGCCAGGGCACCAGAAGCCCTCCCACTGCTGCCCCCCCAGCACCAAGAACAGAGTGCATCACCTGCCCCAGACTGAGAGTTCCCATCCATTCCCTGTGGCTAATAGCCACTGATGGACTTCTGCTCCAGATGTTTATCTAATTCCCTCTTGAAACTGTCCATGCTTGCAGCTGCCACCACCTCCTGTGGCAGTGAATTCCACGTGTTAATCACTCTTTGGGTGAAGGACTTCCTTTTGTCTGTTCTAACCCAACTGCTCAGCAATTTCATGGAGTGCCCACAAGGAGTTCTTGTCTTGTGAGAAAGGGAGAAAAGTACTTCTTTCTCAACCTGCTCAATCCCGTTCATAATCTTCTAAACCTCGATCATGTCACCCCTCAGCCGTCGTTTCTCCAAGCTAAAGAGCCCCAAGCGCTTTAGCCTTTCTTCACAGGGAAGGTGTTCCAACCCTTTTATCATTCTAGTTGCCCTTCTCTGCACTTTTCCCAATGCTAGAATATCCTTTTTGAGATGTGGTGACCAGAACTGTACACAGTATTCCAAATGAGGTCGCACCAATGATTTATATATATATATCTTCGAGTGGTCATCTGTGCATTCACACTGCCCGCCCGTCCTTCCCCACTGCTGTCCTCCTCAGTTCTTCTCTCATGACTTGGGTTGATAGTGGTCAGAAGGAACTGGTGAGATGTCTCTGCCCCGCCCCCTTGGGCATGCGCGGTGAGGGTTCCCGCGCAGGCCCAGGGTGCGAAAATCCCATTGTGAGCTTTCTACAACACCGATCAGATCATCGCAGGTGCACTAGATCCCATGGGTGTGAATGCACAGATGACCACTCGAAGATCATCAGTTACAGCAACCTGTTTATTCCCCACTCCTCCCCATACAGCTGCTGGTGTGACCTTGGGTCAGTCACAAGTTCTCTCCGAGCTGTCCTCGAAAGGGCAGTTCTGGAAAGAGCTCTCTCATCCCTGCCTACCTCACAGGGTGTCTGTCTGTTGTGGGGAGGGGAAGGGAAAGGAGCTTGTAAGCCACGCTGAGACTCCCAAGCGAAGGGCAGGGTATAAATCCAATCTCCTTCTTCAGGGTATAAGCTTTCCTGTGCAAAACACATTCCTTCAGTCAAAACGGGAATAAAATCTCAGAAGCTAGTTACAGGAAAACTAGTGTCTGAGACTTCATTCCAGTTCCATCTGAAGAAGTGCGTTTTGCACGCGGAAGTTTACCCTCTGAATAAAGCCTTGTTGATACCAAAGGTGCTCCCTGACTCGAATTTTGCTCTGCCGCTTCTGACCCAAGACGGCTGCCCACCCGAATCAATATTTAGTCCTGAAGAAACCTGCTGGACTTCTGTTTTGCTCTCAGATGGAACAGGGACGAGAGAGGAAATGTTCTGTAAATAGAACAAAACTTACCGTGATCAGTTCACTAATATACTTTCCAATGATGTATCAATCTCTCATGCTTAATTTAATCATGCTTAATACAGTCACAATCATATAAATATACAGGGCTTTATTTTTATTTATTTTTTTTAAAGAGAGGTGCCGGAACTCTCAAGAGGGACATGAAGTTTTCAGTCTGTTTCCAACTCGTCCAGCCTCGTGTCTCACGCAGTGGCCAACCAGTTCCTCTGGAAGGCCAGCCACAGGGCACAGAGGCCGAGGCCTTCCCCTGATGTTGCCTCCTGGCTCTGGGATTCAGAGGCTTAGTGCCTCTAAATGTGGAGGTTCCCCTCAGTCACCAGGGCTGGTAGCCACTGTTAGACTTGACCGGTGTTCCCTCTCAGCTGAGTTAGTGTGAATTAGCTCCATTTTTTTAGCCTCCGGCTCAACACATTTCTGTCTTGCTGAGGAAGGATGGCTCAGAGCAAACTAATTTATGCAGCAGCCAAATCTCTCGCTCGTAACTTTAATGCCAGTAGCTCACAAGACTTCCACAGCTTAGAGGGAACGTTGGACTTGACGGCCTAGATCCATCTTGAAACCAGGACGGTAGCAGCCAGCTTAAAAGACCTTGCTGGGCCTGACCAGTGGTCTCTCTGGGGCACTGTTTGGTTTCCCGCAGTGGCCAACCACATACCTCCAGGGCAGATGTCAGCAGGGTTGACGTGTGGTCAGAAAGCCCTGCTGCTTCTAGAACATTTCTTTGCACTGGAGAGACAGCCACTGTCTGCCACTTGTCACGTGTGTTGAGCACATGAAAGAGGCTTGTACACGTGAAGCTGCCGTACGCCGAATCAGACCCTTGGTCCATCAAGGTCGGTATTGTCTACTCAGACTGGCAGCGGCTCTCCAGGGTCTCGGGCAGAGGTCTTCCTCATCACCTACTGCCCGGGCCCTTTCTTAACCGGAGGCGCCAGGGATTGAACCAGGGGCCTTCTGCATGCAAAGCAGACGCCCTGCCGGTGAGCCCACGACATTGCCTCCATATTGGCTTTGCAGAAGCCGATGGTGGCTCTGCTCTGAAATGTTTCTGGGTGAAAACAGGAGACGTAAAAATCAGCGGAAGCTCCCCAGATGGGTATTTCTTGCCATGTCGTCTGAGGTTACCGTTTTCTCTCTCGCACAGGCCATGGGGCTCAACCTCCGATGGCTGCTGGTGGCCCGCGGGGACTTCAGCCGTGCTACGAACGCCCTGAAGATCGCCGTCCAAAACACCGACCTGTACAATAAGGTTGCCTGCCGTGCGTTGAACGACCGGATCATGAAAGTGAGTCCCTGTAGAAAGGAGGGCGGGGCCCAGAATGCCCGTTTCCGTGAGAATTCACTTGCTCTGTTCCCCACCCCCACATGTAAACATACGTGAAGCTGCCTTCTGAAAGCCAGTTTGATGTAGCGGTTAAGTGCGTGGACTCTTAATCTGGGAGAACCGGGTTTGATTCCCCACTCCTCCACTTGCAGCTGCCGGTGTGACCTTGGGTCAGTCATGAGCTCTCTCGGAGCTGTTCTCTCAAGAGCAGTCCTCAAAAGGGCTCTCTCAGCCCCACCTACCTCCCAGGTTGTCTATTGTGAGGAGGGGAAGGGAAAGGAGTTTGGAAGCTGCTGAGACTCTGAGCGAAGAGTGGAGTATAAATCCAATCTCTTCTTCTACTGAATCAGATCTCCCTTGGTCCGTCAAGTTCAGTATTGTCTACTCAGACTGGCAGCAGCTCTCCAGGGTCTCAGGCGGCAGTCTTTCCCATCATGTATTGCCTGATCCTTTTGACTGGTGATGCCGGGGGCTGAACCTGGGACCTTCTACATGCCAGGCAGAGGCTCTTCCACTGAGCCACAGCCCCTCTTTATATCTCACCAGGGTCTCAGGCGGAGGTCTTTCCCATCACCTCCTGCCTGGTCCTTTTAACTGGAGATACTGGGGACTGAACCTGGGACCTTCTGCATGCCTGGCAGAGGCTCTTCCACTGAGCCACGGCCCCCCTTTACAGCTCTCCAGGGTCTCAGGCGGAGGTCTTTCCCATCCCCTCCTGCCTGGTCCTTTTAACTGGAGCTGCCGGGGACTGAACCTGGGACCTCCTGCACACCAGGCAGAGGCTCTTCCACTGAGCCACAGCCCCTCCTTACAGATCTCCAGGGTCTCAGGCAGAGGTCTTTCCCATCACCTCCTGCCTGGTCCTTTTAACTGGAGATGCTGGGGACTGAACCTGGGACCTTCTGCATGCCTGGCAGAGGCTCTTCCACTGAGCCACAGCCCCTCCTTACAGAACTCCAGGGTAGGCGGAGGTCTTTCCCATCACCTCCTGCCTGGTCCTTTTAACTGGAGCTGCCGGGGACTGAACCTGGGACCTTCTGCATGCCAGGCAGAGGCTCTTCCACTGAGCCACAGCCCCTCCTTACAGAACTCCAGGGTCTCAGGCTGAGGTCTTGCCCATCACCTCCTGCCTGGTCCTTTTAACTGGAGATGCCAGGGACTGAACCTGGAACCTTATGCATGCCAGGCAGAGGCTCTTCCACTGAGCCACAGCCCCTCTTTACAGCTCTCCAGGGTCTCAGGCGGAGGTCTTGCCCATCACCTCCTGCCTGGTTCTTTCAACTGGAGATGCCGAGGGCTGAACCTGGGACCTTCTGCACACCAGGCAGAGGCTCTGCCACTGAGCCACAGCCCGTCCCCCACCCTCCTTCCAGTGCAATGCTGAACAGAGTTTCAGGAGACCAACAAGCCAACCTCCCAGAATCCTTTTCCAACCACATCTCGAGCCAAAATCAGCCAGCTTCTCCGTCCTCCCTAAGCTAGCATCGTCTGTCCAGGCCCCAAAACACGTTGTGTGCCTTTCGCTGATGGAATTGTGTTGTCTTCTCCTGGGGCTTCCTAGCAGCCCCCGCCCAGTTCCGGCGCGGTTGTGTGACCACCATGTCCCTTTGGCTCTCCAGGTGGAATACCACTTCCTCTCCCCGTACGTCTCCCCAAAGGACACCCCCCTCCGGCACATCTTCTTCGGCTCCGGCCCCCACACGCTCCAAGCCCTGCTGGACCACCTGAGTCTTCTGAAGACCGACAAGAGCTCCGTCGACGAAGACCTGTTGAGGAACCAGCTGGCCTTGGCGACGTGGACCATCCAGGGGGCCGCCAACGCCCTCGCGGGGGATATCTGGGACATCGACAATGAGTTTTGAGAAGGCCGAGCGCTTGGTTCCAAAGTCCCGCCCCGGGGAGCCCCCTCCCCCACCACGCCCCCCACTTGCCCCCAAAGCACAGAAACAAATTCCTTTTAGCCCCCCCCCCATAGAGTGACTTTTAAAAGAAACCCCCAGACTAAAATGTAGAGCAGTTCAGAATGACTTGAAACGAGGCCTCCCACCCACCCACCCCCAGCTCCCTCTCAATGCACTGTCCTAACTTGGGGTTCGGCAAGAGGCCGATCTCCACTTTTTATCAGCGCCTCCGTCGAGTGGCGGGGAAGAATTGGCAGATCTCAAAAGCGGCCCGTCCCACCGTGTTACACGAGTGAAGAACAATACCGAAAGGTACACTTGCGACTTGTGAAAGCAGAAGGTGAACGCGAAGCGCCTGGGAAGAATCGGTCCCATGGGCTTGGGTCGGAGGGGTCTTCGCGATCTCTGCCCACCGCCTGCCGAGGGGCCCCCTCTTGCCATCGGCTTGGTCCAGCGCGGGTCGAGTAACCCTTCTGCTTTCCCAAGGGAAAAGGGGGTGCGCCCTGGAAAGGGGGGCTTCCCTTCCGATTTCCTCAGACTGACACTGACAGTGCCTCGGGACGGGGTCCGTCCCGCGCTAGTTCAAAAGTTCACTGGGTATCCCGTCTCCTCCTCCCGGCAAGCCTCTGAGTCGTGCTCCGTCCCTCATTTATGGAGTCCCTCTCTCTGCTAGCCTAGATCCGACTGTTTGCCGGGGGAAGACACCGAGGTATTTATTTGTTATTTATTTATCAGTGGCAGTGTTCACTATAAATGGTGTTTTCTGTTTTTTTTTTCTACTGAAGATAATTATCGGAAGCAGTGACTTCCATAATTATGACAGTTATACTGTCGTTTTTTATAAAGCAGCATCTGCTAGTACGATCCGCCGCGGTACTGGAACTTTCGCCCTCGGCGGCCTTTCGCAGCGGCGGCCTCGATCGGGAACCCGAGGCCGGACGGAAGACGGGGGTTTTTTTTAGGAAGAGCAGCCAGAGAAGCAAGCGGGTTTTTTTTTTTTTTCAGGCGTCATCCATCAAACGATGGGGAAAGAGGAGCAAGAACCGGAACGCGGATGCTTTCCACCAAGTGAAGGTGTCCGGGTCTCTTGCTTCCTATCGGGCTGATGTCCGCTGCTGCAGGCCTGTCGTGTGAACCTTGGGCTCGAACCAAAAAAAAAACAAAACACAAGGCAGCTTCTCTGTAAAACTTCCAGTACCGCGGCGTACCACGAGAACCTAGGTCGCATTATCGGGTGCAGTGCCTCCCATAATGTTCAAGAACAAGGTAGTTTTTGCCTACCACAATGTTATATCGGAGGCAGTGGCCCTCCATATGGTGCACGAAGGGGTGTCTTTAATTATCGGGGACAGCGTTTCCCATAATTTTCCTTAAATGCTCGCCGCGCCAATGTCACCCGCGGAGCATGATCGTTAGTATCTAACATGTGTATATTTGAACTTCTGCGATTGTCTCTTTCTCTTGTCTGGAATTGCTTCACGCCCGGCTGCCTTTCTCGGGCGGCTCGCGTCCCGCCCCCGGTACGGAGGCCAGGATGGGCGAGGTACCGCAACCGGTTGCTTGCCACGGTGACGGCCGAGGATACGTTCCGGCACGCGAGAAAACCGGCGGGCTTCTGTTGACTCTTGAGTAAATGTACTGCTTTGTGGTTCTGGCTTTGTGGAGCTGCTGGGTTTGAATCTGTAGAGTCGGTGTCGACTTTAGAATCCCTTGGGTCGAAATAGGGCAAATGTGAAACCTGGTCCCGTGGTCCCAAACGAGAGCCGTTTCCCCAGTCCTCTCTCGCCTCGCCTCTGGCAAAACTCAGTCGCCTCTTGGGAACGCACTTTCCAAAAGCTCCTTTAGACTGAAACAACGGCCGTGTCTCTCGCCACAAAGACGGCTCCCTTCCCATTGATTTGAAGGCACTCGACTGTTTAACGAGGGCCACCCAGACACGAGTACCATATTGTGTCGCGCTGGAGAAATCGAGGCACGCGGGGCAGCTGGATTGTTCAACCTGTCTAAAATTAGGCTGGCCCCTCTAAGCGCAAGAATTCAGTTTAGGTACAGCCCCTGTGCATTTCAAAGCGCGCGTTGTGTGTGTGTGTGTGTTGTGTGTGAGTGAAAAGATCTAGCTTAATACTGTTTCCCTGTGCATGATCTTCCTCTCTCTCTCTCCGTTTCATTAAGTAAATCACCTCTTTGGCATGGATCTTCATGTGTGTTCTTCTGTAGTGTTGTCTTGCACGTGACTCGTACGGGTAATAATGCGCTAGACGTAGTAGCTGCAGCGTGTGGACAGAATACGATGTACACGAGCCATACGGATATGCGGTTTATGGATTTTTTTGCGCCGCTGTGCTCGGATTTGATCTGGAATCGGGGGACTGTCCACTTGGTGGCGTGGCTGGTCTGAGGCTCTGAAAGACGTGATTGTCCGTAATAAAAGAGAACAAGAAATAAAGACTCGACTCGCTTCTGAAGTCTTCTTGCCGCTCGCGTTTGTTTATCCGCCGCAGTTCCGTTAGTTCTGCCACTCCTGGGAGGGGGGCAGGCTCGGGGTGTCGAACACGGTTGGTAAGAGTAGAAACGTCGAGCTGGAAGGGGACCCCAAGGGTCCTCTAGTCTGTCCCTTTGCACAATGCAGGGAAATCACAGCTTCTATAACTATCTTCCCCCAGTGACCCCCTGCTCTGTGCCCCAGAGGAAGGCAAAAAACCTCCAGGATCCCGGGGGGGGGGGTCGATCTGGCCTGGAGGAAAATTCCTTTCCGATCCTAAAGTGGCAATCTGCATTTCCCTGGGTGACCAGAACTAAGCACTGACGCAACCCTCCCTGGCCCTCCCTCTCATGAACTGCCTAAATTCACAGAACCATCACTGCTGTCAAATGGCCATCTAGTAAAGGTAGAGGTTTCCCTTGCTCCAAAGCCAGTCGAATCCGACTCTAGGGTTGCGGTGCTCATCTCCGTTTCAAAGCCGAAGAGCCAGCGCTGTCCAAAGACGTTTCCGTGGTCGTGTGGCCGGCATGACTAAACACCCAGGCGCACGGAACGCTGTTAACCTTCCCACCAAAGTGGTACCTATTTATCTACTTGCAGTTTGTTGCTTTCGAACTGCTAGGTTGGCAGGAGCTGGAACCAGAGACGGGAGCTCACTCCGTCATGCGACACTCCCGGGTCTCGAACTGCTGAACTACTGACCTTCCACAGCCTGCAGTTCAGCATCTTAACCACTTGAGCCACCGCAGCTCCTAATGGCCATCTAGCCTCTGCTTAAAAACCTCCAGAGGAGGAGGACCCAACACCTCTTGAGGAAGCCTGTTCCACTGAGGAACTGCTAACTGTCAAGAATGTTGTTTAGCCAAAAACTCTTGATTTCAGCCCATTGAAAACAACTCTGCTCAAGTATCCTGGGTTAATTCCATTTGTACTCTTCCTTTCTTCCCCCTCGGGGGTCCCAACACAGCTCACCTTCTCCATTTTATCCTCACAACTGTCCTCTGAGGCAGGCCAGGCGAAGTATTACTTGCACAAGGTCACCCAACAAAATCCCATGGCAGAGTGGGGGATTTGAACTGGGGTCTCGCAGATCTGCCGTCCAGCGCTGCCTCTAAGCCGTGGAGTCTTGCGAGCAGAAATTCTGCTTTGTGAGCTACCGGCATTAAAGTGGTTTGAGAGAGCGATTTGGCTGCTGCATAAATTAGTTTGCTCTGGAGCCCCATCCTTCCCGAGCGAAGGCAAAAATGTGTGAGCCGGAGGCTAAAAAACTGAGCTAGCTCACACCCACTCAGCTTAGAGGGAATCCTGCTGCCGCCCTAACCAGATCTTGGAAGCTCTGGTTGGTGCTTGGATGGGAGACCGCCAAGGAAGTCCACACAGAGGCAGGTAATGGCCAGCCACCTCTGAATGTCTCCTGGCCTGAAGACCTTATGGCAGGGGTGTGTCGAACTCATTTGTTAGGAGGGCCAGATCTGACATAAATGAGATCTTGTTGGGCCGGGCCACACGTGTGTCATAAAATGTGATGCCAGGCAGCGGAGATATAAACTTTATAAAGGACACAAATGGGTTTTTTAAACTTAAAATAAGAACAAGCTTAAAACATCAGCTCTCTTGGAATATTTTGTTTATTTAACAGTACCTGATAACTGACACCTCTTGCTCTGAATTATTGCATCAGAATGTCAGTGCTGCTCAGGGGTGTATCTGTAAGCTGCAAGCCTGCGATGACGCAGCAGCAGCAGAACTGGAAGAAGAAGCAGAAGACGGCCAGTTCCGCTGCGGGCCTGATAGAAGCCCTCTGGGGGCCTTATCCAGCCCCCGGGCTGCTTGTTCGACACCCCTGGCTGTCAAACTGGCTAATGTCTACCCCAAAAGGCATTTCGAGTGGTGTAAGCACTCCTGGTGTAAAAGTGAAATTTCATGATGAAAATTCAAGAATGGGCATTGTATAGTGGCATCCCCTGTCATGGCACCAGGAAGGCATGCGTGCACTGTGGGATCTTGGCACCTCTTCCACCCCCACCCACACAATATACACAGCCACAGGGACAAAGGGTATCCAGGCAAAAATGAAACCTACCCTCATTGCTGTAGAGGTTTGGGAGAACACAGGGAGCTGAGGTCCATCAGTGGCCATTAGTCACAAGGTATAAATGGAGGAGTTTGTCTTGGGCAGTGATGCTCTGTATTCTTAGAATCATAGAATGTTAGAGTTGGAAGGGACCCTGCAGGTCATCTAGTCTGACCCCCTGCACTCTGCAGGAGCAGAGCCGAAAGGTAGCCCTACAACATACCCAAAAGATGGTCATCCAACCTCCGCTTGAAAACGTCCAGCGAAGGAGCATCCACCACCTCCGGAGGCAGTCTGTTCCACTGCTCAACCACTCCTACAGTTAGGAAGTTTCTCCTGGTGCTTGAGGGGCCACAGTGGGAGGGCTTCTGGAGTTCTGGCCCGACTGTGACCCAGTTTGGTGTAGTGGTTAAGCGCGTGGACTCTAATCTGGGAGAACTGGGCTTGATTCCCCATGCCTCCACTTGCAGCTGCTGGATGACCTTGGGCAAGCCCTAGTTCTTTCAGAGCTGTTCTCAAGAGCAGTCCTGGAGAGAGCTCTCTCAGCCCCACCTACCTCACAGGGTGTCTGTTGTGGAGAGGGGGAGGGAAAGGAGTTTGGAAGCCACTCAGACTCGGAGTGAAGGGTGGTATAAATCTAATTTGTGGCACCTGGGTTTCGGCCACTGCCAGTATCAGACTGGATGGGCCACTCGCCTGATCCAACATGGCTTCACTTACCTTCTTAGGATTGGTCTGGCTGGAGCAGCGATGGAGAATGGGGGAGGGGAAGGGGTGCCTGTCTTTCAGAGGCAAAGCTTTGCATGCAGGAAGTCCCCGGGTTCGAGCCCCAGCACCTGCCGTTTTAAAAGGCTCGGGTCCTAGTCCCTGGAGAGGGGAAAGCCCTGGACCCGAGGCCCTGGACAGAAGTCGGGGGAGAGAAATCGGACCTCGACAGGACAGAGCAAACTTCAGAAATGGGCGGTGCATCCTTGACACTGACGTCCCGGACCCCAGGCATTCTCGCACATTTGCAACCCTCGCACATTTGCAACCCAGTATTTGGGCTCTCAAACCACCACCCCCCACGCACTTTCTCCCCAGGCCCTCCCCAAAGTCCCCGTTCCCCTCTGCGGGGCAACCTTCGCTCCTCCCACACGCTTTCCGGCGCCCGCGGCCTCTGCGCCACTCGGCCTGGCTCCGCCCACCGCCCCGCCCCTTAAAGGGGACTCGAACCCCCGGCCGGGGCCGAACTCATCCCCGGCTCCTTTCAGCCCGGCCCTGCGGGAGGGGAGCGGACAACAGCCGGGGGGCAAGCGGGGGGGGGGCTCGGGTGTCTCTCCCCCCCGGAGGGGCGTCGCGCAGCAGCCGGCCCGGGCAGCCAGGGGTTAACGTCGAGCGGGGCAGGAGTTGGGGGGGCAGCGAGAAAAGGCCCCCCCACACACACACACAATGACAAATCCTCCCGCCCCGCGCGTCGCCTCTGCCTTATGTAACGGGCGGCGATGACTGCGCAGCTCCCTCTCGGCCGGGATGCGCCAGTGGTCCAGCCATTCCTGCATCCCTGCGGCAGCATCCCCGCCGCCGGCGCTCCCGCTGGCCTCCGACCCTGATGCTCAGGGCGCCCCGCCGGGGCAGCCGCTTCCCGCCCAGTGTTGGTCTGGGGGTGGGTGGATGGGGGGGATCCGGGGTGGGGTGGGGGTTAAGCCACGGGAGACAAAGGGCCATGGTTTAGGCCAGCTTCTCGCTCCTCTGTCCCACTAGACATGGAAGGGAGCTGGCGGCCAATGGGATGCGGCAGAAGTTTTGCCTCGAGGCGGGTGTCATTCCGCCGAGCCCCCCTTTGCAGCACTCGTTGAATTCGGCCTCAGGCATTAGGAGGGGAGTCATCCAAGGACTTGGGAGCGCGCGCACACCTGCACACCAGAGGCACATCGGCCGGGATGCGCCAGTGGTCCAGCCGTTCCTGCATCCCCGCGGATGCTCCAATGGCCTGCCAATGCAGAGGATACCCAGATCGTGCCACCTCACCATTGGGCTGGGGGTAGAGGGGGTGTCTGGGGTGGGAGGAGGTTAACCCACTGGAACAGATTGCCATGGTTTCGGCCAGGTCGCTGCTCCTCTGTCTGGCTAGAAATGGCAGGCAAGTAATAGGAAGCGGCAGGCAACAGTCAATCGAGGTCCCCTTTGCTGTGTCCATTTCAGTTCAGCCTCCCAAACTGGAAAGGTTTCACTCCTATTTACTTGCTTTATTTCTGTCCTGCTTTTCACCCCAATAACCACCCAAAGCCGCTTACATCATTCCCACTCTCCCCCATTTTATCATCACAGCAAGCCTGTGAGGTAGGTGAGGCTGACAGACCGTCGCCCAGCGAGCTTCCATGGCACAATTGGGGATTCGAACCTGGATTTCCCAGATGCTAATCCGATACCACCACGCCACAGTGGGACAGTCAGGGAGAAGGGACTCACTCTGTGCCCCCAGGACTTAACAGGGAAATTGGTTTCTTATCTCACTACATATGCTAAATTCATTCAGTCTTAACATCTGTGTCCTCACCGAGAAAAGCGATATGTCCTCTTTATTTTAATGTATTTCTTATTTGGAATAATAAATTAGAATAGTGATTGTAATGTAATTCAATGCAATATTAGAACGGTATATTGGAATGCATTCTCTGCTCTGATAACAGGAGGCACAACACTGCACTATAAATCACCCCGCCTCAGAAAAAAAGTATGCTCGTAGTTACCTCCGTGTTTGGGAGGAGACAGATGGAACGTAACAACATAGTCTTAGTTAATTACTTGTAGCGTTCCACAATTAAGAATGATGCCTTTAAACATCTTTCTCCAGTTCCAATGTATTTCTTTGCTTCTCTGTTTCCACCCCAAGAATTAGATCCAAAAATTGGTGACCTGATAAACTTAGGTTGTTGTTCCTCTTTGCATCTGTTAAGCCATCTTCATTACGTTGCATGCTAATTTGCTGTTCAGCCTCTGCCTTGTACGTGTGGACTGGTAAGTTCCACTTCAATGTATCTGAGGAAGTGTGCGTCTGCACACAAGAGCTCATACCTTGAATAAAACTCTGTTGGTCTCAAAGGTGCATTGGACTCAAACTTTGTTCTGTGCATGAGCGAGAGAGCACACCCTTAAAAAATACACCTAACATTTCTCAGGCAAATTTCTGCCTCTTCGTGCCCTCGCTTGTCCCAGGCAATCTCTCCTTGCCTGTTTTCTTCACTCTTTCTGACTCATTTTCTGCCAGGGACCTGGGGGGGGGGGGGCTTCTTCCCTGGCTAACTCCAGCCTCCTCCTTTCTTTCCCTCAAGGGCAGGTTCCCATGTAGGAGCACAAGTTTGAGCAAGATGCTTGGGCGGAACGGCTGACTCCACGTTCCCTTCCACCCACAAAACCAAACCCCAAAGTGCCACACCTGATTTCCTCTCCCCTTTCCTCTCCCCCTTCCTCTCCCCCTTCCCCTCCTTCTGGCACCAGACCGATCTCTTTCAAAGCAAAAAAAAAACCCCATTTAGCAGTAAAGTGGAAGAAAGCATGTTCCACTTTTTAATATGGGAGACTGCAGAATTACAAGTTATTACAACACTCAGGACAGCGGAACCCCCAGGCCTTAACAGAGATGTTGGCTTCTTATCTCACTACGCATGCTTGAGTCACTCAGTTCTCACTCATACCCAGAAAGTAAACGTCGTTGGTCTTAAAGGTGCCACTGGACTCAAACTTTTCTTACCTGTAGTTAACGCCTGTATTATCTGCAGGGCTCTTTTTGTAGCAGGAACTCCTTTGCTTATTAGGCGACGCACCCCTAATGTAGCCAATCCTCCAAGAGCTTAGAGTAGCCCCTGTAAGAAGAGCTCTGTAAGCTCTTGGAGGATTGGCTACATTAGGGGGTGTGTTGCCTAATATGCAAAGGAGTTCCTGCTACGAAAAGAGCCCTGATTATCCGTATGCCAATTTGCTGCTATTTGCATGTCTTATCAAATGTGTTACTCCAATCTTAGCTGCATTTATTGCTCAGTTCCTTATGCACCTGGACTCTAATTAGTTCTTCCTGGCAACTAAACCTCCCGACCTGAACGTAATATTTGAGGAAATCTGTTTCTATGTATTTGCAGAAGTGTGCATCTGCGCACACAGAGTCTCTCCGTTCTCGAACGTACCCAGGGTTGAGCTCGGTTGGTCTTGGGGGTGCTGCTAGTCTCAGGCTTTGTCCTCACGTCTGTTTGTCAGCTTTGTGTGCTAATTTGCTGCCATCCATTGATCTTGATGCCTTGGTCCAATCTCGGCTTCACTTATGCTTAACTCTGGGCATTTCCCTCTGGGCATGTAAGAAAGGGGCACCGAAGCAACCCTTCCTGCCCTCCCTTCTCGTGATCTGCCGAAGTTCACAGAATCCGCATTGCGGTCAGATGGCCACCTGGCCTCTGTTTGAAAAACTCCCAAAAAGGAGAGCCCGCCACCTCCCACCCAAAGAGTTATTAACACGTGGAATTCACTGCCGCAGGAGGTGGTGGCAGCTACAAGCATGGACAGTTTCAAGAGGGAATTAGATAAACATCTGGAGCAGAAGTCCATCAGTGGCTATTAGCCACAGGGTATAGATGGGAACTCTCAGTCTGGGGCAGGAGATGCACTCTATTCTTGGTGCTGGAGGGGGCAGCAGTGGGAGGGCTTCTAATGTCCTGGCCCCACTGCTGGACCTCCTGAGGGCACCTGGTATATTTTGGCCGCTGTGTGACAGAGTGTTGGACTAGATGGGCCATTGGCTTGATTCAACATTGGCTTCTCTTATGTTCTTATGTAACGTAAGAACACAGGAAAAGCCCTGCTGGATCAGACCAGGGGTCCATCTAGTTCAGCATCCCCTCTCACACAGTGGTCATCCAGTTTTTCTAGATGGCCGACAACAAGGCACAGAGGCCAAGGCCTTCCCCTGATGTTGCCTCCTAGCTCTGTAGTTCAGAGGTTTACTGCCTCTGAATATGGAGGTTCCATTTAGTTGACGTGGCTAGTAGCAATGGCCCCACTGCTGGACCTCCTGATGGCACCTGGTATATTTTGGCCGCTGTGTGACAGAGTGTTGGACTAGATGGGCCATTGGCCTGATTCAACATTGGCTTCTCTTAGGTTCTTATGTTCTTATGAAGCCTGTCCCACCGAGGAACCGCTCTGACTGTCCGGAAGTTCTTCCAAATGTTCAGCCGAAAACTCTTCTGATTTCGCTTCCGCTCACGGGTTCTGGTCCAACTTTCTGGGGCAACAGAAATTATCCCTCCGAAATTATCCCTTTGATTGCGTGTGCTATCCATTGGGGTGGCCCTGAAGGTCTGGCAGCTGCTACCGGCAGCGCAAGGGGGAGGGGAGAAACCGGAGGCATGGGGAGAATACACAAATCTGATGTTGCCTGCAGCCGTCTACAAAGAACAAGGAGGCAACAAGCAGGCTGTTGAAATCCTGCCCCAGGGAGGCATACACTGACTTTTGCGTGGGAAAAAGGACGGTTCCCGATTTGGACATCTGTGCATGAAAGCCATGTGCCTCGGGGCTGAGCTGGCATGGTGGAGAGGATCCGTGCGCTTGACTGAGGACGAGCTCCAAAGGGCTTCTTGGCGGAAAGGGTGTCCGTGGTCCCAGCGCTGATAACCTCCCTCTGGGCTCCGCGGGTGTCAGACTCGGGCATACTGTGCACTGTGTTTTCTTTACCTGTTTGGGTTTGGAATCAGCATTTGGTTCCAAGACACTGAAAGACTGGACAACACTTCCAATTACCGTGTCAGATTACACAGGGGAAGCCATTGAAATTCATAAACATAAAACACAATTTCAACAGGAAAGGAGAGAGTTTAAAAATAAATAGGGCATGGTTTCCTGTCCTGAAAAACACAAAAGGCTCTACAGCTGACAATAGCACTACCAGATAAGATTAGAGTTTCAGTTGCCATTCCACACACAAAAGCACCTCCTCAGGAAACAATCCATAGACAAAAGAACCTCCTCAGGAAAGCTCCTCCATTAGCATGTTCATAGCCTGGAGAACTCCTACAAGATAATGACTCCGCCCTACCCCACCGTCCAGCGTAGATATAAATTACCTGCCTACCATTTTTCTTCTTCTCACCTTGACAAAGAGAGTCCTCCATCTTTCTGTGTTATACCTCTGAGGATGCCAGTCACAGCTACTGGCGAAACGTCAGGACCTACAAGGCCAAGACCATGGCCTCACAACCCGGAAAATCGACAGCAACTAATGAACTCCGGCCGTGAAAGCCTTCGACAACAAGTTGTTAGTATTGCTTGTGTGTGTGTGTGACTTGAGAATGGAATGTGGGTTTTGGGTATACACCAGGGTCCCCGCTTCGGCACCTTTAGTCCTGACAAAAAAAATCCAACTCTTAAGCATCTCAAATCTCCTCAATAAACTTTCCTTCGAGGAAGCCTGTGAGGAGAGTGATTTGACCGGGCGCCTGACAGCAGGCTGCCAGTGATGCCAGGGCTCCGGTTACAGGAAGGCAGGCCGCGAGTGGAACGGGAGTGCCGGTTTCTGCCCCGGGGGCCGACACTCACTCAACTCGCTTGTAAACATCGGATTGAAACGGTAGCAAGAGAAGAGGCTGAAGTCACAAAGAGTTCCGGCCCCAGACAGGCCTGGAGATGGTGAGGGCCGAGAACCAACACCCGTGCCCACAGGCCCCTGCAATGCTGCCGCTCGATTACCAACGAGTAAGCGATGCTTCCCCTGACCTGGCCGGCCCAGGCTGGTCTGATCTCATCAGATCTCGGAAGCTGAGCTGAGCCGGCCCTGGTTAGTATTTGGATGGGAGACCAGCAAGGAAGCCCAGGGTTTCTACGCAGAGGTGGACAATAGCAAACCACCTCTGTCCATCTCTTGCCTTGAAAACCGTATGGAGTTGTCAAAAGTTGGCTGCCACTTGCTGGGACTTTACGACACCTTCCCTGACCCGGATGGCCCAGGCTTGCATGATCTTAAGATCATCAGAAGAGCCCTGCTGGGTCAGACCAGTGAGGGTCCGTCTAGTCCAGCCTCCTGCCTCACACAGGGGCCAGCCAGTTCCTCTGGAGGGCCAATAACAGGGCAGAGAGGCCGAGGCCTTGATAAGAACATCAGGAGAGCCCTGCTGGATCAGAGCAGTGAGGCTCCATCCAGACCAGCATCCTGTCTCACTCAGTGGCCAACCAGTTCCTCTGGAGGGCCAACAACGGGGGATAAAGTCCGAGGCCTTCCCCTGAGAAGAACATCAGAAGAGCCCTGCTGGGTCAGACCAGTGAGGCTCCATCTAGTCTAGCATCCTGTCTCACTCAGTGGCCAACCAGTTCCTCCAGAGGGCCAACAACAGGGCAGAGAGGCTGAGGCCTTCATAAGGACATCAGGAGAGTCCTGCTGGGTCAGACCAGTGAGGGTCCATCTAGTCCAGCCTCCTGTCTCACACAGTGGCCAACCAGTTCCTCTGGAGGGCCAGCAACAGGACAGAGAGGCCAAGGCCTTCATAAGAACCTCAGAAGAGCCCTGCTGGATCAGACCAGTGGTCCCTCTAGCCCAGCATTTCATTCCCCACTCCTCTGGCAGCTGCTGGAGTGACCTTGGGCAACCAGTTCCTCCGGAGGGCCAACAACAGGGCAGAGAGGCTGAGGCCTTTGTAAGAACATCAGAAGAGCCCTGCTGGATCAGACCAGTGAGGGTCCATCTAGTCCAGCATCCTGCCTCACCCAGTGGCCAACCAGTTCTTCTGGAGGGCCAGCAACAGGGCATAGAGGCCAAGGCCCTCCATAAGAACATCAGAAGAGCCCTGCTGGGTCAGACCAGGGAGGGTCCATCTAGTCCAGCCTCCTGTCTCTCACAGGGGCCAACCAGTTCCTCTGCAGGTCCTACAATAGGGCATAGAAGCTGAGGAAGCTGAGGGCTTCCCCTGATGTTTCCTCCTGGCTCTGGGATTTAGAGGATTAGTCCCTCTGAATGTGGAGGTTCCCCTCAGTCACCATGGCTAGTAGCCATTGATAGACTTATCCTCCATGAATCTATCTAATCCCATTTTCAAGTTATTTATTCCTGTGGCCATCACTACCTTCTCTGGCAGCGAATTCCACATTTTAATCCCTCTCTGTGTAAAGTAGTATTTCCTTCCGTCCCTCCTGAACCTACTGCCCGTCAGCTTCATTGGATGCCCTCCAGTTCTAGTCTTTTAGGAGGGGAAATGAAAGTTCTCTTGTTCCACAGTCTCCACCCTGTGCATCATTTTATAAACCTCCATCATGTCCCCCGCTTCTTTGTCTCTTCTCTAAACTGAGAAGTCCCAGAGACTCTTCAGACTTTTCTCCCAGGAAAGGTGCTCCAACCCCCTCATCATCTCAGTCGCCTTCCTCTGTCCTTTTCCCTGCTCTGCAATGTCCTTTTGGTGTAGTGGTTAAGTGCGTGGACTCTAATCTGGGAGAACCAGGTTTGATTCCCCACTCCTCCACTTGCAGCTGCTGGATGACCTTGGGCAAGCCATAGTTCTGACAAGAGCTGTTCTTAAGAGAACATAAGAACATAAGAGAAGCCAATGTTGAATCAGGCCAATGGCCCATCCAGTCCAACACTCTGCCACACAGCGGCCAAAATATACCAGGTGCCATCAGGAGGTCCAGCAGTGGGGCCAGGACACTAGAAGCCCTCCCACGGCTGCCCCCTCCAGCACCAAGAATAGAGGGCGTCACCTGCCCCAGACGGAGAGTTCCCATCTATACCCTGTGGCTAATAGCCACTGATGGACTTCTGCTGATGTCCTTGAAAAAGAGCGGTTTCTGTCAGAGCTCTCTCAGCCCCATGTACCTCACAGGGTGTCTGTTGTGGGGAGGGGAAGGGGAAGGAGTTTGCAAGCCATAGTTCTGATAAGAGGTGTCCTCGAAAAACAGCAGTTTCTGTCAGAGCTCTCTCAGCCCCACCTACCTCACAGGGTGTCTGTTGTGGGGAGGGGAAGGGAAAGGAGTTTGTCAGCCACTCTGAGACTCCTTTGGGTAGTGAAGGGTGGGGTGTAAATCCAATCTTTTCTTCTCCTCCTCTGCGCAGTAGCCACGGCCTCTCTGAGGCACCTGCGTGCCGATGTCGAAACTCCCACCCACAAAGCGGCCCATCGCCCTCTGGGCTAACTGCAAGCCCTTTCGTCAAAACAACGGGGACAGGAGCCAAATGTTCCAGGGCTGTACGTGGGCAGAGGGTGTCTTGACTAGACACATAGCCTCCTGGCTCCCACGGGGTTTGGCATCTCTCGTTCCCTGGGTCTTGGCAAGAAGATGCCAGTGGAGAGTCACCCTGGCCTTGTGACTACAGAGTGGGAGACAGTCGGTTCCAGAGAAGCGGCGCTTTGCTCCTCTCGCCCACGCCCCGCCTGCCATCTGGCTTTTCAAATTATGAAATTATGCATGGGGTGGAGAACGTTGACGTGGTTTCTATGCCCTCTCTATGGCTTTATTGCTTAGTTTGTGATTTGTTTGTTGGAAAATGTGGAAATAAAAGATAAACTTAAAACAAAACAAAACCAGGAGAACTTTTCTGTGGATAGCAGAGAAAAGAAGAAGAAGAGGATGGGGAGGAGGGGGAGGATCAGTTCCCCGGAGGGAAACGGATGCTTTGGAGGGTGGCCTCTGTGGCATCGTACCCCACTGAGGTCCCTATCTGCCGCGGGCTCCGCCCCCAAATCTCCAGGTCTTTCCCAACCCCCGGAGCTGGCAACACAACATCTGGCTTTGGCTGGTAAGTGTGCCATTGCCAGCCTCCAGGTGAGCCCTGGAGACCTCTCAGAACGACAACCGAGCCTCCAGGCCAGTTGAGAGCCCGTTTGGTGTAGTGGTTAAGTGCACGGACTCTAATCTGGGAGATCTGGGTTTCATTCCCCACTCCTCTGGCAGCTGCTGGAGTGATCTCGGGCAAGCCGTAGTTCTGACAAGACCTGTCCTCGAAAAGGGCAGTTTCTGTCAGAGCTCTCTCAGCCCCGCCCACCTCACAGGGTGTCTGTTGTGGGGAGGGGAAGGGAAGGGAGTTTGTAAGTTGCTCTGAGACTCTGAGTGAAGGGTGGGGTATAAATCCAAGCTCTTCTTCTTCTTCTTCTTCTTCTTCTTCTTCTTCTTCTTCTTCCTCTTCCTCTTCCTCTTCTTCCTCTTCCTCTTCCTCTTCTTCCTCTTCCCTCAAATAAAATGGCAGCTTTGGAGAATGGATTGAATGGCATTATACTTCTCCCCTCTCCGAACCGTGTCCTCCGCAGGCTCCGCTCCCAAAGCTTCATGAATTTCCCACCCAGGACCAATGCTCCCTTCTAAGCTGTGGGGTCCTGTGAGTAAAAATCCCACTTTGGGAGCTGCCGGCACTAAAGTTGTGAGCGAGCGGTTTGTCTCCTGCGTGAATTAAGTTTGCTCTGGAGCCCTCCTTCCTGAGCTGAGACAAAAATGTGTGAGCCGGAGGCTAAAAAGCTGTGAGCTGGCTCACACTAACTCAGCTTAGAGGGAACACTGCCCCGGCGTGGAGAGCCCGAGGTAAGGGAGGGTGAAAGCTTGGCTCTGGGACCTCCAATTGCTGCTCACCCCAAAGGGCTTAGCCTCTGGGGAAAACATGAGTGGTTCTGACTCCATTTGTCCTGTAGATGGCAGTAGAGTACCACGAGTTGGCCTTTCTTTATATTTCCCCCCCACACCTCTGTGCAGGAGAAGGTAAATTCTCAGGGATTGGGATTCGTCACTGGCACTTTTGAAAACACGCAGGGGGGAAAGCATGTTTAGGGAATAGTAAATCACTTCTGTATGGGGCTGCGGTGGCTCAGTGGTTAAGATGCTGAAGCCGCAAGACTAGAAGGTCGGTAGTTCGGCAGTTCGAGACCCGAGTGCCGCAAAATGGAGTGAGCTCCCGTCTCTGGTCCCAGCTCCTGCCAACCTAGCCGTTCAAAAGCAAGAAATTGCAAGTAGATAAATAGGTACCGCTTCAGTGGGATGGTAACAGCGTTCCGTGCGCCTGGGTGTTTAGTCATGCCGGCCACATGACCACGGAAACGTCTTCGGACAGCGCCAGCTCTTCGGCTTGGAAACGGAGAGGAGCACCGCAATCCTAGAGTCGGATTCGACTGGCTTCTGAGCAAGGGAAACCTTTACCTTTAGGACCTGTGAACCGCAGCAAATTAGCATGCAAATAAAAGAGTTAAGGGAGAAACGGATGTGAGAAGTAAGTCTGAGCCCAGGGGGCACTTTTAAGACCAACATTAGGTTTTGTTCTGGGTGTAAGTTTTCGTGTGCGGGCACTCTCCTTCTGTTACGTATTGAGCCTGAGCCTTCCCCCCAGCTGTACCGACAACGGGCTGAGCTTGCTTCTCCAGAACAATAGCTCACCTGGATTCAGGAACTAACCAATAGATAAGCAGTGTAGTGTAAGGAGCCTATCACTGGGAGTGGGAGGGTGTTGGGTGTGGCATTTTGCATGCTCATAAGCAGGGCTCCAGCCCTGCTAGCTTGTCTCATAGTTTGCTGGAATCACTGCATAAACCAGAGCTGGTCACTCAATGAAGTTGCTGAGTGGTCGGGTTAGAACAGATAAAAGGAAGTCCTTCTTCACCCAAAGAGTGATTAACATATGGAATTCACGGCCACAAGAGGTGGTGGCAGCTACAAGCATGGACAGTTTCAAGAGGGAATTAAATAAACACATGAAGCAGAAGTCCATCAGTGGCTATTAGCCACAAGGTATAGGTAGGAACTCTCAGTCTGGGGCAGGTGATGCACTCTATTCTTGGTGCTGGAGGGGGCAGCAGTGGGAGGGCTTCTGGAGTTCTGGCCCCACTGCTGGACCTCCTGAGGGCCCCTGGTATTTTTGGCCAGAGTGTTGGACTGGATGGATCATTGGCCTGATCCAACATTGGCTTCTCTTATGTTCTTACGTCCTTAAGGTATAGATAGGAGCTCTCGGTCTGGGGCAAGGGATGCTCTGTATTCTTGGTGCTTGGGGGGGTCAACAGTGGGAGGGCTTCTGGTGTCCTGGCCCCACTGCTGGACCTCCTGATGGCCCCTGGTGTTTTTGGCCACTGTATGACACAGAGTGTTGGACTGGATGGGCCACTGGCCTGATCCAACATGGCTTCTCTTATGTTCTTATGTCTTGGGTAGTGACGCTCTGTATTCGTGGTGCTTGGGGGGGTCAAAAGTGGGAGGGCTTCTGGTGTCCTAGCCCCACTGGTGGACCTCCTGATGGCTCCTGGTATTTTTGGCCACTGTGTGACACAGAGTGTTGGATTGGATGGGCCGTTGGCCTGATCCAACATGGCTTCTCTTATGTTCTTATGTCTGGGGCAAGGGATGCTCTGTATTCGTGGTGCTTGGGGGGGGGGTCAAAAGTGGGAGGGCTTCTGGTGTCCTAGCCCCACTGGTGGACCTCCTGATGGCCCTGGTGTTTTTGGCCACTGTGTGACACAGAGTGTTGGACTGGATGGGCCGTTGGCCTGATCCAACATTGGCTTCTCTTATGTTCTTATGTTCACTACAATGCGTCTAGACCCCAGTATTTAACATTTTCAGATACACTGAGGGTGTGTTCAGACAGGGCATTTACACCGGTATAGATGCTGCTTGGAATCGGTGCACTTACAGGCGATCACACGTAGAACATCTGCCTTCCATCCCGAACCGTGGCCAACCGTTGCAAACAGCCCTTAAACCGTTGTATTCTGCCACTAGATTCTCGAGTGGTGGTATCCTGAGTGCACCGGTTCCAGCCGCATTATCCCCATCTGATCGCTTTCCGCTGATGTAGAGCCACTTCCGTTTGGAAGCCTGACGTTTCCACTTTTCGCCCGCCATTTTTTTTAAAGCATCAGCAATATGCGTTTGGGCGAAGGCTCGGCCCGGCGTTTGTGAAACAAACAACAAAAAAGGTGCCCAGTGTAACGCTTTAGAGAGTCCGAGAACTCATGGAAGCCACTTTCGGTTTAAAAATGTTAAGGGATGTCTTCCCTTCAAGGCATGCTTTTCGGGATGGGGTATTCTGCGCCTGTGCAAAGATCTGAACTCTGTGGATGGCTGCCTATGCGCATGTGCAGAGAGTAAAAAAAAAAAAAGCCAATGATGTGAATGGGTATACCGCGATGTGTTGTGCAGTCAGGAGGTAAGTCTGAACGTGTTTCAGCTGGTTTAAACTGCTGCTCTTTACAGCTCTCCAGGGTCTCAGGCTGAGGTCTTTCCCATCACCTACTGCCTACTGCCTGGTCCTTTTAACTGGAGATGCCGGGGACTGAACCTGGGACCTTCTGCATGCGAGGCAGAGGCTCTTCCACTGAGCCACGGCCCCTCTTTACAGCTCTCCAGGGAGAGTGAAGGGTCTTCTTCTTCTTCTACCTCACAGGGTGTCTGTTGTGGGGAGGGGAAGGGAAAGGAGATTGTAAGCCACTATGAGACGCCTTTGGGTAGTGAAGGGCAGGGTATAAATCCAATCTCTTCTTCCCTTCTTCTTCTTCTTCTTCTTTTGGGCAACCCTCTGATTCCAATTATGTTTCATAGCCTCGGATTTCCTTTTAAAGCCCTGTTTCGTTTAATTAATGTCAGCTCCTTTTAATGACTCTCTCATGGATCGCTGCCTTGACGTGGTGAGGGGGCTTGCGTGGTTCGATGAGGCTGCGGACTATGCCGTGACCCTGCGAGCTATGCCGTGGAGGGCCACCCAGGATGGACAGGCCACAGCAGAGAACTCAGACAAAACGTGGTCCACTGGAGAAGGAAATGGCAACCCGCCCCAGTATGTCTGCCAAGAAAACCCCATGGACAGTAACAAAAGGCTAAAAGATATGACGCCGGAAGATGAGCCCCCCAGGTCAGAAGGTGTCCAATGTGCTACTGGGGAAGAACAGAGGGTAAGTACGAGTAACCCCCAAAAGAGTGAAGCGGCCGGGCCAAAGCCGAAAGGACGCTCAGCTGTGGATGTGTCTGACGGTGAAAGGAAAGTCTGATACTGCAAAGAACAATGCTGCACAGGAACCTGGAATGTAAGATCTATGAATGAGAGAAGAAGGGGACGGCAAAGGATGAGATGGTTAGACAGTGTCATCGACGCAACGAACATGAAGTTGAGCAAACTCCGGAGGACGGCGGAAGACAGGAGGGCCTGGCGCGATGTGGCCCGTGGGGTCGTGAAGAGTCGGGCTCAATGGTGCGACTGAACAACAACAACACTTTTAATAAATCCAAAAGGAGATGCTCTAGGGTTCCCCCCCCCCGGGACAGAGTTGGGTGGTTAACACAAAGCTGGGTGGCTCACATATCCCGGCTTCTTTGTCCAGCGATTCACAAGGCAACAATTTACGGCACTTGACACACAGACACACAATTTCCAGTTTCCTTGTCTGCCTTCCTTAGGCTGGTGGGGCGGGTAGGTTCGGTGAGAACGACAGGAAATGAGGTCAACCCTACCCTGGAAAACACATTAGGTAGACTGCTCCAACCAGTTGGTTCCCATAGCTCCTGTGTTAGTGTATGGTTTGCCCCAGGTAAAGAGTCACAGCTCACACAAGTACCTAGGAGTGCTTTCTTTCTTTTCTTTTTTTTTAAACAACTTTTATTAGGATACACAATGTTTCACAACTTGGTTCACATCATACATCTCATATCCTTTTTCTCAAAAACTCCTCTTCCCCCCTAATGGCTCCCAGCATTGCTTCCACCATTCAAACATCGTATAATGCCAGTTAAATCCTTGTTAACATACTAAGTCTACAGGTAACACCCACGTAGATATTAGTAGCTACTATAAACACCCATTAACTGTAACAATTGTCGCACCATTAGTAGTTACCCAAACTGAAAACACTGTCCTTCATTTCTCAATACTTCTGTATATATTCTCTGAAATCACTCCAGTCTGCCAAAAAAGCTTCTTCATCTATGTTATTAAGTTTTCTTGTCCATTTGTCCATTTCTGCCACAAATAGCAATTTTCTCAGCCAATCCCGTAAGTCAGGAATCTTTTCATTTTTCCAATTTTGAGCATAAATCATTCTAGCAGCCGTTACCATATACCATATCCATGTTCTTTTACTCATACTTATTTCTTCTAACTTGAGACCTA
The DNA here is from genome assembly GCA_029375565.1 of Gekko gecko. NCBI lineage: Eukaryota > Metazoa > Chordata > Lepidosauria > Squamata > Gekkonidae > Gekko > Gekko gecko. Next base: position 959,407 of record JAPDNY010000005.1, read on the forward strand.
AAAGAAACAGTTCAGGTTCTTTCTTAAAAGCACACTTCAAAATTTTTTCCCATCTCTGTATGTATTGCAGTCCAGAATATTTTTGCTTTTTCACAAGTCCACCACATATGGTAAAAGGAACCTTCAGCATGTTTACATTTCCAACATTTGTTAGAAAGATTTTTACCTATATTGGCTATCTTTTTTGGTGTCATGTACCACCTATACATCATTTTATAACAGTTTTCTTTAAGATTGGTACAGGTAGATATTTTCGATGCGCTTTCCCATAGAAATTCCCAAGATGACATTGGTATTTCCTTGTTCATGTTAATTGCCCATTTTATCATTTGCTAGGAGTGCTTTCTGACATTCACAAGTACAGAATTACACATGAACACATCCTGGACGGTGAATTGACTACCCGAAGGCTTGCCAGCCCAATCAACTGGAGAGCCAGTTTGGTGTAGTGGTTAGGACCGCGGGCTCTAATCTGGGAGAACTGGGTTTGATTCCCCATTCCTCTACATGCAGCCAGCTGGGTGACCTTGGGTTAGTCACAAGTTATTTCAGAGCTGTTCTCTCAGGAGCAGTTCTGGAAAGAGCTCTCTCAGCCCCACCGACCTCACAGGCAGTGTTCCCTCTAAGCTGAGTTAATGTGAGCTAGCTCACAGTTTTTAGCTTCCGGCTCACAGATTTTTGTCTCAGCTCAGGAAGGAGGGCTCCAGAGAAAACTAATTTATGCAGCAGCCAAATTGCTTGCTCACAACTTTAATGCCGGTAGCTCACAAAGCAGAATTTTCACTCACAAGAATCCACAGCTTAGAGGGAACATTGTTCACAGGTTGTCTGTTGTGGGGAGGGGAAGGGAAAGGAGATTGTAGGGTGCTCTGAGACTTCTTCGGGTAGTGAACAGCGGGGTATAAATCCAATCTCCTCCTCCTCCTCCTCCTCCTCTTCTTCCTAAAACCAAAAATAAACTTCCCAGTCAGTGCCCCCCGAAAAGACACATTATTTTTGACATGTCTCCAGGATGATCTCTGGCAATGAACCCGAATTCCAGGGCTGATTTTTGGATTCTGAAGTCAAATATCCCGACTTGTCCAGGTCAGACTTTCAGGTCATTCTATTGCGGACCTAAGAGTGGCAGTCCTCAGACAAAGAAATGGCAAGGGGAAATTACAACATGGGGATTGCTAAACTTGAGTTAATTCACAGGTTCAAAACAATGGACCCCCCAGGACTGAATAGGGACAGAGGAGGTAATTTTCTGTTCCCCCATCATTTCTCCCCTGTTCTAATCAAGCTGATTACAACATGCATGGTACCTCCGCATCCTTTACAAGCATTCTATACAACACCCCTCCCACCTTCTAAAAGAACTCACGTCCGACAAAGGGAACTTTGATTCTCAAAACGCTTATACCCTGAAACTCTTGTTGGTCTCTAAGATGCTGCTGGACTTGAATCCAGCTCTTCTATAGCAGAGCAACATGGTTACCCCCTGAAACTGACTGGCCCATTGTTATTATATAGAAGGAGCTGAAGACAGTTGTATTCATGATGGCATTTGATTCGTTCTTCTGCCTACCGGCAATTTTAAAATTATTAATTTGAACTAGCGGTCTTTATGCATTTTATTAAGGTGGGTGGCCGCGTCAGTCTGTCTGTAGCAGCAGAAAAGAGCCAGAGTCCGGGAGCCCCTTCAAGACTAACAACATTTGCGGCAGGGGAGGAGCTCCCGTGAGTCAATCAATCAATAAACCTTTAATGGCATATACATATTAAACACGTCTCACTTCTTCAGATGTATTTTATTATGCTTATTTAGATTGTAAGCCGCCTTGAGTTCCTGTAAGGGAGAAGGGTGCCGGACACATGTTTTAAATACCATTAAAATAATCACATTATTATTTAAGTATTGATAATGATTTTAGGTATGCTGCAAAAACTAAAATATCAAAAAGCAATATATGTTAAACACATTTGTTTTATAGCAGAAGAAGAAGAGGAAGAAGAGGAGGAGGAGATTGGATTTATACCCCGCCCTTCACTACCCAAAGGAGTCTCAGAGCGGCTTACAAACTCCTTTCCCTTCCCCTCCCCACAACAGACACCCTGGGAGGTAGAAGAAGAAGAAGAAGAAGAAGAGATTGGATTTATACCGTGCCCTTCACTACCCAAAGGAGTCTCAGAGCGTCTTACAATCTCCTTTCCCTTCCCCTCCCCACAACAGACACCCTGGGAGGTAGAAGAAGAAGAAGAGAGTTGGATTTACACCCTGCCCTTCACTACCCAAAGGAGTCTCAGAGCGGCTTACAAACTCTCTTCCCTTCCCCTCCCCACAACAGACACCCTGTGAGGTAGAAGAAGAAGAAGAGATTGGATTTACACCCTGCCCTTCACTACCCAAAGGAGTCTCAGAGCGGCTTACAAACTCTCTTCCCTTCCCCTCCCCACAACAGACACCCTGTGAGGTAGAAGAAGAAGAAGAAGAAGAAGAAGAAGAAGAAGAAGAAGAAGAAGAAGAAGAAGAAGAAGAAGAAGAGATTGGATTTACACCCTGCCCTTCACTACCCAAAGGAGTCTCAGAGCGGCTTACAAACTCTCTTCCCTTCCCCTCCCCACAACAGACACCCTGGGAGGTAGAAGAAGAAGAAGAGATTGGATTTACACCCTGCCCTTCACTACCCAAAGGAGTCTCAGAGCGGCTTACAAACTCTCTTCCCTTCCCCTCCCCACAACAGACACCCTGTGAGGTAGAAGAAGAAGAAGAAGAAGAAGAAGAAGAAGAAGAAGAAGAAGAAGAAGAAGAAGAAGAAGAAGAGATTGGATTTACACCCTGCCCTTCACTACCCAAAGGAGTCTCAGAGCGGCTTACAAACTCTCTTCCCTTCCCCTCCCCACAACAGACACCCTGTGAGGTAGAAGAAGAAGAAGAAGAAGAAGAAGAAGAAGAAGAAGAAGAAGAAGAAGAAGAAGAAGAAGAAGAAGAGATTGGATTTACACCCTGCCCTTCACTACCCAAAGGAGTCTCAGAGCGGCTTACAAACTCTCTTCCCTTCCCCTCCCCACAACAGACACCCTGTGAGGTAGAAGAAGAAGAAGAAGAAGAAGAAGAAGAAGAAGAAGAAGAAGAAGAAGAGATTGGATTTATACCGCGCCCTTCACTACCCAAAGGAGTCTCAGAGCGTCTTACAATCTCCTTTCCCTTCCCCTCCCCACAACAGACACCCTGTGCGGTAGTAGAAGAAGAAGAGATTGAATTTATACCCCGCCCTTCACTACCCAAAGGAGTCTCAGAGTGGCTCACAAACTCCTTTCCCTCCCCCTCCCCACAACAGACACCCTGTGAGGTAGAAGAAGAAGAAGAAGAAGAAGAAGAAGAAGAAGAAGAAGAAGGAGGAGGAGGAGGAGGAGGAGGAGGAGGAGGAGGAGGAGGAGGAGGAGGAGGAGGAGGAGGAGGAGGAGGAGGAGGAGATTGGATTTATACCCCACCCTTCACTACCTGAAGGAGTCTCAGAGCGGCTGACAACCTCCTTTCCCTTCCCTCCCCACAACAGACACCCACTGTGAGGTAGGTGGGGCTGAGAGAGCTCTCTTGAGGACTGCTCCTGAGAGAACAGCTCTGAGAGAACTTGTGACTGACCCGAGGTCACCCTGCTTGGGTGCACATGGAGCAGTGGGGAACCAAACCCAGTTCTCCCAGATTAGAGTCCATGCTCCTATGGCCCCAGGCTAACCTGATCTTGTTGGATTCTGGAAGCTAAGCTGGGTTGGTCCTGGGATGGGGAGACTGCCAAAGAACTCAAGGGTCCCTTGGCAGAGGTGAGTAATGGCAGACCACCTCTGAACATCGCTTGCCTTGAAAACCTCACCAGGTGGCCATACATTGGCTGCGACTTGAAGACACTTCCCACCACAACCAGCATGCATCCAGGGGCAGATTAACCATTAAGCGGACTAGGCACATGCTTAGAGCACCAGGGCCAAAGGGGGCACCACAAAGTTGGGAAAAGGGTGGGAAAAATGTAGAAAAACGCCTTTCAGGTCCTGAATATTGGAACTTTGATACACTGAACTGGTGAAATATTAAAACAGACGTTGCATTGCATTTTTGTAGAACTTCATGTAGCCAAAACTTGGCTTGGTTTGTACAGTACATTGTGTTATCATAGGAATATTTTTTTTCTATATTGCATACAATATAAAATTGTATTGCATACAAACTGCATTGTATATCTGGCCAGACAGGTCTACTGCTAAAATGGACTGGGGGGTCAGTGTGGAAAGGAGGGGGCGCCGAGATGGGTCAGTGCTGAGGGCCCCAGGGAGCCTTCATCCACCCCTGCATGCACCCTAGACATGCCTCGGGTGCGCAAGCGTGTGTCTGCACTCCCACGTCCTTGAACGACTCCCCTCTTAATGACTGAGGCAGAACTCAATGAGCGCTGCAAAAGGGGGGGGCTCGGCGGAAGGCTGCCCGCCTGGAGGCAAACTTCTGCCGCATCCCATTGGCTGCCAACTTCCATGTCTAGCCGGGCAGAGGAGCGAGGAGCTGGCCTAAACCGTGGCCGTCTGTTCCCGTGGCTTAAACACCACCCCCCCCAATCCAAACACCGGGCGGGAAGCGGCTGCCCCGGCGGGGCGCCCTGAGCATCAGGGTCGCAGGCCAGCGGGAGCGCCGGCGGCGGGGATGCTGCCGCAGGGATGCAGGAATGGCTGGACCACTGGCGCATCCCGGCCGAGAGGGAGCTGCGCAGTCATCGCCGCCCGTTACATAAGGCAGAGGCGACGCGCGGGGCGGGGGGGGAGAGGATTTGTCATTGTGTGTGTGTGGGGGGGCGCTTTCTCGCCGGGCCCCCCAACTCCTGCCCCGCTCGGCGTTAACCCCTGGCTGCCCGGGCCGGCTGCTGCGCGGCGCCCCTCCGAGGGGGGAGAGACCCCCGAGCCCGCCCCCTCGCTTGCCCCCCGGCTGTTGTCCGCCCCTCTCCCGCAGGGCCCGGCTGGAAGGCGCCGGGGCTGAGTTCAAGCCGGTCGAGGGTTCGAGTCCCCTTTAAGGGGCGGTGCGGCGGGTGGAGCTCGGCCGAGGAGGGGCGGGAGCGGAGCGGAGCGGAGCGACACGCGCGCCGGGCGGCTTGGAGGGGGAGCCGGGCCGAGTGGCGCAGAGGCCGCGGGCGCCGGGTTGGGGAGCCGGGCGGGCGCCAGAAAGCGGGCGGAAGGCGAGAAGGGGTCCCTGCAGAGGGGAGCGGGGACTTTGGGGGGCCTGGGGAGAAAGTGGGGGTGCGGAGAGAGCCCCGGGCGCGGAGTTGACGCAGCCGGGCCAGAGAGAGGGTGCTTGGGGGGGGGTGCAAAGTTAGAGAGAGCGGTGCATTGGCGGGGGGGGGGCGTTGGGGTTAGGGGTTCTGGTGGAAAGAAACGAATCGGGAAGGGGGAGTTGGGGGTGCCGCCCGGGGAGGGGGCAGGGAGAAGGTAGCAGGTAGCAGGTGACCCCCCCCGTGGGTTGGATCAGCATAGGGAGTTAAAGGGGGGCGCACAGATTGCAAAGGGGGGACGCACAGATTGCAAAGGGGGGAACTTGTGGGGGGCAAATCAGGGCAAGGATTGAAAGTCCGGGGGGGGGGAGAGCGCAAGACTCTTGGAAGAGTGCAGAGCTTGGGGTGGGGTATTTTGGGGAAGGGGGCAGGGGGAAGCCTGGGGGGCGGTCGGGTGGGAAGTCAAGAAAGCCAGAAGTCAAGAGACTGCAAGAGAGAGGGGGAGCGCACTACATCGGGAAGGGATCGGGCCCCTGGAGGTGAAGGCAAGGAAGTCCAATTGCACCGGAAGAAATTTTGGGGGTGGTTGTAGGGGGGAAAGGGGAGGCTCCCAAATAGCTGGGCCTGCGGAGCCATCTGGCGGCTGGAAGTGCGGGGAGGCAGACCACGCTTCTGCCAGGAGGCCTTCGGTCTCGCCCAGGGGGTCCAGGAGGCGTGGGGCTTGGCCGTGGGCGTCCAAGAGCAGGACTTGAGGCCGGGCGTCCAGGAGGAGGCGCTGCGCTGTGGGGTGCAGGAGCAGAGCAGAGCCCGGGCCGCGGCGGGGGTAACCGAACCCTCCCCGGGTGTGCAAGAAGGGTCGTGGGCCGGGGTCCCTGGGACTGAAGAGGAAGGCCAGCTGCCCTGGGGGCCGGAGAAGCCCCGGGCGAGACCCCCACGGCGCCTGCCGGAGGGGCAGATCCAGTGGGCGGTTGAGCGGCGCCGGCCGGGGGGCGCCGGGGAGCAGGAGCGGGCCGGGGGGCAGCGGGAAGAGCGCGTGGGGGTGGAAGAGGAGCACTCCCCTCCGGGCGAGGAGCCCCCCTCGGTGGCCTGGCCGGGAGAGCCGGAGGAGGGGCAGCAGCCCTTCGGGGTCGGGGTGGGCCCCGGCTTGCTGGAGGAACAGGGCCTGGGCCTGGGGGGCAGCAGGAGGAAGGCCTGAGCCTGGGGGGCGCCAGGAGCAAGAGGGGAGGGCCGGGCTGGGCCAGGAAGTGGGCCTGGGCGCCCAGCAGCAGCCTCAGGGGAGCGGGATGTGAGCCCGGGGCCGCCGGGGGAGCCGGGGTGGGGGGCGCGGCAGGCGGTGCTGCATTCGGCCCTGCAGGAAGGGGGGTGAGGTGGGGGGTGCAGGAGGAGGGCGGCCTGCGGCGGGGGGTGCAGGAGCAGTGGCAGGCGGCCGAGGGCTTGGGGTGGGGGGTCCAGGAAGGGGCGGGCAACTCGGGGCGGCAGCAGCCGCAGCAGGGGTAAAGGCGGCGCACGGGGGCGGTGGAGTGGGAGCCCCCTGGACGGGCAAGAAGGCACCCCACCAACCGAAGACCGTCGCGCCACCGTTGCCGGCCTGCCGTGCTGTGTCTTTGCCAAAAACCCCACACTCGGGGATCCAGTCTTGCCAAGGAGAGCCAATCCGTAGCAGCTTCAAGTGGAGTTTGGGAGTGCCGTCCGCGCCACCCCTGTGTCGTCCATGTGGTCTGCAGGCACGATGCCACTTGGACTCTCGCATGCTGGGCCCTGATGCCATGCTGGCTATGGCCGCTGGGTCCTTCTGAAGAGCCGCAGTGGCCCTTGTCCCGGCCTTTTTCGTCCTGCAACGGCGTGGGGGGACATGCTTTGCTGGGTCACAGTGAAATGCCGCGACCTCCGTTTCAGCCCGGTTCCTTTGGAGTAATGTAGCGGGCGCTGTGGTTACTTTTTTGCATGCGTCGCAAGCTTCGCGGTGTCGCTTTGCCGAGCCTCCCAGCGCACAGTGTACCCGCTCTAAATCCCACAAGTTGTGCGCCACGCTGAAAATCTTCCAACGCATCACCCGGCTGCTTCAGCATCTCGCCTTGCGTGTTGGTTTCTCTGTTTGGATTTGCCGCCGCCACCGCAACGGTTTCTCTGTGCAGCCGGCCCGCTTGAAGTCGTACAAGTCCCACACCTGCCGCGTCCCGCAAGCTGCAGTGCTGCCCCATCTTGAGCCTCTCTATCTGCTTGCGTTTGAATCCCTGCAGCGACCTTTCCCCATGCGGTGTGAAATCGCGACGGTGAAGGGGGTGAGCGTGGCGGCCTGGCGGGAAAAGCTGTGAAAAGCGGCATCGCCGTGTAGGAAGTATCCCCCACCTTGCCATTTTGGATTGCCACCGGTGCAGCGCCAATGCTTCCCTTGTGCGGCAGCCTGCGCAGCGCATAACCACGAACGGCGGACTTGTCTGCGTCCGCGTGGCTCTGCGATCCAACCGTGGCATCTGCTCCGTGGCCTCCAGCGGTGCTGTCTCTCGGCCTGCCTGCGCCTTCCGGCCTCACACGTCGGTGACTTTCCCTGCGAAGCCACCGTGCGGCCACCAGAGTGCGCATCGCGTCTGGCGGCCCCTGAAAGCAGCCGCATGCAGCGAGAGGCTGCCCGTGCATGTCAACAACATTCGGAAGATCAACAGCGGCAGGACCAGGGGTTGGGAGAGCGGCCAAGCGAGGCGGCCTCTGGAACACGCTGGAAAGTGTCGCGGGGAGAGCGCAGTTCTGGTGCCGGAGGGCCGGAAAGGACGCCAAAGGCTTACAGGTGAGGGGAAATGCTGGAAGAGGAGGGAGGGCAAATGCAGCCGGTCTCCCCTCCCCTGGAGACCAAGTTCTGAGTCTGGCTCATTCCTGTGAGGTGCCCACCCAGCAGGAAGCCGCGGGCGACTGATCACCTGGTTGGGCTGACGGCAGTCTGTAGCTCAGCTCCGTCTGGCAGCGAGGGGAGTTCTGTGACTGGGGAGGGAAGCCGGCGAGGGGTGCTTTCGAATCAGGTTTATGCTTTGATTCGGTGTTGTATTTGGTGGCGAGAGGTGCCGTCGAGTCTCACAACCAGTGCTCTCTCTAAGAGTCTTGTGAGCCAGAATTCTACCTGGTGAGCGACTGGCATTGAAGTTCTGAGCGAGGGATTTGGCTTCTGCATAAACCAGTTTGCTCTGGAGCCCTCCTTCCTGAGCTAAGGCGAAAAGGTGTGAGCCGGAGGCTAAAAAACTGCGAGCTAGCTCACGCTGACTCAGCTTAGAGGGAACACGGGTCGCAACCAACCAACTCGCGGCGGCCCCGTGGGGTTTTCAAGGCTAGAGATGAGCAGAAGCGATTTGCCCCATGGCCTGCCTGGGCTCCCCATCGAAACAGAATTGTGCTGTAGTAAATGATTCACAAAATTACATGGAGAAATTATCAGGGACTGCGGTCTGTGTGGGTGTGTAGGACTTGCTGAAACGGGGATCCTTACGATGGAATGTTTGCGTCGCTTAATGCGTCGCGTTCAGACGGATGCTTTGCTTCAGTTCCATTTGTAGATTTGTGCCTGGTTCTATAGCCCTAATCCTGGTTCGAGGCTTAGTTCAATGTCCCATCGTGGGTTCTGTTGACTCACTCTGTGTTATCCAACTTGTCCAAGTGAGAAAGGACGTCCGTAAAGGCAAAGGTTCCCCTTGCTCGAAAGCCAGTCGAATCCGACTCTAGGGATGCGGTGCTCATCTCCGTTTCCAAGCCGAAGAGCCAGCGCTGTCCAAAGACGTCTCCGTGGTCATGTGGCCGGCACGACTAAACGCCAAGGCACGTGGAACTCTGTGTCCTTCCCACTGAAGCGGTATCTCTTTATCTACTTGCAGTTTCTTGCTTTCGAACTGCTAGGTTGGCAGGAGCTGGGGCCAGAGACGGGAGCGGCACTCGGATCTCGAACTGCTGAACTACTGACCTTCCGGCCTGCAGCTCAGCGTCTTAACTGCTTGAGTCACCGCAGCCCCATAACCATCCATAAATAAGAACTAACCTAGACCGATCCTGCCTAGCTTCAGTGGTCAAACATTCAATTTATGTAGGACTGTAATAGGATTAATGCATTTAGCGGAAACAGTCTTATAAATATTTCACAAGTAGTCTTAACATCCTTTTTATAATTGCACAGAAAAGGCTCTGAGTTCAGCTAGCCTGGCCCACCCAGGTTAGAGACATATTCTATATGTATATTTTAAAACACACACGCTGTAAAACGGAAATGTTATAAAGTTAGTTGCTGTAGATTTTCCGGGTTGCGTGGCCGTGGTCTTGGCATTGTAGGACCTGACGTTTCGCCAGTAGCTGTGACTGGCATCCTCAGTGGTATAACACAGAAAGACCGAGTACTCTCTGTGTCAAGGTGAGCAGAAAAATGGTAGGCAGGTAATTTATATCTACCCTGGGAGGTGGGGTAGGGCTGAGTCATTATCTTGTAGGAGTTCTCCAGGCTATGAACATGCTAATGGAGGAGCTTTCCTGAGGAGGTTCTTTTGTCTATGGGTTGTTTCCTGAGGAGGTTTCCTGTTTCCTGAGGAGGTTCTTTTGTGTGTGGATTGACTGTTGAAACTCTAATCTTATCTGTAGTGCTGTTGTCAGCTGTAGAGCATTTTGTGTTTTTCAGGACAGGAAGCCATGCCCTGTTTATTCTTAAACTCTCTCCTTTCCTGTTGAAATTGTGTTTATGTTTATGAATCTCAATGGCTTCCCCTGTGTAATCTGACATGGTAATTGGAAGTGTTGTCCAGCCTTTCAGTGTCTTGGGACCAAATGCTGTGTCCTGTTTGGGTTAGGCTATGTTCAGCCACTGCTGATTTTTCAGGTTGGCCAAGTCTGCAGTGTCTTTCATGTTCTTTTATTCTTGTCTGAATGCTACGCTGTGTGGTCCCGATGAAAAATTGTCCATATTTTTTAAAAACCCAGGGAGAAGACTGTGCCAACTGTCACAGAAGGGTAAAAACCTTATTGCGTTTGAGTCTAGCAGAAGGCCACAGGGCCCTTCCCCCGGAACTTTCAGGAATGTTATTTGTGATGCACCCAGAATAATTTATTCAGGTCTTCCCATCTCTCGGGGTAGAGAGGATTCTAAAATGACAGAGAGAAGGTAGGAGAGTTCTCACGCGTCCCCCGAACGTTCTGTACTTGTTGGCAACTCAAAGACTTTGCTTTTATTGGCCTTCCTGTGCACAGTCTGGGATTTGGCATGAAATGAGAGACAACAGAAAACAAGTTTCGGGCACTCAGCGGCTGCATGTTTTTTTAAAAACGCTTGTGGCTGCTAACAGTGGAGAGTTGGGGTGTCCGGGGGACCCAGTTCTTTTAAGGGAATCATACAGCGCTGATCATATAAATCTAAAACTTTTTATCAACTGCGTGGGCTAGCTCAGGGGTGGGCAGACTTGCTTAACCTAAGAGCCACAAGACATGAACAGATATCACACAGACGTTTTTTATTGGAAAATATGCAAATCTGCTTTTTGTTCGCTTTGAAGGAGACTGCCAAAAATAAAAACAAAAAGGGGTAAAAACAGATGTTGATAATAATATTGATTTGTCCAATGATATTTACTTGCTTGCTGGAGATATTTATTTGTCGAAGAAGAAGAAGAAGAAGAAGAAGAAGAAGAAGAAGAAGAAGAAGAAGAAGAAGAAGAAGAAGAGGAGGAGGAGGAGGAGGAGGAGGAGGAGGAGGAGGAGGAGGAGGAGGAGGAGATTGGATTTATACCCCACCCTTCACTTCGAGTCTCAGAGCAGCTTACAAACTCCTTTCCCTTCCCCTCCCCACAACAGACACCCTGTGAGGTAGGCAGGGCTGAGAGAGCTCTTTCCAGAACTGCCCTTTCGAGGACAGCTCTTGTCAGAACTATGGCTTGCCCAAGGTCATCCAGCAGCTGAAAGTAGAGGAATGGGGAATCAAACCCGGTTCTCCCAGATTAGAGTTCGCACACTTAACCAGTACACCAAACTGGCTGTAGAGAGAGAGAAAGAGAGAGGTGGAAAGAGAGAGAGAGAAACAAAGAAAGCAAATAGATGGGGGAGGGAGTGGAAGGAAGGAAGGAAGGAAGGAAGGGAGAAAGAAACAGAAAGCAAATAGATGGGGGAGGGAGTAGAAGGAAGGGAGGGAGAAAGAAACAGAAAACAAATACATGGGGGAGGGAGTGGAAGGAAGGGAGAGAGGGAGAAAGAAACAGAAAGCAAATAGATGGGGGAGGAAGTGGAAGGAAGGAAGGAGAAAGAAACAGAAAGCAAATAGATGGGGGAGGGAGTGGAAGGAAGGAAGGGAGAAAGAAACAGAAAGCAAATAGATGGGGGAGGGAGTGGAAGGAAGGAGGGGAGGGAGGGAGAAAGAAACAGAAAGCAAATAGATGGGGGAGGGAGTGGAAGGAAGGGTGGGAGGGAGAAAGAAACAGAAAGCAAATAGATGGGGGAGGGAGTGGAAGGAAGGAAGGAAGGGAGAAAAAAACAGAAAGCAAATAGATGGGGAGCTTGCCGGGAGCCCCACAATATGTGTGAAAGAGCCGCATGCAGCTACTGAACCACAGTTTGGCCACCCCTGGGCTAGCGCCATGTTTCCGTGGCCAACTCAAAGTGCTTTTCTTTAAAGAACCACGACAGCTCTAAATATCTTGCCTCCCAAGTGCCTGAAGGGCCTCATGCTAGAAAGCAGCACTTTCGGATATATGGCTGACGGGTATGTGTGATAAGAGGTGTCCCCCCCAACCCCATGGTGCCTGCGGGTTATGGAATTCCCCCCCACCCCACTTTGAAGGGCAGTCGTCCCTCTCCTTCTTCCCTTTCCATCAGAAATTAAAAACGCATCCATTTGGAAGGGCCTTTGGAATTTAATTTTAATCCTGTCGTACAGGACGGGTTTTTAAGATCTCCGCTAGCATGGGAACCTGGTACGAACCGTTGGCTGCTTTTAACTTGGTTTCGGCCACTTTGGGCCGGTTTTTGTCGCCGCTGGATTTTTGGGGCCGCTTGTTCTTTTTAAGAACATAAGAGAGAAGCCAGTGTTGAATCAGGCTAATGGCCCATCTAGTCCAACACTGTCACACAGCGGCCAAAAATGCCAGGCGCCATCAGGAGGTCCAGCAGTGGGGCCAGGACACTAGCAGCCCTCCCACTGCTGCCCCCTCCAGCACCAAGAATAGAGGCAAGATATTTTTAAAGCTTTTATCACGTTTCTCTGTGTTTAGAGGGGCTGTCTGTTCATTATGGGGGGATTGTCGGTGGTTCTGTGCATTCCTGAAGAATATCAGAAAAGGCAGGATTGAAGTATTCTCAACCAGTAAATAAAATGTGGGGTTTGCTTATTTTTTATTTATCTTTCTTATACTTCATTTCTCCCCTGCGTTCTCCCCGAAGCAGCTTACACCCATCTTTGTTTTTACGCTTTGTTTTTAGAGAGGGAGATGGGCCATAGAGAGATGAAGAGAGAAAGATGAAGAAAAAGGGAGAAAGTAGATCACGGCCAATGCTCCCTCTACGCTGTGGAGTCTTGTGAGCAAAAATTCTGCTTTGCGAGCTACTGGCATGAAAGTTGTGAGCGAGCCATTTGGCCGCTGCATAAATCAGTTTGCTCTGGAGAAGCCGTCCTTCCTGAGCGGAGACAAAAATCTGTGAGCCGGAGGCTAAAAAACTGTGAGCTAGCTCGCACTGACTCAGCTTAGAGGGAACATTGATCACAGCTACCAGTTTTGGACGGCAGATGTGGTCTCCTTCATGGTGAAGGGAGGCTTACAAGGGAGTAAACCTGGCCTGAAGTTTGTGGCTAAATCCCAGACCTTAATTTCCTATATTCTGGAGGAGGGAGGTGTTCTGAGCTAGTGAAGTCACACTAAATCATCTTTTCTGCTATATTTAGGATTCAAGAAACTGATTTCCTGTGTTAATATTTGTTTGGGGGCAAAAGCTGAATGCTTGCAATGAGATGGTTTTGATTCTGTGTTTAACGGAAACGTAATGCTTACAGATGTGTAGCCATTCAAGAGTTGCGTTTTCACCCTTAACGCCGGAAGGAGACCAGTTTGCTCCCGTGGAGGTGTTAAACCTTGTCTTAAGAGTTTGCAGAGATTTCGAAAGGGTATTTGTCTTGTTTTCACAGCGGCTGGAACCTGGAATGATCTTAGCCAGTCGGGATTGTTTGCTTTTAGGATGGACTTCCTTGCCAAAGGGTGCCTGGCTTTGTTTTGAGTTTTAATGGCGTTCGGCAACTTCATTTGCTATGATTCTGGTCAAGCTGGTTCTTATACCCTGGCCTTTTAGCATCCATTCTCTGGGTCTAAAGGTCAGTGGGGTGACCTTCAGGTGCCCCCTTTTGCTGTGTTCTGGGGTGGCCCGAGAGGTAGCTGACTATGGGGCTGATGGAGAGTCAGTTTGGTGTTGTGTTCAGGAGCGAGGACTCTAATCTGGGAGAACCGGGTTTGATTCCCCACTCCTGCACATGCAGCTGCTGGGGCGGCCTTGGGTCAGTCACAAGTTCTCTCAGAGCTGTTCTCCCAGGAGCAGTTCTCGAGAGAGCTCTCTCAGCCCCACCTTCCTCACAGGTGCCTGTTGTGGGGAGGGGAAAGGAAAGGAGTTTATATAAGCTGCTCTGAGATTCCTTCAGGTAGTGAAAGGGGGGGTATAAATCCAATCTCCTCTTCTTCTAACATATCCCATCCCCCCAGAGGAACGACCATGTAGCCACCAGACCCATGCAGACCTACATACTAAATTATCTTTCTTTTATTCTAAGGGATTTGACAATATAAACAAATGTAAATGCAAAGTATCTTATAAGACAACAAATGCCCCTGTATAAATCATTGGTTCAACCTCATTTGGAATACTGTGTACAGTTCTGGTCACCACATCTCAAAAAGGATATTATAGCATTGGAAAAAGTGCAGAGAAGGGCAACCAGAGTGATAAAAGGGTTGGAACACCTTCCCTATGAAGAAAGGTTAAAACGCTTGGGGCTCTTCAGCTTGGAGAAATGACGGCTGAGGGGTGACATGATTGAGGTTTATAAGATTATGAATGGGATTGAGCAGGCTGAGAAAGAAGTCCTTTTCTCCCTTTCTCACAATACAAGAACTCGTGGCACTCCATGAAGTTGCTGAGCAGTCGGGTTAGAACAGATAAAAGGAAGTACTTCTTCACCCAAAGAGTGATTAACACGTGGAATTCACTGCCACACGAGGTGGTGGCAGCTACAAGCATGGACAGTTTCAAGAGGGAATTAGATAAACATCTGGAGCAGAAGTCCATCAGTGGCTATTAGCCACAGGGTATAGATGGGAACTCTCAGTCTGGGGCAGGTGAGGCACTCTATTCTTGGTGCTGGAGGGGGCAGCAGTGGGAGGGCTTCTGGTGTCCTGGCCCCACTGCCGGACCTCCTGATGGCACCTGGTATATTTTGGCCGCTGTGTGACAGAGTGTTGGACTAGATGGGCCATTGGCCTGATTCAACATTGGCTTCTCTTATGTTCTTATGTTGTTATGTTCAAATCAGAAAAAACAAATGCAGTGTGCGTTACATAAAGTGAAGAATCTCGTAACACTTTTGAGGCACAGAATAACCAGAAGGCACACGGCATCATTAAAAAAAACTGATTCCAGAAAAGGAAGCCATTTCAATAGTAATTCTGAGTGTTTTGGACCTTATGTACCGTAGGAAATTTTATCAGATAATTTGTCCATTGCATAAAATCCCCAAATTTTAGAGTACCGTAATGACATCGATAGCACATTAGAGGATTTCCAGTTACTAGCTGTTACCACTTTCGCAGCCGTAAGCGGGACTGAGATTAATTCTCGGCAGATCTTTGGAATATTAGCATCTCGCCAAAGATCTAATAGGAGGAGTTCGGGTAATGATGGAATGCTATAACCAGTAATGTCTTCGATAGAGACGATAACCTTTGACCAAAACTGCTGAACTGTGACGCAAGACCCTCAACAACGTATGAAGGTACCCGTTTTTCCATAGGATCTCCAACAGAGGGGTGGATATTGTGTTGAGATTTTATTTAGCCTATCGAGATTTTGTTAGCCTACTTAGATCTGCATACTAGACTGGGGCCACGACATACGGAGCCAGGGCGGTGTAGTGGGGGACTAATATCTGGGAGACTCGGGTTCAAATCCCCGCATTGGCCACAGAGGCTCGCTGGGCGACCTTGGGCCAGTCACACACTCTCATCCTAACCTACCTCACAGGGTTGTTGTGTGGATAAAACGGGGGAGAGGAGAATGATTTAAGCCACTTTGGGTCTCCATTGGAGAGAAAGGTTGGGTGTAAATGAACTAATTCAAATAATAAAATAGAACATTGCCCTAGGAGAGGAGGAGGAGGAGTAGAAGAGGTTGGATTTATACCCTGCCCTTCATTACCCAAAGGAATCTCAGAGCAGCTGACAAACTCCTTTCCTTTCCCCTCCCCACAACAGACACCCTGTGAGGTAGAAGAAGAGGAAGAAGAGATTGGATTTATACCCTGCCCTTCATTACCCAAAGGAATCTCAGAGTGGCTGACAAACTCCCTTCCCTTCCCCTCTCCACAACAGACACCCCATGAGGTAGGTGGGGCTGAGAGAGTTCTTTTGAGGACTGCTCCTGAGAGAACAGCTCTGAGAGAACTTGTCACTGACCCATGGTCACCCAGCTGGCTTCACACGGAGGAGTGGGGAATCAAACCCGGTTCTCCCAGATTAGAGTCCACGCTCTTAACCACTACACCAAACTGGCTCCTAACCAGTGCTTCCCTCTAAACTGTGGAGTCTTGCGAGCACAAATTCTATTTTGCGAACTACTGGCTTGAAAGTTGTGAGCGAGCGATTTGGCGACTGCATAAATGCGTTTGCTGGGCTAAGGCGAAAATCTGTGAGCCGGAGGCTAAAAACCGGTGAGCGAGCTCACACTAACTCAGCTTAGAGGGAGCACTGCTCCTAACCACTGCGGTGCAGATTGGTGGCGTGCTGTTGGAAAGGGTTCCAGCGACCGATTTGGAGTCGGTCTCAAAAATCCAAATACGCACGCATGTTTGCACGTGTTGTTAAATTGCATTTGCACACACAAAAAAAGTGTGTGTTACTTCTTCACCCAAAGAGTGATGAACATATGGAATTCACTGCCACAGGAGGTGGTGGCAGCTACAAGCATGGACAGTTTCAAGAGGGAATTAGATAAACATCTGGAGCAGAAGTCCATCAGTGGCTATTAGCCACAGGGTATAGATGGGAATTCTCAGTCTGGGGCAGGTGATGCTCTGTATTCTTGGTGCTGGAGGGGGCAGCAGTGGGAGGACTTCTGGTGTCCTGGCCCCACTGCTGGACCTCCTGAGGTCACCTGGTATATTTTGGCCGCTGTGTGACAGAGTGTTGGACTAGATGGGCCACTGGCCTGATTCAACATTGGCTTCTCTTATGTTCTTTTGTTCATGCCTTGCTTGTCACGTTCTCTACCATGGGGAGAGAGGTTTTCTGATGGGGGGGGGTCACCCATGAGGGATGCAACTAGTCTGAGCGGTTCTGAGCGGCTGGGCTTTTCAGTAGCTTGGTTGTCGGTCCGTCGGCTGGTCTCAAGATAGAATTTGTGTGGGGCAGATTAGAGTCCCACATTTAGCTCTCCGGTCAATCTCGTACTGCCTTATTCCTCTGGTGGAGAAAACGAGAGTTCGAAACGGTAATTTGGAAGTTGTCTGGGTAGCTGTCTAGGATCCTTGCACTGATATTCTGTTACAGCACTCTTAGTTTCTGTGCACGGGGATGAACTGAATTCAGCCTTGTAAAAAAAACATCATGAGGTTGGAGTGAGAACCGGGTGTGAATGAACCTCAAAAAGGATATTATATCATTGGGAAAAGTGCAGAGAAGGGCAACTAGAATGATAAAAGGGCTGGAACACCTTCCCTATGAAGAAAGGTTCAAACGCTTGGGGCTCTTTAGCTTGGAGAAACGACGGCTGAGGGGTGACATGATCGAGGTTTATAAGATTATGCATGGGATAGAGCAGGTGGAGGAAGAGGTACTGAATTCAGCCTTGTAAAAAAAACATCATGAGGTTGGAGTGAGAACCGGGTGTGAATGAACCTCAAAAAGGATATTATATCATTGGGAAAAGTGCAGAGAAGCTCAACTAGAATGATAAAAGGGCTG
Organism: Gekko gecko; assembly: GCA_029375565.1. Lineage (NCBI taxonomy): Eukaryota > Metazoa > Chordata > Lepidosauria > Squamata > Gekkonidae > Gekko > Gekko gecko. Next base: position 976,805 of record JAPDNY010000005.1, read on the forward strand.
GAACACTTTCCCTTCGAAGAATGGTTAAAATGCTTGGGGCTCTTTAGCTTGGAGAAACGACGGCTGAGGGGTGACATGATCGAGGTTTATAAGATTATGCGTGGGATAGAGCAGGTGGAGGAAGAGGTACTGAATTCAGCCTTGTAAAAAAAATCATGAGGTTGGAGTGAGAACCGGGTGTGAATGAACCTCAAAAAGGATATTATATCATTGGAAAAAATGCAGAGAAGGGCAACTAGAATGATAAAAGGGCTGGAACACCTTCCCTATGAAGAAAGGTTAAAACGCTTGGGGCTCTTTAGCTTGGAGAAACGACGGCTGAGGGGTGACATGATCGAGGTTTATAAGATTATGCATGGGATAGAGCAGGTGGAGGAAGAGGTACTGAATTCAGCCTTGTAAAAAAACATCATGAGGTTGGAGTGAGAACCGGGTGTGAATGAACCTCAAAAAGGATATTATATCATTGGAAAAAATGCAGAGAAGGGCAACTAGAATGATAAAAGGGCTGGAACACCTTCCCTATGAAGAAAGGTTAAAACGCTTGGGGCTCTTTAGCTTGGAGAAACGACGGCTGAGGGGTGACATGATCGAGGTTTATAAGATTATGCGTGGGATAGAGCAGGTGGAGGAAGAGGTACTGAATTCAGCCTTGTAAAAAAACATCATGAGGTTGGAGTGAGAACCGTGTGTGAATGAACCTCAAAAAGGATATTATATCATTGGGAAAAGTGCAGAGAAGGGCAACTAGAATGATAAAAGGGCTGGAACACCTTCCCTATGAAGAAAGGTTAAAACGCTTGGGGCTCTTTAGCTTGGAGAAACGACGGCTGAGGGGTGACATGATCGAGGTTTATAAGATTATGCGTGGGATAGAGCAGGTGGAGGAAGAGGTACTGAATTCAGCCTTGTAAAAAAAACATCATGAGGTTGGAGTGAGAACCGTGTGTGAATGAACCTCAAAAAGGATATTATATCATTGGAAAAAATGCAGAGAAGGGCAACTAGAATGATAAAAGGGCTGGAACACCTTCCCTATGAAGAAAGGTTAAAACGCTTGGGGCTCTTTAGCTTGGAGAAACGACGGCTGAGGGGTGACATGATCGAGGTTTATAAGATTATGCGTGGGATAGAGCAGGTGGAGGAAGAGGTACTGAATTCAGCCTTGTAAAAAAACATCATGAGGTTGGAGTGAGAACCGTGTGTGAATGAACCACAAAAAGGATATTATATCATTGGACAAAATGCAGAGAAGGGCAACTAGAATGATAAAAGGGCTGGAACACCTTCCCTATGAAGAAAGGTTAAAATGCTTGGGGCTCTTTAGCTTGGAGAAACGACGGCTGAGGGGTGACATGATCGAGGTTTATAAGATTATGCGTGGGATAGAGCAGGTGGAGGAAGAGGTACTGAATTCAGCCTTGTAAAAAAACATCATGAGGTTGGAGTGAGAACCGTGTGTGAATGAACCTCAAAAAGGATATTATATCATTGGACAAAATGCAGAGAAGGGCAACTAGAATGATAAAAGGGCTGGAACACCTTCCCTATGAAGAATGGTTAAAACGCTTGGGGCTCTTTAGCTTGGAGAAACGACGGCTGAGGGGTGACATGATCGAGGTTTATAAGATTATGCGTGGGATAGAGCAGGTGGAGGAAGAGGTACTGAATTCAGCCTTGTAAAAAAAACATCATGAGGTTGGAGTGAGAACCGTGTGTGAATGAACCTCAAAAAGGATATTATATCATTGGACAAAATGCAGAGAAGGGCAACTAGAATGATAAAAGGGCTGGAACACCTTCCCTATGAAGAAAGGTTAAAACGCTTGGGGCTCTTTAGCTTGGAGAAACGACGGCTGAGGGGTGACATGATCGAGGTTTATAAGATTATGCGTGGGATAGAGCAGGTGGAGGAAGAGGTACTGAATTCAGCCTTGTAAAAAAACATCATGAGGTTGGAGTGAGAACCGTGTGTGAATGAACCTCAAAAAGGATATTATATCATTGGAAAAAATGCAGAGAAGGGCAACTAGAATGATAAAAGGGCTGGAACACCTTCCCTATGAAGAAAGGTTAAAACGCTTGGGGCTCTTTAGCTTGGAGAAACGACGGCTGAGGGGTGACATGATCGAGGTTTATAAGATTATGCGTGGGATAGAGCAGGTGGAGGAAGAGGTACTGAATTCAGCCTTGTAAAAAAAACATCATGAGGTTGGAGTGAGAACCGGGTGTGAATGAACCTCAAAAAGGATATTATATCATTGGAAAAAATGCAGAGAAGGGCAACTAGAATGATAAAAGGGCTGGAACACCTTCCCTATGAAGAAAGGTTAAAACGCTTGGGGCTCTTTAGCTTGGAGAAACGACGGCTGAGGGGTGACATGATCGAGTTTTATAAGATTATGCATGGGATAGAGCAGGTGGAGGAAGAGGTACTTTTCTTCCTTTCCCACAATACAAGGACTCGTGGGCAGTCAATGAAATTGCTGAGTGGTCGGGTTAGAACAGATAAAAGGAAGTCCTTCTTCACCCAAAGAGTGATTAACGTATGGAATTCACTGCCACAGGAGGTCGTGGCAGCTGCAAGCATGGACAGTTTCAAGAGGAAATTGGATAAGCATATGGAGCAGAGGTCCATCAGTGGCTATTAGCCACAAGGTACAGAGAGGAACTCTCAGGCTGGGGCAAGTGATGCTCTGTCTTCTTGGTGTTTGGGGGGGGGTCAAGAGGACTTCTAGTGTCCTGGCCCCACTGGTGGACCTCCTGATGGCCCCTGGTATTTTTGGTCCCTGTGTGACACAGAGTGTTGGACTGGATGGGCCATTGGCCTGATCCAACATTGGCTTCTCTTATTTTCTCGTATGTTCTTAATATAAGAATATTAGAAGAGTGACCATCCAGTTCCTCTGGAGGGCCAACAACAGGGCACAGAGGCCGAGGCCTTCATAAGAACACCAGAGTCCTGCTGGATCAGACCTGTGGTCCATCTAGTCCAGCATCCTGCCTCACACAGTGGCCAACCAGTGTCTCTGGAGGACCAACAACAGGGCAGAGAGGCCAAGGCCTTCATAAGAACATCAGAAGAGTCCTGCTGGATCAGACCAGTGAAGGTCCATCTAGTCCAGCATCCTGTCTCACACAGCAGCCAACCAGTTCCTCTGTAGGTCCAGCAACAGGGCAGAGAGGCCGAGGTCTTCACAAGAACATCAGAAGAGTCCCTGCTGTATCAGACCAGTGGTCCATCTAGTCCAGCATCCTGTCTCACACAGTGGCCAACCTCCAGAGTTCCTCCAGAGGGCCAACAACAGGAGATAGAGGCCGAGGCCTTCCCCGATGTTGCCTCCTGGCACTGGGATTCAGAGGTTGACTTCCTCTGGACATGGAGGTGTTTCCCCTCAGTCACCACGGCGAGTAGCCACTGATAGAGCTGTCTTCCAGGGATCTGCCTAATCCTCTTTTACAGCTGTCTATGCCTGTGGCCCTCACTACATCCTCTGGCAGCGAATCCCCCGTTTTAATCACCCGTGTGAAGAAGTATTTCCTTTTGTGTATCCTGAAAGAACTGCTCTTCGGCTTCATCTGATTGGCCCTTTCATTGTATTTCTCAGTATTCATCTGGCGTGTTTGTTTACCCACCATTCCGCCCTTGCATTTGAAGTGTTTTACGATTCAGAATTCACCAACAGTCTGAGACAAAAAGGAAACGAAGGCCAAAAGGGAAGAGGCGAAAAACAAGCAAATTCAGGCTCTGGTCCTTAGATCTCTCGTTTTCTAAAGTACTTTTCTCCCTTTCTCACAAGACAAGAACTCGTGGGCACTCAATGAAATTGCTGAGCAGTCGGGTTAGAACGGATAAAAGGAAATACTTCTTCACCCAAAGAGTGATTAACTCATGGAATTCACCGCCACAGGAGGTGGTGGCAGCTACAAGCATGGGCACCTTCAAGAGGGAATTGGATAAAACATCTGGAGCAGAGGTCCATCAGTAGCTATTAGCCACAAGGTATAGATAGGAACTCTCAGTCTGGGGCAAGTGATGCTCCGTATTCTTGGTGCTGGGGGGAGGGCTTCTAGTGTCCTGGCCCCACTGCTGAACCTCCTGATGGCACCTGGTATTTTTGGCCCCGTGTGAAACAGTGTTGGACTAGATGGGCCATTGGCCTGATTCAACTTTGGCTTCTCTTATGTTCTTATGACACCTGAAACTGCCTTCTGCGGAGTCGGACCCCAGGTCCCACCAAGGCCAGTATTGTCTACTCAGACAGGCGGCGGTTCTCCAGGGTCTCAGGCGGAGGTCTTTCACATCACCCACTGCCTGGGCCTTTTTTAAACTAGAGATGCTTAGGATCGAACCCGTGACCTTTTGCAAGGCAACCAGATGCTCCACCTTTGAGCCATGGCCCCTCCCCCAAAACACATGAATACAGATGAAGCTGCCTTCTCCTGAATCAGGCCCTTGGTTCTTCAAGGTCGGTATTGTCTACCCAGACCGGCAGCCGCTCTCCAGGGTCTCAGGCTGAGGTCTTTCACGTCACCTCCTGCCTGATCCTTTATAACTGGAGATGCCGGGGATTGAACCTGGGACCTTCTGCGTGCCAAGCAGAGGCTCTTCCACTGAGCCACGGCCCCTCTTTACAGCTCTCCAGGGTCTCCAGTTTGGTCTTTCACAACACCTACTGCCTGGTTCTTTTTAACTGGAGATGCTGGGGATTGAACCTGGGACCTTCTACATGCCAAGCAGAGGCTCTGTTGCTGAGCCACAGCCCCTTTTTATAGTTCTCCAGGGTGTCAGGCTGAGGTCTTTCACAACACCTACTGCTCGGTCTGTTTAACTGGAGATTCTGGGGACTGAACCTGGGACCTTCTGCGTGCCAAGCAGAGGCTCTTCCACTGAGCCACAGCCTCTCTTCACAGTTCTCCAGGGTCTCCGGCTGAGGTCTTTCACACCACCTCCTGCCTGGTCCCTTTAACTTGAGATGCTGAGGACTGAACCTGGGACCTTCTGCGTGCCAAGCAGAGGCTCTGTCCACTGAGCCACAGCCCCTCTTCACAGTTCTCCAGGGTCTCAGGCTGAGGTCTTTCACAACACCTCCTGCCTGGTCCCTTTAACTGGAGATGCTGAGGACTGAACCTGGGACCTTCTGTGTGCCAAGCAGAGGCTCTTCCACTGAGCCACAGCCTCTCTTCACAGCTCTCCAGGGTCTCCGGTTGAGGTCTTTCACAACACCTCCTGCCTGGTCCCTTTAACTGGAGATGCTGAGGACTGAACCTGGGACCTTCTGCGTGCCAAGCAGAGGCTCTGCCACTGAGCCACAGCCCTCCTCACAGTTGTCCAGGGTCTCCGGTTGAGGTCTTTCACAACACCTACTGCCTGGTCCTTTCTAACTGGAGATGCCGGGGATTGAACCTGGGACCTTCTGCATGCCAGGCAGAGGCTCTTCCACTGAGCCACAGCCCCTCTTCACAGTTCTCCAGGGTCTCCGGTTGAGGTCTTTCACAACACCTACTGCCTGGTCCTTTTTAACTGGAGATGCCGGGGATTGAACCTGGGACCTTCTGCGTGCCAAGCAGAGGCTCTGTCCACTGAGCCACAGCCTCTTTTCACAGTTCTCCAGGGTCTCAGGCTGAGGTCTTTCACAACACCTCCTGCCTGGTCCCTTTAACTGGAGATGCTGAGGACTGAACCTGGGACCTTCTGCATGCCAAGCAGAGGCTCTTCCACTGAGCCACAGCCTCTCTTCACAGCTCTCCAGGGTCTCCAGTTGAGGTCTTTCACAACACCTCCTGCCTGGTTCCTTTTAACTGGAGATGCCGAGGATTGAACCTGGGACCTTCTGCGTGCCAAGCAGAGGCTCTTCCACTGAGCCACAGCCCCTCCTCACAGTTCTCCAGGGTCTCCGGTTGAGGTCTTTCACATCACCTACTGTCTGGTCCTTTCAACTGGAGATGCCAGGGATTGAACCTGGGACCTTCTGCATGCCAGGCAGAGGCTCTTCCACTGAGCCACGGCCCCTCTTCCCCTCAATCACATCACCTATTGTCTGGTCCATTAAACTGGAGATGCCGGGGATTGAACCTGGGACCTTCTGCGGTCCAGGAAGGACCTCTACCACTGAGCCACGGCCCCTCTTCCTAGAGATGCCATTCCTTCAGTGCCAGAATTGGACCAGAGGTGCCTTAGACACAAGAGCTAGTATGAACTCTCTCATTGCTGCTCACACATCCCTTTTAGATCGCTCTTCTAAGGATAAGGTTGTTAACAAATCTGGACTCAAGTTCTTGGAACTGCTCTCATGGGCCAGACTTACATGTCCTTAAATGGTACTTATTTGGATGTAACCCGTGGCTCCTTTACTTATCTGTTAACCTTACGGGCCAGGAACAATTGATTATTTTGCCAGGGATTGAACCTGGGACCTTCTGCAGTCCAGGAAAGACCTCTAGCACACAGCCTCTCTTCCCCTTAGTCACATCACCTATTGTCTGGTCCAAAGTAGAGGTCCTTCCTGGACTGCAGAAGGCCCCAGGGTCAATCCCCGGCATCTCCAGTTTAATGGACCAGACAATAGTTGATGTGATTGAGGGGAAGAGGGGCTGTGGGTCAGTGGAAGAGGTCCTTCCTGGACTGCAGAAAGTCCCAAGTTCAATCCCCGCACCCGTGTCATTGGGTGCCCATTGACTCATTGGTCGTTTCCCAACCCGATTTAAAGCTTTAGCAACTAGACGCGCTTTCACCCTCTCCTGCTCCTGGTCTCCCTCTGCGGTGCCTCCGGAGCCCGGTATGTGTGTGGGTGGCCGAATGATGGTTCCTGTTTTTGTGGAGCGCAGCTGTTTCTCTGGGGAGGGCCAGCTGTTGTACAGATGTGGCCCCGAGCGTGTCCTTTTCATCTTCTGCTCTTCCTCCCTTTGTCTGCCTTCTGCTTTGCGGGCTGCGGGTGGGCACGTCTTGCTGCTGCTCAGAGCAAGGAGTCGATTCTGCCGTGTCTGAGAACTGGGGAGCGGTTTAGCCATTCCTTTGACGCCAGAATTGGACCGGGCGCCTTAGACACAAGAGCTAGTAGGAACTCTCTCATTGCCGCTCACGCCTTTTAGATCGCTCTTCTAAGGATAAGGTTATTAACAAATCTGGACTCAAGTTCTTGGAACTGCTCTCATGGGCCAGCTTACATTCCTAAATGGTACTTATTTGGACGTAACCGGTGTCTCCTTTACTTATCTGTTAACCTTACGGCCCAGGAACATAAGAACATAAGAGAAGCCAATGTTGAATCAAGCCCATCTAGTCCAACACTCTGTCACACAGTGGCCAAAAATACCAGGGGCCATCAGGAGGTCCAGCAGTGGGGCCAGGACACTAGAAGCCCTCCCCCCAGCACCAAGAATATAGAGCATCACTTGCCCCAGACTGAGAGTTCCCATCTATACCTTGTGGCTAATAGCCACTGATGGACTTCTGCTCCATATGCTTATCTAATTCCCTCTTGAAGCTGTCCATGCTTGTAGCTGCCACCACCTCCTGGGGCAGTGAATTCCAGGCATAAGACCAGTACTAGAATTTGCAGAAAGTATAACCCTGGGCTATGGGAGACCTTAGGTGGTCAGAGCAACTAAGCACTCAATTAGCCCAAACCCTTGCTAATCCTGAGATGGAGTCTATGAAGTTAGCCCTTTTCCTGCCAGGTAATGATGTTATTAAAACTTTTCAAGCCATAAACGACGACCTGAAATCCTTTTTTAATTCATGGCAGGCCAATTAACCCCTTACCTAATGTCAGTAACAGCTGGTGAGATCAGGAATGTAAGGTGATTAAAAAAAAGAGCTAACGTCTCTAGTGAGACTGGTAAGGCGGCGCAATTATGGCTATTTGACGCCTCACCTCTTGGAACTTAGGTCTTATTATAAGAACTGAATCAAATCAAAGAAAAGGGACAGTGCCAAATCATTACGGAATGTGCTTGAACTGAGAACTGGGGAGTGGTTTAGCCATTCCTGTATGTGATGGACGAGGCGACAGGCTCATCGGTCCTTTCCATGTTGGGATGCTATTTGTTTGCCCGGCACCTTGGGCCTGAGACTACCCGACTCGGTCATAAATGACAGGGAAGGTCTTTGAACGGAACCACCAGTTGTAATCTATCTGGGCAGAGCATGGCCGCCCGGTGTCAGCGTGGTATAGTAGTTAGAGCGCTGGGGGGTCTCCAACGGGGTGCCCGTGGGCGCCAGGGTGCCCGCCGACACCTTTCCCGGTGCCCACAAGTGTTTTAATAAAGTGGGTAAGCCACAGAGGGCTTTTGCCCAGTGAGGCTTCTGCTGGGCATTTGGAGATTTGATTGGCTGTGCAGATTTTTGAAAAACATTGCTTTGGCAGGAGCTGCCATCCCAGCACAAAAACCTTCACTGTGTGACTGAAGGTAATTCACACATGGAATTCACTGCCGCAGGAAGTGGTGGCAGCTAACAAGCATAGACAGTTTCAAGAGGGGACTGGGTAAACGTATGGAGCAGAGGTCCATCAGTGGCTCTTAGCCACAAGGTATAGATAGGGACTCTCGGTCTGGGGCACGGGATGCTCTATATTCTTGGTGCTTGGGAGTGGCGGGCAACAGTGGGAGGGCTTCTAGTGTCCTGGCCCCACTGGTGGACCTCATAACATAAGAACATAAGAGAAGCCAATGTTGAATCAGGCCAATGGCCCATCTAGTCCAACACTCTGTCACACAGTGGCCAAAATATACCAGGTGCCATCAGGAGGTCCAGCAGTGGGGCCAGGACACTAGAGAAGCCCTCCCACTGCTGCCCCCTCCAGCACCAAGAATAGAGTGCATCACTTGCCCCACACTGAGAGTTCCCATCTATACCCTGTGGCTAATAGCCACTGATGGACCTCTGCTCCAGATGTTTATCTAATTCCCTCTTGAAACTGCCCATGCTTGTAGCTGCCACCACCTCCTGTGGCAGTGAATTCCATCTGTTAATCACTCTTTGGGTGAAGAAGTATTTCCTTTTATCTGTTTACCTCCTGAGGGCACCTGGGTTTTGGCCACTGTATGACAGAGGATGTTGGACGGATGGGCCACTGGCCTGATCCAGTACGGTTTCTCTTACATTCTTATGTCTGGGGCAGTGATGCTCTGTATTCTTGGTGCTTGGGGGTGGGGGGGCAAGAATGGGAGGGTTTCTGGAGTTCTGGCCCCACTGCTGGACCTCCTGATGGCACCTGGTATTTTTGGCCACTGTGTGACACAAGAGTGTTCGACTGGATGGGCCATTGCCCTGATCCAACATGGCTTTTATGGTCTTACGTAAGCCATGACAGTCCTTTTCTGGCTGGCTCCGCCTTCTGTTTCAGCTGTTCTTTGGAAGCCATTTTGTGTCTATTCCTGTCCGCCCCCCCCCCCCGCCCCCCGGTGCTGTGTCAGAATTCCAAAAGTACCTGCAGGCTCCAAAAAGCTTGGGGACCCCTGGGTTAGAGCGTCTGACTGGGAGAGCCAGGATTGGATTCCTGTTCCGCCAAGGAAGCTTACTGAGCGACTTTGGGCCTGCCCCGTCATCTCAGCCTAGCCTACCTCATGGGGTTGTTGTGTGAGGCCCCCTCCCCATACACGACATGTTGCTGGAAGACTAGTCATGGCGAGCAGGCTGTTTTTAAAGCAACAAGTCCAGTGTTCATCTACGATCTCATTGCTGAGGGTTCTTTTGCTGCGGATGAGCCGCTGGCCTTCCAGCCGTCTAAATCCCCGCTAAGTCGGCCCTGGCCCGGCCTCCGTTCCTGGCCGTGACCGGCTGGGTCAGCTAAGCAAGATCCCAGCTTGGCCTGGATGTCTTAAAAGGAAACGGGCAGCCGTGGAGATAATTGGCCTCCGTGGGGGTTAGCTCTCTAAGGCTAGTCCCTGTGGGTACCCAGGCAAGCGTGTTTCCACCTCTTCCTTGGTGCTTGTAGAGGACGTGGTGAAGGCCACGGGGATAGATGGCTTTTAAAAGGGAATTAGACAGATTCACGGAGGAGAGGTTGTCCGTGGCTGCTAGCCATGGTGGCTGAGGGGAACCTCCACGTTCAGAGGCATTAAACCCAGAAATCCCAGAGCCAGGAGCCAACATCGACGGAAGGCCTCGGCCTCTGTGCCCTGTTGTTGGCCACTGTGCGAGACAGGATGCTGGACTAGATGGACCCTCACTGGTCTGGTCCAGCAGGGCTTTTCTGACGTTCATATGAAGGCCTCGGCCTCTGTGCCCTGTTCTTGGCCCTCCAGAGGAATTGGTTGGCCACTGTGTGAGATGGGATGCTGGACTAGACGGACCACTGGTCTGATCTCAGCAGGGCTCTTCTGACGTTCATATGAAGGCCTCGGCCTCTGTGCCCTGTTCTTGGCCCTCCAGAGGAATTGGTTGGCCACTGTGTGAGATGGGATGCTGGACTGGATGGACCACTGGTCTGACTCAGCAGGGCTCTTCTGATGTTCTTATGAAAGATTCAGTCTCTCTGCCCTGTTGTTGGCCCTCCAGAGGAACTGGTTGGCCACTGAGTGAGACAGGATGCTGGACTGGATGGACCACTGGTCTGACCCAGCATAGCTCTTTTGATGTTCTTATGAAGGCCTCTGCCTCTCTGTCCGGTTGTTGGCCCTCCAGAGGAACTGGGTGGCCACTGAGTGAGACAGGATGCTGGACTAGATGGACCACTGGTCTGACCCAGCAGGGCTCTTCTGATGTTCTTATGAAGGCCTCGGCCTCTCTGCCTTGTTGTTGGCTGTCCTGAGAAACTGGTTGGTCACTGTGTGAGACAGGATGCTGGACTGGATGGACCACTGGTCTAACCCAGCAGGGCTCTTTTGATGTTCTTATGAAGGCCTCGGCCTCTCTGCCCTGTTGTTGGCCCTCCAGAGGAACTGGTTGGCCACTGTGTGAGGCAGGATGCTGGGCTAGATGGACCGCTGGTCTGATCCAGCAGGGCTCCTCTTCCAATGTTCATATGATTCTACAGGTGAAAGTTCTCCTGGAGTAGACATTCAACCACGGAGACAGCTGCACTGGCTCCATTTCTGTCGTCCTGCAAGTGATAAAAGCACATGACTTTAGAAGGTTGCCAACCGCCTGGAGATAGAGGATGACCTGTTCCTTTAACAGTTAACTGGAGAGTCAGTTTGGTGTAGTGGTTAAGTGCGTGGACTCTAATCTGGGAGAACCGGGTTTGATTCCCCCACTCCCCCACATGCAGCCGCTGGTGTGACCTTGGGTCAGTCACAACTTCTCTCAGAGCTGTTCTCTCGCAGGCAGTGCTCCAAAGATCTCTCTCAGCCCCACCAACTTCACAGGATGTCTGTTGTGGGGAGGGGAAGGGAAAGGAGTTTGTAAGCTGCTCTGGGACTCGGAGTGAAGAGCGGGGTATAAATCCAATCTCCTCCTCCTCCTCTTCCTCCACTTTGAGTCCCAGCTGGGGCAAAAAGTGGGATAATAAATAAATAAATGCTTGGATGCCAGATGGATCTTGAACCGGTCAGTGCGTTTCAGCCTAATCTGATCTGCTTTGCAGGGTAGTTGTGATGGTAGAATGCAGGAGGGGAGAGTCTCTTTCACTCTCCTGACCACGTTAGAGGAAAAGGCAGTGTTAAAAAATGTGAGAAATCGCCTTTCCTAACAAAGACGCCTGCAGCTAAAGGGCAGATTCCTTCCCCAACTCTATTCTTTGAAGGCCTGTTTCTGGGATGACGTGGAGACCCTCTTGCCCGTTGTGGGGGATTGCCCTGAGCCAGAGGTGTTGGTAGATATTGCCTGCGGAGATCGTTGTGGGATATTTAGCTAGCCAAGACCAAATTAACTAATTTGAACATGTGCTGAGGTTGCAGAAGTCCGTTCGGGCGCCAGCCAGACACGCAGCGATTGTGGCGGAGATTAACAGGAGTCTTGAAGACCGATCAGGTTTTGTTTCATGTCACAGATACTCGTGCTAGAATAACTAACTTGTCAGTCTTCGGGACTACTGTTTACTTTTGCTGTGATGAACCAATGCTGCTCTGCTTGCATGGGGTGTCCGTGGCCTCAAGCCAAAGGTCTTGGGAAGGGACCGTGGCTCAGTGGTAGAGCCTCTGCTTGGCGTGCAGAAGGTCCCAGGTTCAATCCCCGGCATCTCCAGTTAAAAAGGACCAGGCAGGAGGTGAGGGGAAAGACCCTCAGCCTGAGACCCTGGAGAGCTGTAAAGAGGGGCCGTGGCTCAGTGGAAGAGCCTCTGGTTGGCATGCAGGAGGTCCCAGGTTCGATCCCCGGCATCTCCAGTTTAAAGGACCAGGCAGGAGGTGATGGGAAAGACCTCTCTGCCTGAGACCCTGGGGCGCCACTGCCAGTCTGACCTTGATGGATCAGTGACCAGCAACCATCCAAGGCCTAAACAGAGCCGACCCTGCTTAGCTTCCAAAACAAGGCAAGCCTGGGCCATCTAGGTCAGGCCCCTGATCGTTTTGCACCCCGCCTTCTGCAAATCCCTTTTGTTTTCTTTGTATCGATGTGGGCGAATCGGAAATTGGTGTGGGATAAAGAGGGAGACGTGGTACTCCGGCCAGGAGCTGTGCGGGGTGGGAGTTTTTGTGCGCACTCTGGGACGGGCCGTCCTGAAATGTTCCCAAGCGATAGGGCTGGCCAGAGAGCGATAAGGCTGTGGGAAACCCGCTCTCCCACAGGTCCTGGCCGCTTCGAGACCTCTTCTCGTCTTGCCACCCAAGGGCGGGCATCGCATCCCCCACAGCGAGAAGATGCCCATTCGTTACCAGCCAAGGAGGAGCCCGAGTACCCACTCAGAAAGACAGCCAGGACGGGCACTGTCAAGCCGGTCTTGTGCGTTAACGTGCCAACAAGTTGCTTCCAACTTATGACGACCCTGTGAATGCATGACCACCAAAACATCTTATTGTTTACAGCCTAGCACAGGTCTTGCAAACTGAGGCTTCCTTTAGAAGATGAGACTGGATTTATACCCCGCCCTTCACTCAAAGGCTCTCAGAGCAGCTTACGATCTCCTTCCCTTCCTCTCCCCCCAACAGACACTCCATGAGGTAGGTGGGGGGCTGAGAGAGCTCTTTCGAGGACTGCCCTTGGGAGAACAGCTCTGAAGGAACTCGTGGCTGACCCAAGGTCACACCAGCAGCTGCATGTGGAGGAGTGGGGAAATCAAACCCGGTTCCCCCGCAGATTGGAGTCGGCGCTCCTAACCGCTCCAGGCCAGTTTGGCTGGAGATACCGGAGGCTGTTTGTCATCTTGTGGGCGTGGAACGGGGATCACTAGGGGTGTGTGGGGGGAGGTATTTGTGACATTCCTGCATTGTGCAGCGGGTTGGGCTAGATGACCCTGGAGGTCCCTTCCGACTCTGTGATTCTGAGCCGACATCTTTCCTTGCCAAACTCTCACACACACCCCAGGCACTGCCCCGCCCACTTCCCCTGTTCTCTCCCCCTCCGGCCAGCCTTGCTCTTGTTTGCGTCTCATTCCAGAGTCCACCCCGCTTGCGTTTCCTGTTTGCTTTGGCACAGCGGGCAGCCGCCTGCCTGTCGACCTCACTGCATGTATTTTTCACTCTGCATTGCAGGGGTGGGGGCTGTGCTGGAAGGGGCTTGGGGCATCGTCCCCCCCCTCCTGGGAGGGAGGCAGTGCTCCCTCTAAGCCGTGGAGTCTTGCGAGCCAAAATTCCAACTTGGTGAGCGACTGGCATTAAAGTGGTGAGCGAACGGTTTGGCTCCTGCATAAATTAGTTTGCTCTGGTGCCCCATCTTTCCTCAGCCGATCCTTCCAGAGCCAGTTTGGTGTAGTGGTTTAGTGCGCAGACTTTAATCTGGGAGAACTGGGTTTGATTCCCCCACTCCCCCACTTGCACCTGGCTGGATGACCTTGGGCAAGCCATAGTTCTGGCACAGCTGTTCTTGAAAAAGAGCCGTTTCTGTCAGAGCTCTCTCAGCCCCGCCTACCTCACAGGGGGTCTGTTGTGGGGAGGGGAAGGGAAAAATTAATAAAAAAATGATAAAAAAATTTAAAGGTGTGTGCTCCTTGAAGTAGAATGGGGTGCTGTAGTTGACTAATTCCCACACTGAGCAAGAGGGTTAGAGTAGGTGACCTCTAGGAGCCCTTCTAACTCCGTGTTAAGAAACTGGTCTCCTTTCACAGAGTTTTTCTGCCCAAGCGCTATCTTTCTTGACTACAGAAGTCATCACCCCCCACCTGCCAGCATGTTCTCAGAATTGTTGCTTAGGCTGGTGGAAGGGATTAACTTGCAGCAGCTGAGAACTGTAATCTAAAGTGGTTGACAGCTTACAGTTTAGAGAGCTCTCCTGGTAACAGCTTTCTGTTGGCTAAATGGCTTTTCTTTCTGCACTGAGGACTTCAGCCCCACCAGAAAAAAATGTGTCCAACAAGCCACAAAATCCTGACTACGGGCCTGGCTAGAATGTGAGGCCATCCAGAGAGTCAGTTTGGTGTAGTGGTGAAGAGCATGGATTCTAATCTGGGAGAATCGGGTTTGATTCCCCACTCCTCCATTTGCAGTTGCTGGATGACCTTGGGCAAGCCATAGTTCTGTCACAGCTGTCCTTGAAAGGGCAGTCCTTGAAAGAGCTCTCTCAGCCCCGCCTACCTCACAGGGTGTCTGTTGTGGGGAGGGGAAGGGAAAGGAGTTTGTAAGTTTCTCTGAGATTCCTTTGGGTAGTGAAGGGCGGGGTATAAATCCAATCTCCTCCTCCTCCTCTTCTTCTTCTTCTTCTTGGAAAGTGGGTAGGTGGGGGGAGCATATTCGAACCCAGTATAACTTGGGGTGTCACGGGGGAGTGGAGTGGAGTGGTTTCAGATGTTGAACGGCATTAGCAGGCCAGTGACAATAGCAGGTGAATAACAATAGCAGTTCGAAAGCAAGAAATTGCAAGTAGATAAACAGGGACCACTTTGGTGGGAAGGTCACAGCGTTCCGTGCGCCTTGGTGTTTAGTCATGCCGGCCACATGACCACGGAAACGTCTTCGGACAGTGCTGGCTCTTCGGCTTTGAAATGGAGATGAGCACCGCAACCCTAGAGTCGGATTCAACTGGCTTTCAAGAAAGGGAAACTTTAGCTTTACCTAACAATAGGAGGTGTGATTGGATTAAGTGAAATGAAGGTCTTGTTTCACCTCAATGTGCTTCATTCGACTTCTTGCAGGTCCTGGGTGACTTACCTTCATGGGCCACGCCGGGACACAGACCTTCGCGGCCTCGGGATCCCCTTCCTAAGGCACCCCGTTGAATGAAGTTGAATGAAGTTGTAGTCCCCCGTTGAATGAAGTTGTAGTCCTTGATGGCTCTTCGGTGATCTCCGGTTCCGAGAGCAGCCCCTTGAGAAAGAAGAAGCTCTGAAGGTTGAGGCCAAAAGGTTGGCTCTCGTCGGCAGCCTTCGGGGAGGGAGTTCAGCGATGGAATTGGAGAAAATGACCCAAACTGCGGAGCCTCAGGTAGGTGAAATTGCTAGTCGGGGCACGGTGAGCAATTCAGATTGTTGTCGTGAGCTGCCTTATCACAATCCTCTGTGTGTTTGCTCTGAAGTAATTCCCACTGATTTCTTGAAGATGGTGGGCCCTCCTGAGGGCACCTGGGTTTTGGCCACCGCGCGAGACAAGAGTGTTGGATTCGAAGGGCCGTTGACCCGATCCGACATGGCTTCTCGTACGGTTGTCGAGTTCTCCAGAAAGTCCGTCAAACACCAGGCTCCATAAAGAAGGTAGCGTTTATTGAAAGCAGTTCTCAGAGATACATTAGCAAAGCTTTTGTCAGTGCTACTGAGGATCCCGGGACAGCCCAAGTTATTTGTTGTCGTTCAGTCGCACAGTCGAGTCCGACTCTTCGCGACCCCGTGGACCAGATCACGCCAGGCCCTCCTGTCTTCCGCTGTCCGCTGAAGTTTGCTCAATGTCATGTTCATCACATCGATGACACTGTCTAGCCATCTCATCCTTTGCCGTCCCCTTCTTCTTTGACCTTCAATCTGACTCCAAGTTATACTGGGTTCGAATATGCCCCCCCCCACCTACCCTCCAAAGGCTACTGAGCGCACGGGCGGCAAAAGCAGTTGCAGACATTATTTACTGTCGGCCAGAATATCTCAGGCGGGAAAAGAAAAGCAAGGCAGTGCCTGAAACCCAAGGCCATCGTGTGAGATAACCGTCTCCATAGCCACACTAAATCTAGGTCTCCCAGCTTGGAGAAACGACGGCTGAGGGGGTGACATGATCGAGGTTTATAAGATTATGAATGGGATTGAGCAGGTTGAGAAAGAAGTACTTTTCTCCCTTGCTCACAAGACAAGAACTCGTGGGCACCCCATGAAATTGCTGAGCAGTCGGGTTAGAACGGATAAAAGGAAGTCCTTCTTCACCCAAAGAGTGATTAACGTATGGAATTCACCGCCACAGGAGGTGGTGGCAGCTACAAGCATGGACAGTTTCAAGAGGGAATTAGATAAGCATATGGAGCGGAAGTCCATCAGTGGCTTTTAGCCACAGGGTATAGATGGGAACTCTCAGTCTGGGGCAGGTGATGCCCCCCACTTACCCTCCAATGGCTACTAAGTGCGCGCGCGGCAAAAGCAGTTGCAGTCGTTATTTACTGTCGGCCAGAATATCGCAGGCGGGAAAAGAAAAGCAAGGCAGTGCCTGAAACCCAAGGCCATCGGGTGAGATAGCAGTCTCCATAGCCACACTAAATTGAGCTCTCCCAGACAACCTGATGCACTCCCCACATTCCAGAAAGTGAGAAATGCCAGCCCATCCCTCCCTCCTTCCCTTACATCCATCTTATGGCAGGGTTACCTGACAATGGTCTTATGTCTGGTGCAGATATGCTGTGTCTTCTTAGTGCTGGAGGGGGGGGAAGAGTGGGAGGGCTTCTGGCCCCACTGGTGGACCTCCCGATGGCACCTGGGTTTTGGCTACTGTGTGACACAGAGTGTTGGACTGGAGGGGCCACTGGCCTGATCCAACATTGGCTTCTCTTATGTTCTCATGTCTGGGGCAGGGATGCTGTGTCTTCTTGGTGCTTGGGGGGTGCAAGAGTGGGAGGGCTTCTGGAGTTCTGGCGCTACTGGTGGACCTCCTGAGGGCACCTGGTATTTTTGGCCGCTGTGTGACACAGAGGGTTGGACTGGATGGGCCATTAGCCTGATCCAACATGGCTTCTCTCATGTTCTTATGTCTGGGGCAGTGATGCTCTGTGTCTTCTTGGTGCTTGAGGGGGCAAGAGTGGGGGGCTTCTGGAGTTCTGGTCCTACTGGTGGACCTCCTGATGGCACCTGGGTTTTGGCGACTGTGTGACACAGAGTGTTGGACTGGAGGGGCCTGATCCAACATGGCTTCTCTTATGTTCTTATGTTTCTGAGGGAATCCCTGTTGGTTTGCAGTGGAACCTCTCAATTCGAGTCCAGTACCACCTTAGAGACAAAGATTTTGGGGGAATAAGCTTTTGAGAGTCAAAGCTCCAAGCTGATCTCCCGAAGACTCCGAATAACAGCTGAACTACCCATTACAGTCCCCCGACATGCTTTCAGAGGAAAATTTAGCTATTATAAAGGGCTCGATCCGGCACTGCAGAGGCACCAAATGATCTTATGGCTCCCCCGTACACCTTTTCATTTGCCGAAATAGCTGGCCGAGGGTTAGGGTTAACCCCCCCCCCTGTTTTGGCTCTTCAGAATGCACATAGGGGTGCATTAGTGCATTTTAGTTTTAGTTTTAGTGTTTAATGCACTAAAACACAAAAATATTGGAAGATGGTATTGGTGATCTTGCGAAAAATCATAGACAAAGAACTTGTATTAAAACCAGAGACTTTTTTATTAAATATAATACCGAAGGTATACAAATCCAATGATAGATATTTGTTATCTTATATAATTCCAGCTGCGCGTATTCTGTGGGCAAGAAATTGGAAATCCGATACTATACCCTCTAAGGAGGAATTAATTTGTAAAATTTTAGATCTCTCCCAAATGGACGATTTAAGTTTAAGACTGCAAAATCGAGATTCGAAAGTACATGTAAATAGATGGTCTAAACTTTATAGTTGGATAGAAAAATGTATTGAGACCTAAAGATATGGAAATGATTTTGTAAAGAATATGTGTTTGTTGGTATTGAAAAACCCTAAAATAATAATAGTAATAAAAAAAGAATGCACATAGGGGCAAAACAAGATTGTTTGCCGCAGTTTTTAAATGGCTGAATTTCTTTCTAAAATGGCGGCGGCAGCCGTAGGTCGGATCCGCGTCTGCCGTTAACGTGTAGTCTGGCTCTAGGTCTACATAAAGTTAGCAAGTCGGACCAAGAAGCCGTAGAACTGTCAGTCCAGGCTTCCTGGACGTGTCATAAACATTGGTAGCGTAACAAAATCCTGTCACGTCGAGAGCTCAGACTACCTCAGGGCTTTATAAAACCTTCCTAAAAAAGTGTGGGGAGAGCACTTGTAGACACCTTTTGCAAGGGTCGGGGGCTGTAACTGTTTTGTTTTCCCCTGATTTGCAAGTACGCGGTGACTTTTTGAGTGACTTTTCTCACAGCTTCTGTTCTCCATGCGTTTGGGGATTTCTGAGGGTGTGTATAAAAAAATATGTGCTACGAGTGACTTGGACGGAGGGTATATTGTGTGTGTGACCTCAAAAAGGAGAATCCAGATCTGGATTGCGTATAAATAGGCAGCATTGGTAGCTCAGCCTCTTTTAAACACCTGGCTTTTGTTATCTGTGACTTCTCAGACATGAACCTACCTGTTCACTTCAATCACCTTTGGGGTGGTTTGGTGTAGTGGTTAAGAGCGCGGACTCTAATCTGGGAGAACCAGGTTTGATTCCCCATTCCTCCCCGTGCAGCTGCTGGTGTGACCTTGGGTCAGTCACAAGTTCTCTCCAAGCTGTTCTCTCAAGAGCAGTCCTCGAAAGAGCTCTCTCCGCCCCCTCCTGCCTCACAGGGTGTCTGTTGTGGGGAGGGGAAGGGAAAGGAGGTTGTAAGTTGTTGTGAGACTCCTTCGGGTAGTGAAGGGTGGGGTATAAATCCAATCTCCTCCTCCTCCTCCTCCTCCTCTTTCCCTGCTTGTGGGGTGGCAGCGTGAGAAAGGGGCTTCTTAGTTGTGGCAACAAAACTCTGGAACTTTCTTGAGGGTCCATGGCTCAGTGATAGAGTATCTGCTCGACATGCAGAAGGTCCCAGGTTCGATCTCCAGCTTAACCAGTTAAAGGATCCAATAGCAGGGGATGTGAAAGATTTCAGTCTGAGACCCTGGAGACCCCCTATCAGTCTGAGTAGACCATGATTGACTGAGGATTGCCCCTGTATAAATCGATGGCACGACCTCATTTGAAGTACTGTGTACAGTTCTGGTCACCACACCTCAGAAAGGATATTATAGCATTGGAAAAAAGTGCAGAAAAGGGCAACTAGGGTGATAAAAGGGTTGCGACACTTTCCCTATGAAGAAAGGTTAAAGCGCTTGGGGCGCTTTAGTTTGGAGAAACGACGACTGAAGGGTGACATGATCGAGGTTTACAAGATTAGGCATGGGATAGAGCAGGTAGAGAAGGAGGGACTTTTCTCCCTTTCTCACAATACAAGAACTCAAGTGGGCACTCCATGAGCAGTCGGGTTAGGATGGATAAAAGGAAGTCCTTCTTCACCCAAAGAGTGATGAACACATGGAATTCACTGCCACGGGATGGGGTGGCAGCTACAAGCATGGACAGCTTCAAGAGGGAATTAGATAAACAATACAATACAAGAACTCGTGGGCACTCAATGAAATTGCTGAGCGGTTGGGTTAGAACGGATAAAAGGAAGTCGTTCTTCACCCAAAGAGCGATTGACACATGGAATTCACTGCCACAGGAGGTTGTGGCAGCTACAAGTATGGATGGCTTCAAGAGGGAATTAGATAAACATCTGGAGCAGAGGTCCATCAGTGGCTATTAGCCAGAAGGTATAGATAAGGGACTCTGGGGCAAGTTAGGCTCTATTTTTTTGGTGCTTGGGGGGGTAACAGTGGGAGGGCTTCTGGTGTCCTGGCCCCACTGCTGGACCTCCTGAGGGCACCTGGTATTTCTGGCCAATGTGGGACGCAGAGTGTTGGACTGGATGGGCCATTGGCCTGATCCAGCATTGGCTTCTCTTATGTTCTTAT
Organism: Gekko gecko; assembly: GCA_029375565.1. NCBI lineage: Eukaryota > Metazoa > Chordata > Lepidosauria > Squamata > Gekkonidae > Gekko > Gekko gecko. The sequence continues at coordinate 996,969 of JAPDNY010000005.1, forward strand.
GTGGGTCTGATTCAGGATAAGACAATTTACATGAACTCCCTCCCCAAGAAGGTTTGTCTGTCTTCCTCTATCGGTGTCTTGTGCCTGCGGGCGAAGACTCTCTTTGTTTCATTTGGCATGCCACCAATAGCAGTTATTGACACTCCTTCCCAGTTATTGAATTATTTTCTAATTTTAACTGTGTGTTTTTTCATTTTTCAGCTGTTTTCCCCTTTTCGTGTTTGTCGCCTGGCGGGACCCTGATGGGGTGGAAGGGTGGCATTAAAATGTTCTAAATAAAATAATAATCCAAGTGGCACACATTTGCCCCAATCCAGCAAGGTGAAAGTTATAGAAACCCATAAGAGTGTAAGAAGAGCCCTGCTGGATCAGACCAGTGGTCCATCTAGTCCAGCATCCTGTCTCACATACTGGCCAACCAGTTCCTCTGGAGGGCCAACCACAGGGCATAGAGGCTGAGGCCTTCATAAGAACATAAGAACATAAGAGAAGCCAATGTTGAATCAGGCCAATGGCCCATCTAGTCCAACACTCTGTCACACAGCGGCCAAAATATACCAGGTGCCATCAGGAGGTCCAGCAGTGGGGCCAGGACACCAGAAGCCCTCCCACTGCTGCCCCCTTCAGCACCAAGGATAGAGTGCATCACCTGCCCCAGACTGAGAGTTCCCATCTATACCCTGTGGCTAAGAGCCACTGATGGACTTCTGCTCCATATGCTTATCTAATTCCCTCTTGAAACTGTCCATGCTTGCAGCTGCCACGACCTCCTATGGCAGTGAATTCCATACGTTAATCACTCTTTGGGTGAAGAAGTATTTCCTTTTATCCGTTCTAACCCGACTGCTCAGCAATTTCATGGAGTGCCCACGAGTTCTTGTATTGTGAGAAAGGGAGAAAAGTACTTCTTTCTCAACCTGCTCTATCCCATGCATAATCTTATAAACCTCGATCATGTCACCTCTCAGAACATCAGAAGAGCCCTGCTGGATCAGACCAGTGGTCCACCTAGTCCAGCATCCTGTCTCACACAGTGGCCATCCAGTTCCTCTGCAAGGCCAATAACAGGGCAGAGAGGCCGAGGCCTTCATAAGAACATAAGAAGAGCCCTGCTGGATCAGACCAGTGAGGGTCCATCTAGTCCAGCCTCCTGTCTCACTCAGTGGCCAACCAGTTCCTCTGGAGGGCAAGCAGCAGGGCAGAGAAGCCGAGGCCTTCCATAGCTGGATGGGGAAGAGCATAAAGCAAGCATTTCACATCCAGCTCCCCTCTCCCTGGTTGGCAGCTGCATTTAACAGGGACTGTTCAGAATTTCTAAAATCCCACATCAGCTGTTTGAGTGGCTGAATTTAACCTCTCCCGCTCAGCTGATTAGCTGGGATGTAGCGAGTTTGCAAACTCTCAGCAGCACATCCCAGATAGTTTTTGTTCTTCCCATGTGCAAAATACATCGCATTTCTTGTGTGCAATAGACTTGGGGTTTTTTTGTCTGTCTGTTTCATCTGGCATAGCCCCCAAAATGGCTATTGACTCTCCTTCGAGTGTTGTTTATGTGCCTTTAATTGAATTGTCTTATAACTGTTTCTTTCTTTTTAATTGCCCAAGGGTTTTAATGTTTCCAATGTTTGCCTCCTTGTGTACTCTGATGGGATGGAAAAGCAGCATGAATCAGCTTTAAATAGCAAATACGAACTTCAGACCGTGTGTGAAGGGCCTGTGCCCTGTCCAGCACGTTTTCATCCCGCCATTCCTCCAAGGACCTCTAGGTGGCGTATGTGGTTCTTCCCTCCAGGGCTGTACTCTCACAACAGCCCTGTGAGGTAGGATAGAATGAGGGCATGGGACAGGTCCATGGTCACTCAGTGAGCTCTTCATTTCAGAGTGGGGGTCCATGACATTGACCGCTAATCTCGCTGCCCTCTCTGTGACTAGATGTCAAAAAGCTTTTCTCTGGCTGGAATCACCCTGGCTTGCTAGTTGTCTATGTGCAGGGATTTCCTTCCTTCCTTCCTTCCTTTCTTTTTTCACTCCTTCCTTCCTCTCTTCCTTCCTTCCTCTCTTCCTTCCTTCCTCTCTTCCTTCCTTCCTCCCTTCCTTCCTCCCTTCCTTCCTCCCTTCCTTCCTTTCTTTCTTTCTTTCTTTTTCTTTCTTTCTTTCTTTTTCTTTCTTTCTTTCTTTTTCTTTCTTTCTTTCTTTCTTTCTTTCTTTCTTTCTTTCTTTCTTTCTTTCTTTCTTTCTTCCCTCCTTCCTTCCTTCCCCTCTTTCTCTCTCCCTTTCTCCCTTCCTGTCTGTCAGTCTGCCTTCCTTCCTTCCTTCCTTCCCTGATACAGGAATTACTTCCTTCCTTCCGTCTGTCCATCCATCCTTCCTCAACCTTCCCTGATACAGGAATTCCTTCCTTCCTTCCTTCCCTCCCTCCCTCCCTCCCTCCCTCCCTTCTTTCTTTCTTTCTTTCTTTCTTTCTTTCTTTCTTTCTTTCTTTCTTTCTTTCTTTCTTTCTTTCTTTCTTTCTTTCTTTCTTTCTTTCTTTCTTTCTTTCTTTCTTTCTTTCTTTCTTCCCTCCTTCCTTCCTTCCCTCTCTCTCTCTCTCCCTTTCTCCCTTCCTGTCTGTCAGTCTGCCTTCCTTCCTTCCTTCCTTCCCTGATACAGGAATTACTTCCTTCCTTCCGTCTGTCCATCCATCCTTCCTCAACCTTCCCTGATACAGGAATTCCTTCCTTCCTTCCTTCCCTCCCTCCCTCCCTCCCTCCCTCCCTCCCTCCCTCCCTCCCTCCCTCCTTTCTTTCTTTCTTTCTTTCTTTCTTTCTTTCTTTCTTTCTTTCTTTCTTTCTTTCTTTCTTTCTTTCTTTCTTTCTTTCTTTCTTTCTTTCTTTCTTTCTTTCTTCCCTCCTTCCTTCCTTCCCTCTTTCTCTCTCCCTTTCTCCCTTCCTGTCTGTCAGTCTGCCTTCCTTCCTTCCTTCCTTCCCTGATACAGGAATTACTTCCTTCCTTCCGTCTGTCCATCCATCCTTCCTCAACCTTCCCTGATACAGGAATTCCTTCCTTCCTTCCTTCCCTCCCTCCCTCCCTCCCTCCCTCCCTTCTTTCTTTCTTTCTTTCTTTCTTTCTTTCTTTCTTTCTTTCTTTCTTTCTTTCTTTCTTTCTTTCTTTCTTTCTTTCTTTCTTTCTTTCTTTCTTTCTTTCTTTCTTTCTTCCCTCCTTCCTTCCTTCCCCTCTTTCTCTCTCCCTTTCTCCCTTCCTGTCTGTCAGTCTGCCTTCCTTCCTTCCTTCCTTCCCTGATACAGGAATTACTTCCTTCCTTCCGTCTGTCCATCCATCCTTCCTCAACCTTCCCTGATACAGGAATTCCTTCCTTCCTTCCTTCCCTCCCTCCCTCCCTCCCTCCCTCCCTTCTTTCTTTCTTTCTTTCTTTCTTTCTTTCTTTCTTTCTTTCTTTCTTTCTTTCTTTCTTTCTTTCTTTCTTTCTTTCTTTCTTTCTTTCTTTCTTTCTTTCTTTCTTTCTTTCTTTCTTTCTTTCTTCCCTCCTTCCTTCCTTCCCTCTTTCTCTCTCCCTTTCTCCCTTCCTGTCTGTCAGTCTGCCTTCCTTCCTTCCTTCCTTCCCTGATACAGGAATTACTTCCTTCCTTCCGTCTGTCCATCCATCCTTCCTCAACCTTCCCTGATACAGGAATTCCTTCCTTCCTTCCTTCCCTCCCTCCCTCCCTCCCTCCCTCCCTCCCTCCCTCCCTCCTTTCTTTCTTTCTTTCTTTCTTTCTTTCTTTCTTCCCTCCTTCCTTCCTTCCCCTCTTTCTCTCTCCCTTTCTCCCTTCCTGTCTGTCAGTCTGCCTTCCTTCCTTCCTTCCTTCCCTGATACAGGAATTACTTCCTTCCTTCCGTCTGTCCATCCATCCTTCCTCAACCTTCCCTGATACAGAATTCCTTCCTTCCTTCCTTCCCTCCCTCCCTCCCTCCCTCCCTCCCTTCTTTCTTTCTTTCTTTCTTTCTTTCTTTCTTTCTTTCTTTCTTTCTTTCTTTCTTTCTTTCTTTCTTTCTTTCTTTCTTTCTTTCTTTCTTTCTTTCTTTCTTTCTTTCTTTCTTTCTTTCTTTCTTTCTTCCCTCCTTCCTTCCTTCCCCTCTTTCTCTCTCCCTTTCTCCCTTCCTGTCTGTCAGTCTGCCTTCCTTCCTTCCTTCCTTCCCTGATACAGGAATTACTTCCTTCCTTCCGTCTGTCCATCCATCCTTCCTCAACCTTCCCTGATACAGGAATTCCTTCCTTCCTTCCTTCCCTCCCTCCCTCCCTCCCTCCCTCCCTCCCTCCCTCCTTTCTTTCTTTCTTTCTTTCTTTCTTTCTTTCTTCCCTCCTTCCTTCCTTCCCCTCTTTCTCTCTCCCTTTCTCCCTTCCTGTCTGTCAGTCTGCCTTCCTTCCTTCCTTCCTTCCCTGATACAGGAATTACTTCCTTCCTTCCGTCTGTCCATCCATCCTTCCTCAACCTTCCCTGATACAGGAATTCCTTCCTTCCTTCCTTCCCTCCCTCCCTCCCTCCCTCCCTCCCTTCTTTCTTTCTTTCTTTCTTTCTTTCTTTCTTTCTTTCTTTCTTTCTTTCTTTCTTTCTTTCTTTCTTTCTTTCTTTCTTTCTTTCTTTCTTTCTTTCTTTCTTTCTTTCTTTCTTTCTTTCTTCCCTCCTTCCTTCCTTCCCTCTTTCTCTCTCCCTTTCTCCCTTCCTGTCTGTCAGTCTGCCTTCCTTCCTTCCTCTCTTCCTTCCTTCCTCTCCTTCCTTCCTTCCCTCCCTCCCTCCCTCCCTCCCTCCCTTCTTTCTTTCTTTCTTTCTTTCTTTCTTTCTTTCTTTCTTTCTTTCTTTCTTTCTTTCTTTCTTTCTTTCTTTCTTTCTTTCTTTCTTTCTTTCTTTCTTTCTTCCCTCCTTCCTTCCTTCCCTCTTTCTCTCTCCCTTTCTCCCTTCCTGTCTGTCAGTCTGCCTTCCTTCCTTCCTTCCTTCCCTGATACAGGAATTACTTCCTTCCTTCCGTCTGTCCATCCATCCTTCCTCAACCTTCCCTGATACAGGAATTCCTTCCTTCCTTCCTTCCTTCCTTCCTTCCTTCCTTCCTTCCTTCCTTCCTTCCTTCCTTCCTTCCTTCCTTCCTTCCATGATACAGGAATTCCTTCCTTCCTTCCTTCCTTCCCTCCCTCCCTCCCTCCCTCCCTCCCTTCTTTCTTTCTTTCTTTCTTTCTTTCTTTCTTTCTTTCTTTCTTTCTTTCTTTCTTTCTTTCTTTCTTTCTTTCTTTCTTTCTTTCTTTCTTTCTTTCTTTCTTTCTTTCTTTCTTTCTTTCTTTCTTCCCTCCTTCCTTCCTTCCCCTCTTTCTCTCTCCCTTTCTCCCTTCCTGTCTGTCAGTCTGCCTTCCTTCCTTCCTTCCTTCCCTGATACAGGAATTACTTCCTTCCTTCCGTCTGTCCATCCATCCTTCCTCAACCTTCCCTGATACAGGAATTCCTTCCTTCCTTCCTTCCCTCCCTCCCTCCCTCCCTCCCTCCCTCCCTCCCTCCCTCCTTTCTTTCTTTCTTTCTTTCTTTCTTTCTTTCTTCCCTCCTTCCTTCCTTCCCCTCTTTCTCTCTCCCTTTCTCCCTTCCTGTCTGTCAGTCTGCCTTCCTTCCTTCCTTCCTTCCCTGATACAGGAATTACTTCCTTCCTTCCGTCTGTCCATCCATCCTTCCTCAACCTTCCCTGATACAGGAATTCCTTCCTTCCTTCCTTCCCTCCCTCCCTCCCTCCCTCCCTCCCTCCCTCCCTCCCTCCTTTCTTTCTTTCTTTCTTTCTTTCTTTCTTTCTTTCTTTCTTTCTTTCTTTCTTTCTTTCTTTCTTTCTTTCTTTCTTTCTTTCTTTCTTTCTTTCTTTCCTTCCTTCCTTCCTTCCTTCCTTCCTTCCTTCCTTCCCTCCCTCCCTCCCTCCCTCCCTCCCTCCCTCCCTCCCTCTCTTTCTTTCTTTCTTTCTTTCTTTCTTTCTTTCTTTCTTTCTTTCTTTCTTTCTTTCTTTCTTTCTTTCTTTCTTTCTTTCTTTCTTTCTTTCTTTCTTTCTTTCTTTCTTTCTTTCTTCCCTCCTTCCTTCCTTCCCCTCTTTCTCTCTCCCTTTCTCCCTTCCTGTCTGTCAGTCTGCCTTCCTTCCTTCCTTCCTTCCCTGATACAGGAATTACTTCCTTCCTTCCGTCTGTCCATCCATCCTTCCTCAACCTTCCCTGATACAGGAATTCCTTCCTTCCTTCCTTCCCTCCCTCCCTCCCTCCCTCCCTCCCTCCTTTCTTTCTTTCTTTCTTTCTTTCTTTCTTTCTTTCTTTCTTTCTTTCTTTCTTTCTTTCTTTCTTTCTTTCTTTCTTTCTTTCTTTCTTTCTTTCTTTCTTTCTTTCTTTCTTTCTTTCTTCCCTCCTTCCTTCCTTCCCCTCTTTCTCTCTCCCTTTCTCCCTTCCTGTCTGTCAGTCTGCCTTCCTTCCTTCCTTCCTTCCCTGATACAGGAATTACTTCCTTCCTTCCGTCTGTCCATCCATCCTTCCTCAACCTTCCCTGATACAGGAATTCCTTCCTTCCTTCCTTCCCTCCCTCCCTCCCTCCCTCCCTCCCTCCCTCCCTCCCTCCTTTCTTTCTTTCTTTCTTTCTTTCTTTCTTTCCTTCCCTCCTTCCTTCCTTCCCCTCTTTCTCTCTCCCTTTCTCCCTTCCTGTCTGTCAGTCTGCCTTCCTTCCTTCCTTCCTTCCCTGATACAGGAATTACTTCCTTCCTTCCGTCTGTCCATCCATCCTTCCTCAACCTTCCCTGATACAGGAATTCCTTCCTTCCTTCCTTCCCTCCCTCCCTCCCTCCCTCCCTCCTTCTTTCTTTCTTTCTTTCTTTCTTTCTTTCTTTCTTTCTTTCTTTCTTTCTTTCTTTCTTTCTTTCTTTCTTTCTTTCTTTCTTTCTTTCTTTCTTTCTTTCTTTCTTTCTTTCTTTCTTCCCTCCTTCCTTCCTTCCCCTCTTTCTCTCTCCCTTTCTCCCTTCCTGTCTGTCAGTCTGCCTTCCTTCCTTCCTTCCTTCCCTGATACAGGAATTACTTCCTTCCTTCCGTCTGTCCATCCATCCTTCCTCAACCTTCCCTGATACAGGAATTCCTTCCTTCCTTCCTTCCCTCCCTCCCTCCCTCCCTCCCTCCCTCCCTCCCTCCCTCCCTTCTTTCTTTCTTTCTTTCTTTCTTTCTTTCTTTCTTTCTTTCTTTCTTTCTTTCTTTCTTTCTTTCTTTCTTTCTTTCTTTCTTTCTTTCTTTCTTTCTTCCCTCCTTCCTTCCTTCCCTCTTTCTCTCTCCCTTTCTCCCTTCCTGTCTGTCAGTCTGCCTTCCTTCCTTCCTTCCTTCCCTGATACAGGAATTACTTCCTTCCTTCCGTCTGTCCATCCATCCTTCCTCAACCTTCCCTGATACAGGAATTCCTTCCTTCCTTCCTTCCCTCCCTCCCTCCCTCCCTCCCTCCCTTCTTTCTCTTTCTTTCTTTCTTTCTTTCTTTCTTTCTTTCTTTCTTTCTTTCTTTCTTTCTTTCTTTCTTTCTTTCTTTCTTTCTTTCTTTCTTTCTTTCTTTCTTTCTTTCTTCCCTCCTTCCTTCCTTCCCCTCTTTCTCTCTCCCTTTCTCCCTTCCTGTCTGTCAGTCTGCCTTCCTTCCTTCCTTCCTTCCCTGATACAGGAATTACTTCCTTCCTTCCGTCTGTCCATCCATCCTTCCTCAACCTTCCCTGATACAGGAATTCCTTCCTTCCTTCCTTCCCTCCCTCCCTCCCTCCCTCCCTCCCTTCTTTCTTTCTTTCTTTCTTTCTTTCTTTCTTTCTTTCTTTCTTTCTTTCTTTCTTTCTTTCTTTCTTTCTTTCTTTCTTTCTTTCTTTCTTTCTTTCTTTCTTTCTTTCTTTCTTTCTTCCCTCCTTCCTTCCTTCCCCTCTTTCTCTCTCCCTTTCTCCCTTCCTGTCTGTCAGTCTGCCTTCCTTCCTTCCTTCCTTCCCTGATACAGGAATTACTTCCTTCCTTCCGTCTGTCCATCCATCCTTCCTCAACCTTCCCTGATACAGGAATTCCTTCCTTCCTTCCTTCCCTCCCTCCCTCCCTCCCTCCCTCCCTTCTTTCTTTCTTTCTTTCTTTCTTTCTTTCTTTCTTTCTTTCTTTCTTTCTTTCTTTCTTTCTTTCTTTCTTTCTTTCTTTCTTTCTTTCTTTCTTTCTTTCTTTCTTTCTTTCTTTCTTTCTTCCCTCCTTCCTTCCTTCCTTCCCTCTTTCTCTCTCCCTTTCTCCCTTCCTGTCTGTCAGTCTGCCTTCCTTCCTTCCTTCCTTCCCTGATACAGGAATTACTTCCTTCCTTCCGTCTGTCCATCCATCCTTCCTCAACCTTCCCTGATACAGGAATTCCTTCCTTCCTTCCTTCCCTCCCTCCCTCCCTCCCTCCCTCCCTCCCTCCCTCCCTCCTTTCTTTCTTTCTTTCTTTCTTTCTTTCTTTCTTCCCTCCTTCCTTCCTTCCCCTCTTTCTCTCTCCCTTTCTCCCTTCCTGTCTGTCAGTCTGCCTTCCTTCCTTCCTTCCTTCCCTGATACAGGAATTACTTCCTTCCTTCCGTCTGTCCATCCATCCTTCCTCAACCTTCCCTGATACAGGAATTCCTTCCTTCCTTCCTTCCCTCCCTCCCTCCCTCCCTCCCTCCCTCCCTCCCTCCCTCCTTTCTTTCTTTCTTTCTTTCTTTCTTTCTTTCTTTCTTTCTTTCTTTCTTTCTTTCTTTCTTTCTTTCTTTCTTTCTTCCCTCCTTCCTTCCTTCCCTCTTTCTCTCTCCCTTTCTCCCTTCCTGTCTGTCAGTCTGCCTTCCTTCCTTCCTTCCTTCCCTGATACAGGAATTACTTCCTTCCTTCCGTCTGTCCATCCATCCTTCCTCAACCTTCCCTGATACAGGAATTCCTTCCTTCCTTCCTTCCCTCCCTCCCTCCCTCCCTCCCTCCCTTCTTTCTTTCTTTCTTTCTTTCTTTCTTTCTTTCTTTCTTTCTTTCTTTCTTTCTTTCTTTCTTTCTTTCTTTCTTTCTTTCTTTCTTTCTTTCTTTCTTTCTTTCTTTCTTTCTTCCCTCCTTCCTTCCTTCCCCTCTTTCTCTCTCCCTTTCTCCCTTCCTGTCTGTCAGTCTGCCTTCCTTCCTTCCTTCCTTCCCTGATACAGGAATTACTTCCTTCCTTCCGTCTGTCCATCCATCCTTCCTCAACCTTCCCTGATACAGGAATTCCTTCCTTCCTTCCTTCCCTCCCTCCCTCCCTCCCTCCCTCCCTCCCTCCCTCCCTCCTTTCTTTCTTTCTTTCTTTCTTTCTTTCTTTCTTTCTTTCTTTCTTTCTTTCTTTCTTTCTTTCTTTCTTTCTTTCTTTCTTTCTTTCTTCCTTCCTTCCTTCCTTCCTTCCTTCCTTCCTTCCTTCCTTCCTTCCTTCCTTCCTTCCCTGATACAGGAATTACTTCCTTCCTTCCGTCTGTCCATCCATCCTTCCTCAACCTTCCCTGATACAGGAATTCCTTCCTTCCTTCCTTCCCTCCCTCCCTCCCTCCCTCCCTCCCTCCCTCCCTCCCTCCTTTCTTTCTTTCTTTCTTTCTTTCTTTCTTTCTTTCTTTCTTTCTTTCTTTCTTTCTTTCTTTCTTTCTTTCTTTCTTTCTTTCTTTCTTTCTTTCTTTCTTTCTTCCCTCCTTCCTTCCTTCCCTCTTTCTCTCTCCCTTTCTCCCTTCCTGTCTGTCAGTCTGCCTTCCTTCCTTCCTTCCTTCCCTGATACAGGAATTACTTCCTTCCTTCCGTCTGTCCATCCATCCTTCCTCAACCTTCCCTGATACAGGAATTCCTTCCTTCCTTCCTTCCCTCCCTCCCTCCCTCCCTCCCTCCCTCCCTCCCTCCCTCCCTTCTTTCTTTCTTTCTTTCTTTCTTTCTTTCTTTCTTTCTTTCTTTCTTTCTTTCTTTCTTTCTTTCTTTCTTTCTTTCTTTCTTTCTTTCTTTCTTTCTTTCTTTCTTTCTTTCTTTCTTTCTTTCTTTCTTTCTTTCTTTCTTTCTTTCTTTCTTTCTCTCCCCTCTTTCTCTCTCCCTTTCTCCCTTCCTGTCTGTCAGTCTGCCTTCCTTCCTTCCTTCCTTCCCTGATACAGGAATTACTTCCTTCCTTCCGTCTGTCCATCCATCCTTCCTCAACCTTCCCTGATTTTCACAACTCCTATTGACTGGTCCTTTTAACTGGAGATGCTGGGGATTGATCCTTGGACCTTCTGCATGCCAAGCAGAGGCTCTTCCACTGAGCCACAGCCCCTCTTTACAGCTCTCCAGGGTCTCAGGCTGAGGTCTTTCCCATCACCTCCTGCCTGGTCCTTTATAACTGGAGCTGCCGGGGACTGAACCTGGGACCTTCTGCATGCCAGGCAGAGGCTCTTCCACTGAGCCACAGCCCCTCTTTGCAGCTCTCCAGGGTCTCAGGCTGAGGTCTTTCCCATCACCTCCTGCCTGGTCCTTTCAGCTGGAGATGCCGGGGATTGAACCCGGGACCTTCTGCACGCCAGGTGGAGGGCTCTGCCACTGAGCCAGAGCCCCTCTTTACAGCTCTCCAGGGTCTCAGGCTGAGGTCTTTCCCATCACCTCCTGCCTGGTCCTTTATAACTGGAGCTGCCGGGGACTGAACCTGGGATCTTCTGCATGCCAGGCAGAGGCTCTTCCACTGAGCCACAGCCCCTCTTTACAGCTCTCCAGGGTCTCAGGCTGAGGTCTTTCCCATCACCTCCTGCCTGGTCCTTTTAACTGGAGATGCCGGGGACTGAACCTGGGACCTTCTGCACGCCAGGCAGAGGCTCTTCCACTGAGCCACAGCCCATCTATACAGCTCTCCAGGGTCTCAGGCTGAGGTCTTTCCCATCACCTCCTGCCTGGTCCTTTCAGCTGGAGATGCCGGGGACTGAACCTGGGACCTTCTGCACGCCAGGCAGAGGCTCTTCCACTGAGCCACAGCCCCTCTATACAGCTCTCCAGGGTCTCAAGCAGAGGTCTTTCACAACTCCTATTGACTGGTCCTTTTAACTGGAGATGCTGGGGATTGATCCTTGGACCTTCTGCATGCCAGGCAGAGGCTCTTCCACTGAGCCACAGCCCCTCTTTACAGCTCTCCAGGGTCTCAGGCTGAGGTCTTTCCCATCACCTCCTGCCTGGTCCTTTATAACTGGAGCTGCCGGGGACTGAACCTGGGACCTTCTGCATGCCAGGCAGAGGCTCTTCCACTGAGCCACAGCCCCTCTTTGCAGCTCTCCAGGGTCTCAGGCTGAGGTCTTTCCCATCACCTCCTGCCTGGTCCTTTCAGCTGGAGATGCCGGGGATTGAACCCGGGACCTTCTGCACGCCAGGTGGAGGGCTCTTCCACTGAGCCACAGCCCCTCTTTACAGCTCTCCAGGGTCTCAGGCTGAGGTCTTTCCCATCACCTCCTGCCTGGTCCTTTATAACTGGAGCTGCCGGGGACTGAACCTGGGACCTTCTGCATGCCAGGCAGAGGCTCTTCCACTGAGCCACAGCCCCTCTTTGCAGCTCTCCAGGGTCTCAGGCTGAGGTCTTTCCCATCACCTCCTGCCTGGTCCTTTCAGCTGGAGATGCCGGGGATTGAACCCGGGACCTTCTGCACGCCAGGTGGAGGGCTCTGCCACTGAGCCAGAGCCCCTCTTTACAGCTCTCCAGGGTCTCAGGCTGAGGTCTTTCCCATCACCTCCTGCCTGGTCCTTTATAACTGGAGCTGCCGGGGACTGAACCTGGGATCTTCTGCATGCCAGGCAGAGGCTCTTCCACTGAGCCACAGCCCCTCTTTACAGCTCTCCAGGGTCTCAGGCTGAGGTCTTTCCCATCACCTCCTGCCTGGTCCTTTTAACTGGAGATGCCGGGGACTGAACCTGGGACCTCCTGCATGCCAAGCAGAGGCTCTTCCACTGAGCCACAGCCCCTCTTTACAGCTCTCCAGGGTCTCAGGCTGAGGTCTTTCCCATCACCTCCTGCCTGGTCCTTTTAACTGGAGATGGCGGGGACTGAACCTGGGACCTTCTGCACGCCAGGCAGAGGCTCTTCCACTGAGCCACAGCCCATCTATACAGCTCTCCAGGGTCTCAGGCTGAGGTCTTTCCCATCACCTCCTGCCTGGTCCTTTCAGCTGGAGATGCCGGGGACTGAACCTGGGACCTTCTGCACGCCAGGCAGAGGCTCTTCCACTGAGCCACAGCCCCTCTATACAGCTCTCCAGGGTCTCAAGCAGAGGTCTTTCACAACTCCTATTGACTGGTCCTTTTAACTGGAGATGCTGGGGATTGATCCTTGGACCTTCTGCATGCCAGGCAGAGGCTCTTCCACTGAGCCACAGCCCCTCTTTACAGCTCTCCAGGGTCTCAGGCTGAGGTCTTTCCCCATCACCTCCTGCCTGGTCCTTTATAACTGGAGCTGCCGGGGACTGAACCTGGGACCTTCTGCATGCCAGGCAGAGGCTCTTCCACTGAGCCACAGCCCCTCTTTGCAGCTCTCCAGGGTCTCAGGCTGAGGTCTTTCCCATCACCTCCTGCCTGGTCCTTTCAGCTGGAGATGCCGGGGATTGAACCCGGGACCTTCTGCACGCCAGGTGGAGGGCTCTTCCACTGAGCCACAGCCCCTCTTTACAGCTCTCCAGGGTCTCAGGCTGAGGTCTTTCCCATCACCTCCTGCCTGGTCCTTTTAACTGGAGATGCCGGGGACTGAACCTGGGACCTCCTGCATGCCAAGCAGAGGCTCTTCCACTGAGCCACAGCCCCTCTTTACAGCTCTCCAGGGTCTCAGGCTGAGGTCTTTCCCATCACCTCCTGCCTGGTCCTTTTAACTGGAGATGGCGGGGACTGAACCTGGGACCTTCTGCACGCCAGGCAGAGGCTCTTCCACTGAGCCACAGCCCATCTATACAGCTCTCCAGGGTCTCAGGCTGAGGTCTTTCCCATCACCTCCTGCCTGGTCCTTTCAGCTGGAGATGCCGGGGACTGAACCTGGGACCTTCTGCACGCCAGGCAGAGGCTCTTCCACTGAGCCACAGCCCCTCTTTACAGCTCTCCAGGGTCTCAGGCTGAGGTCTTTCCCATCACCTCCTGCCTGGTCCTTTATAACTGGAGCTGCCGGGGACTGAACCTGGGACCTTCTGCATGCCAGGCAGAGGCTCTTCCACTGAGCCACAGCCCCTCTTTGCAGCTCTCCAGGGTCTCAGGCTGAGGTCTTTCCCATCACCTCCTGCCTGGTCCTTTCAGCTGGAGATGCCTGGGATTGAACCCGGGACCTTCTGCACGCCAGGTGGAGGGCTCTGCCACTGAGCCAGAGCCCCTCTTTACAGCTCTCCAGGGTCTCAGGCTGAGGTCTTTCCCATCACCTCCTGCCTGGTCCTTTCAGCTGGAGATGCCGGGGATTGAACCCGGGACCTTTGCATGACAAGCAGAGGCTCTACCCCCGAGCCATGCCCCCGCCCCCCATGCTAGAGAGGAACAAGAGGCCTGTTGGTACAGAGACACAAAGGTCTTGCCAGCGAGGGTAGATGAACAAGGAGGGCAGAAAAGCTCTCGTTCGTCTGACACAAGTTTTCCCCGTGGGTGGGTCCGCAGCCCAGCTTGGGGGGCTCTGGAGGAGCAGATGGGTGAGATATCACAGGTGGGTCAGGCGGGAGTCCTGCAACTGGAGTTCTCTCCAACGTGCCACTAGGGGGCGTCATATGACAGGGAATGCAAACATGCATGTGATCAGCAATTGGGGGGTGTTTCACATTATGTTCCTAGCTTGCATTATATTCCACACAACACTCCTGTACGGTAGGCCAGTCTTAACAGTAGAAGCATGACTGAAATAACATTATGCCGAAGGGCATTAGGGAATATGTTGTCGAAGGCTTTCGCGGCCGGAGTTAGAACATAAGAACATAAGAACATAAGAGAAGCCAATGTTGGATCAGGCCAATGGCCCATCTAGTCCAACACTCTGTCACACAGTGGCCAAAATATACCAGGTGCTATCAGGAGGTCCAGCAGTGGGGCCAGGGCACCAGAAGCCCTCCCACTGCTGCCCCCTCCAGCACCAAGAATAGAGTGCATCACCTGCCCCAGACTGAGAGTCCCTATCTAGACCTTGTGGCTAATAGCCACTGATGGACTTCTGCTCCATATGTTTATCTAATTTCCTCTTGAAACTGTCCATGCTTGCAGCTGCCACCACCTCCTGTGGCAGTGAATTCCATATGTTAATCACTCTTTGGGTGAAGAAGTATTTCCTTTTATCTGTTCTAACCCGACTGCTCAGCAATTTCATAGAGTGCCCACGAGTTCTTGTATTGTGAGAAAGGGAGAAAAGTACTTCTTTCTCAACCTGCTCAATCCCATTCATAATCTTATAAACCTCGATCATGTCACCTCTCAGCCGTCGTTTCTCCAAGCTAAAGAGCCCCAAGCATTTTAACCTTTCTTCATAGGGAAGGTGTTCCAACCCTTTTATCATTCTAGTTGCCCTTCTCTGCACTTTTTCCAGTGCTATAATATCCTTTTTGAGATGTGGCGACCAGAACTGTACACAGTATTCCAAATGAGGTCGCACCAATGATTTATACAGGGGCATGATGATACTGGCTGATTTGTTATCAATTCCCTTCCTAATAATCCCCAGCATAGCGTTGGCCTTCTTTATTGCAGCTACACATTGTCTAGACATTTTCAGCGAGTTATCCACTACGACTCCAAGATCTCTCTCTTGGTCCGTCTCTGCCAGATCAGACCCCATCAACGTGTATTTATATTTAGGATTTTTGGCTCCAATGTGCATCACTTTGCACTTGGCCACATTGAACCCCATTTGCCACGTTGACGCCCACTCACCCATCCTCAACAGATCCCTTTGGAGTGCCTCACAATCCTCCCTGGTTTTCACCACCCTGAACAACTTTGTGTCATCTGCAAATTTAGCCACATCACTGCTTACTCCCAATTCCAAATCGTTAATAAACAAGTTAAAAAGCATTGGACCGAGTACTGATCCCTGTGGTACCCCACTGCTTACCACCCTCCACTGAGAAAGTTTCCCATTTATACTCACTCTCTGTTTCCTATTTATAAGCCAGTTTTTGATCCACAAGAGGACTTGTCCTTTTATCCCATGATTATTGAGCTTACTTAGGAGCCTTTGATGAGGAACTGTATCAAAAGCTTTCTGGAAGTCAAGGTAAATAATATCTATTGGGTCCCCCTTGTCCACATGTTTGTTCACTCCTCAAAAAACACTAACAGGTTAGTGAGACAAGATCTTCCCTTACAGAACCCATGCTGAGTCTGCCTCAATAGTTTTTGTTCATCAATGTGCCTACTAATTCTTTCCTTAATAACAGTTTCCACCAACTTACCCGGTATCGATGTCAGACTGACTGGCCTGTAATTTCCTGGATCTCCCCTGGAGCCCTTTTTAAAGATGGGAGTGACATTAGCTACCTTCCAGTCCTCAGGAATGGAGGCAGATTTTAAAGAAAGATTACATATTTTTGTCAGGAGATCCACAAGTTCACATTTGAGTTCTTTTCAGAACTCTCGGATGAATGCCATCCGGGCCTGGTGATTTATTAGTTTTTAAATTGTCCATCAGTCGGAGGACTTCCTCTCTTGTCACCGCAATCTGATTCAGGTCTTTCAAACCCCCTCCCGAAATCGGTGCTTCTGGAGTGGGCAAACACTTCTCCTCTTCCACAGTGAAGACAGAGGCAAAAAATGCATTCAGCTTCTCAGCCATTTCCCTATCATCCTTCACTACTCCTTTTACCCCTTGGTCATCCAAGGGCCCCACTGCCTCCCTGGCTGGCTTCCTACTTCTAATGTATTTGAAGAAAGTTTTATTGTTGGTCTTTATGTTTTTTGCGATATGCTCCTCATATTCCCTTTTTGCTTGCCTGATCACAGACTTGCATTTTATTTGCCATAGTCTGTGTTCCCTTTTATCAACCTCACTAAGACTAGCTTTCCACCGCTTAAAGGAATCCTTCTTACCTTTTACAGCTTCCATTACTTTATTTGTTAGCCATGCAGGCTTTTTTCTATACCTATTTGTACCTTTCCTAACCTGCGGTATATATTTTTTCTGAGCTTCTAGGATTGTCTTTTTAAATAGTCTCCAAGCTTCCCCAATGGTTTTGACCTTCTCCACTCTTCCTTTCAATTTCTTCCTCACATGTCCCCTCATACCAGAGAAGTTACCCCTTTTAAAGTTAAAAGTGGTTGCATCAGTCTTTTTGGGCAACTCCCTATCTGTACAAATGTTAAACTCAATGACATTATGGTCACTGTTCCCAAGTGGTGCAATCACTTTTACATCTCTCACCAGGTCTTGGGTGTTACTTAGGACCAAATCCAGGATCGCCTCTCCCCTGGTAGGATCTGTGACCATCTGTTCCACAGCACAGTCATTGAGAGTGTCTAAGAACGCAATCTCTTTTTCCCGACTAGAACTCATATTGACCCAATCAATGTGTGGGTAGTTAAAGTCGCCTATTACAACACAGTTATTTCGTCTAGCTGCTATCTTTAATTCATTCATCATTTTATAATCCTCCTCTATCTTTTGATCTGGTGGGCGATAACAAACTCCCACTGTTAAGCCTCCTTTTGGACCCACTATTTCAACCCATAGCATTTCCAGAAGTGAATCCAATTCTCTTACCCTCTCAATCTTACTGGACGGTATACCCTCTCTGACATACAGAGCCACCCCACCTCCAACCCTTTCCCCCTATCCTTCCGATATAATTTATAACTAGGAATCACCGTATCCCACTGATTTTCCTCATCCCACCAAGTTTCTGAAATACCCACAATGTCTATTTCCACCCCCAACACCAAGCATTCCAACTCCCCGATTTTACCTCGGAGACTTCTAGCATTTGTGTATTAGTTCATTAGTTGCTGTAGATTTTCCGGGTTGGTTGGCCATGGTCTTGGCATTGTAGGACCTGACGAATCAATATATCTTACTTTGTCTGTTGGTCAGTATTTAAAAGTTAGAATGCTTCTTCTCTGATGTACAATGTGTTTTGATCCTTATCGCTTGTTACTGCTTCATGTTTCAAATGTTTATTGTTGTAAATGTTTATTCAAATAAAGCATTTAAAAAATTTGTTAAAAATTGTAGGACCTGACGTTTCGCCAGTAGCTGTGACTGGCGTCCTCAGAGGTATGACACAGAAAGATGGAGGACTCTCTGTGTCAAGATGAGCAGGAAAATGGTAGGCAGGTAATTTCTATCTACTCGGGAAGGTGGGGTAGGGCTGAGTCATTATCTTGTAGGAGTTCCCCAGGCTGTGAACATGCTAATAAAGGAGCTTTCCTGAGGAGGTTCTTTTGTCTATGGATTGTTTCCTGAGGAGATTTTCCTGTTTCCTGAGGAGGTTCTTTTGTATGGTGAATGGCTGTTGAAATTCTAAACTTATCTGTAGTGCTATTGTCAGATGTAGAGCAGTTTGTGTTTTTCAGGACAGGAAACTGTGCCCTATTTAGACTCTAAGGATGCCAGTCACAACTACTGGTGAAATGTTAGGCCCTACAATGCCAAGACCAAGGCCATACAACCCGGAAAATCTTCAGCAACTAATCAACAGAGTCATTTAAACTGTATTTAAGGACATCTGTTCTATAAATAAGATATATTTGCAAGCAACAAGGTAAAATAAACACGATTTCATAAACATAAACACGATTTCAACAGGAAATAAGAGAGTTTAAAAATAAATAGAGCATGGTTTCCTGTCCTGAAAAACACAAAAGGCTCTACATCGGACAATAGCACGACAGATAAGATTAGAGTTTCAATAGCCATTCCGCACACAAAAGAACCTCCTCAGGAAACAATCCATAGACAAAAGAACCTCCTCAGGAAAGCTCTTCCATTAGCATGTTCGTAGCCTGGGGAACTCCTACAAGATAATGACTCAGCCCTACCCTACCTTCCTGAGTAGGAATAAATTACCTGCTTTTCATTTTTCTTCTTCTCATCTTGACACAGAGAGTACTCCATCTTTCTGTGTTATACCTCTGAGGATGCCAGTCACAGCTACTGGCGAAACATCAGGTCCTACAAGGCCACAGAACCCGGCCACAGAACCCGGAAAATCTACAGCAACTAAAGCATTAGGGATGGTGTAAAAAAGGTGCTCCCGAAGGAGGAGATTCTGATTCTGGGCCTGGGGGAGTCTGAAACCTTCCCCCCCCAGACTTTGTGCCGTCTCCAGTGCTGTTCCAGACGGGGTCGTGGCCTGGAGGTGGCAGCAGACAGATAAACGCCCGGGCCTGCAGCCCGCCCTTGGCATGCAGCTCCCCTCCTCTCCCTTCTGCAAGAGTTTCTTTCTGTTCCGCCAGCCTCACTCCCCTGGCCGGGTGCCAGGGCCTCCGCTGCTGCTGGCACAAGTCTCCTCCACAGTTTCAGTGTCGAAAGAAGGAGGCCGGTCCTCTCTCAGCTGTTAGGAGGGGCGGCCGCCCCACGTTCGTTTGCCCTTGGCAAGGGCCGGGCCGTGGAGAGTGAGGGCGGCGGTTCCTGAGAAACACGGCATGTGTTTGTATCGTATCACTTTATTTGATTCACATTTAGGGAAGGAAGGCGGCAGGGGATGCAGCCCAATCTCGTCAGATCTCAGAAGCTAAGCAGGGTCGGTACTTGGAAGGGAGACCACCAAGGAAGGCTCTGCAGAAGAAGGCCATGGCCGACCACCTCTGCTTCTCACTTGCCTTGGAAGCCCCTTGCTGGGGTCTCCAGAAGTTGGAAGCTAAATTGGGTCGGTACTTGGAAGGGAGACCACCAAGGAAGGCTCTGCAGAGGAAGGCCATGGCCGACCACCTCTGCTTCTCACTTGCCTTGGAAGCCCCTTGCTGGGGTCTCCAGAAGTTGGAAGCTAAATTGGGTCGGTACTTGGAAGGGAGACCACCAAGGAACACTCTGCAGAGGAAGGCCATGGCCGACCACCTCTGCTTCTCACTTGCCTTGAAAGCCCCTTGCTGGGGTCTCCAGAAGTTGGAAGCTAAATTGGGTCGGTACTTGGAAGGGAGACCACCAAGGAAGGCTCTGCAGAGGAAGGCCATGGTCGACCACCTCTGCTTCTCACTTGCCTTGAAAGCCCCTTGCTGGGGTCTCCAGAAGTTGGAAGCTAAATTGGGTCGGTACTTGGAAGGGAGACCACCAAGGAAGGCTCTGCAGAGGAAGGCCATGGCCAACCACCTCTGCTTCTCCCTTGCCTTGAAAGCCCCTTGCTGGGGTCTCCAGAAGTTGGAAGCTAAATTGGGTCGGTACTTGGAAGGGAGACCACCAAGGAAGGCTCTGCAGAGGAAGGCCATGGCCGACCACCTCTGCTTCTCTCTTGCCTTGAAAGCCCCTTGCTGGGGTCTCCAGAAGTTGGAAGCTGAATTGGGTCGGTACTTGGGAGGGAGTCCACCAAGGAACACTCTGCAGAGGAAGGCAAGGGCCAACCACCTCTGCTTCTCCGTTGCCTTGAAAGCGCCTTCCTGGGGTGGCCGTAAATCAGTTGTGACTTGATAGCACTGTACACACAAAGACAGGCACACATTTGTTTATTTATCTATTTTATTCACTGTATTTATAGTCATATCGTAGAATCATAGAATGTTAGAGTTGGAAGGGACCTTGCAGGTCATCTAGTCCAACCCCCTGCACTTTGCAGGAGCGTAGCCAAAAGAGAGCCCTACAACCAGGGCTGTAGCTACAGTGGGGCACCTCGGGGCTAGGCCCCCCAACTTGTTGGCAAGGCCCCCTGCCTTCCCATCCAGCCCAGGGCATCACGGCCTTCTCCCCCAGATTAAATTGATTAGCCAGTGCCCCCTGAGAAATTTAAATGCCCCCTGACTTAAAAAATCCTGGCTACAGGCCTGCCTACAACATACCCAAAAGATGGTCATCCAACCTCTGCTTGAAAACGTCCAGGGAAGGAGCATCTACCGCCTCCCGAGGCAGTCTGTTCCACTGCTCAACCACTCTGACAGTGAGGAAGTTTCTCCTGATATTGAGCCGGTATCGACTCCCTTGTAATTTCCACCGATTAGATCTAGCCTTGCAATCTGGAGCAAGAGAGAATAGATCTGCTCCAGCTTCTACATGGCAGCCCTTCAAATATTTGAAGACTGCCATCTTGTCCTCTCCAAGCCTTCTCTTTCCCAGGCTAAACAGACCCAACTCTTTCAGCCTTTCCTCGTAAGACTTGGATTCCAACCCTCTCACCCTCCTGGTCGCCCTCTTCCAGACATGCTCGAGCTTGTCAACATCCTTCCTAAAGTGTGGTGTCCCAAACTGGACACAGGACTCCAGGTGAGGCCTGACCATAGCAGAATAGAGCGGGACCACCACCTCCCGTGATCTGGATACAGTGCTTCTGTTAATGCATCCTAAGATTGCATTAGCTTTCTTCACAGCCACATCACACTGCAGGCTCATGTTGAGCTTGTGATCAACCGGAACACCCAGATCCCTTTCACATGTGCTACTGTCCAGCCAAGTCCCTCCCGTTCTACATCTGTGCCTTTGATATTTTTGTACCTAAGTGTAGGACTTTGCACTTATCTCTATTGAATTTCATTTTATTTGCCTCAGCCCACTGTTCCAGCCTATCTAGGTCATTTTGAATCCTGACTCTGTCTTTTTCAGAATTAGCAATCCCACCCAGCTTTGTGTCATCTGCAAATTTGATAAGCATCCCCTCTAGGTCTTCCTCCTGGTCATTTATAAAAACATTGAACAATACCGGGCCCAGGACCGAGTCCTTTGGCACTCCACTCGAGACTTCCCTCCACGTAGATGCAGAGCCATTTACGAGCACTCGTTGGGTACGATTTTTCAACCAACCATGAATCCACCCGACGGTTGCGCCATCCAGCCCACACTTCACCAGCTTATCCTCAAGGATATCATGAGAAACTTTGTCAAATGCTTTACCGAAATCTAGATACACTATATCCACAGCATTGCCGGAGTCGGTACTTGGCAGGGAGACCACCAAGGAAGGCTCTGCGAGGGAAGGCAGTGGAAAGCCACCTCGGCTTCTCCCTTGCCTTCAAAGCCCCACCCTGGGGTGGCCATAAATCCGTTGTGACTTGAGAGCACCTTACATGCAAACACGGGCACACACAGGCTGTCTTTCGGCTACGCTCCTGCAGAGTGCAGGGGGTTGGACTAGATGACCTGCAAGGTCCCTTCCAACTCTTAACATTCCATGATTCTATTTATTTATCTGTTTCATTCACTCTATTTATAGTCCATTTTTTTTCACTGGGCCTCCAAGTGGATTACACAGGGTAAGCAGATTTAATTAGTACAAGGACCTCTAATTAGCAATGTATATAGGAGCAGGATTACTGGAAGTGACCGTTGCATGAATCACTGTCGCCAAGTCATGGGAGGGTAGATAGGGAACTAGTCGCCTGATCAACCTAAGATCGTAAACGGCTCACCTGGCGACACGGGTGACCTGGGCCTCCATCGAAAGGGAGGTATCTGGCATCATTCACAGACTCCTCACCATTGGCATAGGCATCAGTGGTGGAGTTAACATAAGAACATAAGAGAAGCCATGGTGGATCAGGCCAATGGCCCACCCAATCCAACACTCTGTGTCATACGGTGGCCAAAAATACCAGGGGCCATCAGGAGGTCCAGCAGTGGGGCCAGGACACTAGAAGCCCTCCCACTGTTGCCCTCTCCAGCACCAAGAATAGAGTGCATCACCTGCCCCGGACTGAGAGTTCCTATCCATACCATGTGGCTTATAGCTACTGATGGACCTCTGCTCTTAAGAACATAAGAGAAGCCAATGTTGGATCAGGCCAATGGCCCATCCAGTCCAACACTCTGTCACACAGTGGCCAAAAATACCAGGGGCCATCAGGAGGTCCAACAGTGGAGCCAGGACACTAGAAGCCCTCCCACTGCTTCCCCCCCCCCCAAGGACCAAGAATACAGAGCATCACTTGCCCCTGAGTCCCTATCTATCCCTTGTGGCTAATAGCCACGGATGGACCTCTGCTCCATATGTTTATCTAATTCCCTCTTGAAGCCATCCAGTCTTGTAGCTGCCACCACCTCCTGTGGCAGCGAATTCCATGTGTTAATCCCTCTTTGGGTGAAGAAGGACTTCCTTTTATCCGTTCTAACCCAATGTCAGAAGTCCTAACTTAGTCAGCAAACACCAGACCTTTTTGATGCAAGCAAGGTTAGCGTTTATTAAGCTGCAATAGATAGATCACTGAAACAGGTCTCTTGTTCAGAATAACTTGGTTACAGAAAGCAAGCGGTTATACAGGGGAAGGGGGTGAATGGGGACCCCCCCTTCTTCCATACAATGAATAAACATGCGACTGGGAAATCGAAAGTTACTAAGCAAATGAATTTCCCACCGCCCCCATTAACCACAGCTGCTACATCTATGCGAGCGATAGAAAAGCTCGCAACCCCGACTTGCCAAGGTCAGAACGTCCGGGCTGCAAGAGATAGGAAGAATAAAAGCCACATTCCATTCTCACACCCGAGGTGTAAATCAACAACTCCCCGGATTCCAACCTCCCGTCTGTCCCGCCACTAAGGCGCCAAAAGCCCACCTCCCTCCCGTTATCCATCATAGCCCACCTCCCACCCTTCAATCATGGCAGGGCTACCTGACATGCAGCCCCCTCGAAAATAATTCTACCCCTTTGGTTTGTGGGGGTACAATTTGTGAAAGGCCTTAACTAGCCGGGGGGCCAGAACATTTTCCGCCCGTACCCACTCCCTCTGCTCCGGCCCAAAGTCAATCCATTCAACCAGGTAAAACAAGCGATTGCGAGAGAGTTTAGAGTCCAGAATCTGCGAGACTTCGTAGTGAGGTTCCCCCCCCACCAGCAGCGGAGGTGGGGTGGGCCGTTGCGGTCGCCATTTGTTCCCTTCAGGCGCTGGGCGAAGAAGCCGCACATGAAAAACAGGATGCACAGACTTTAGAGACTTAGGCAACGCAAGTTCAACAGTTACATTGTTAATCACTCTCACAATCTCAAAAGGACCAATAAATTTCCAACCAAGTTTGCGGCTCGGCTGAATGCGACGCAAATGATGGGTAGACAAGTAAGCAAACTCCCCACACTTGGGAACCCAGGCCAGGTTACGTTTCTTGTCGGCTTGGATTTTGTAGGCAGACTTAGCCTCTTCCAGAGTCTCTGCTAACGAGCCCCACGCCTCTTGTAGATGTTTGCACCAGTCACCAGCATCTCCCGCCGGGAGGTCGGGAGAAGACAAAAATGGCAGAGGCGGGGCGTCATAACCATGAACCGCTTTAAACGGAGACATCCCCGTCGACGAATGCTGAGTATTATTATAACAAAACTCAGCCAAAGGTAAAAGAGAATGCCAATTGTCCTGCTGGAAATTAGAAAAACAGCGCAAGTATTGTTCCAGGGTCTGATTCACACGTTCAGTTTGTCCATCCGATTCAGGATGGTATGCACTGCTAATCCCCCTCTCTACTCCAAGCAGTGACATTAGTTCGCTCCAGAACTTGGAAACGAACTGAGCCCCCTGTCGGAGATTACCTTAGCAGGTAAAGTGTGGAGTCTCACAACGTGTTGCAAGAACGCGGAAGCCAATTTCCTGGCAGAGGGGATGGTTGCAAAAGGAACAAAATGCGCCTGTTTAGTAAACAGATCTACGATCACCCAAATAACAGTTTTCCCCCCACTAGGGGGTAAATCCGTAATAAAGTCCATAGAGATCACTTCCCAGGGCCGAGCCGGCGTAGGGAGGGGTTGCAGGGCACCAGGGGGTTTTCCAGGGCGAGGTTTGCTCATTAAACAGGTTTGACAAGCAGAAGTGAAGAGGGAAACATCTTTACGTAGCCCTGGCCACCAAAATTGCCGCTGTAAGAGCTGGAGAGACTTTACAAACCCTGTGTGTCCAGCTAGTTTGGATCCGTGTGCCCAACCCAACACCTCCCCCGGAGAGATCGGGGAACAAAGAGCTTGTCATTTTTAGTCCAGCAGCCATGCGCATCGCGGGACAACCCTTCTTCCCCCTCCACCTCCTCCCTGTCCGCATCAGACATTTCAGTGGAAAATCGTACCGCCCAGTCACTTGGAGGAGGGTCTGGCGGAGGGGGGGAACGTTTGGCCTGCCTCCTCGTGGTTACCGCTCCTCCCAACTGGGAAGGAGTGAATACCGAGTCCCGAACCTCCTCCCTCTTGCTGTCGTGTTGGGGGAGGCGTGACAGAGCATCGGCCAGCGAATTTGACGTCCCCGGGAAATGGTGCAGTGTGAAATTGAATTTGGAGAAGAAATCTGCCCAGCGGAGCTGTTTGGCGTTCAAAGAACGGGGGGAGCGGAGCAGCTCGAGGTTCTTGTGGTCAGTCCAGACCTCGAATGGGACTCGCGCTCCCTCTAACCAATGGCGCCAAGTAGACAACGCCAAACGGATCGACCCCGCTTCTTTCTCCCAAATGGACCAATTCCGTTCGGTATCATTGAATTTCCTAGACACATAGGCAAGAGGGTGCAATTTACCGTCCTCCCCTCCTGGAGGATCGCCCCCCATAGCGACGTCCGAGGCGTCAACCTGGACAATGAATTTTTTAAGTTCATTGGGGTGGGCCAACACTGGTTCTGAGGTGAAGAGGGTTTTCAACTTGTCAAAAGCCCGTTGGCACTCTGGTGACCATACTAGTTTAGCGCCCGGTCGAGTGCATTCGGGTGGCTTCCCTTTGGTTTTTAGTAAGTCTGTTAAGGGAGAGCCACCTGGGCAAAGTTCGAGAGGAATGATCTATAAAAGTTCGCGAATCCGAGGAAACCCTGGAGTTGTCTTCGTGTCTTGGGAGGTTCCCACCCCACCACATCCTTGATTTTGTCAGGGTCCATCTCAATTCCCCTTTGGGATATGCGGTAGCCCAGGAAAGGGATTTCCGTTTTGTGAAATTCACACTTGGACAGCTTGGCAAACAGTTTATGCTTATGCAACGTTTTGAGTACTTCCCTCACCAGTTTTACATGAGATGCAAGGTCGGGGAATACAAAAGAATGTCATCAAGGTAAACAAGGACCCCCTTGAACAGGTACTTGTGTAACACCTCGTTAATCAAGTTCATGAAGACCCCAGGGGCTCCCTGGAGTCCGAACGGCATAACTAAGTATTCAAACTGGCCGAGAGGCGTGTTAAACGCCGTCTTAAACTCGTCCCCCTCCCGAATCCGGACTCGGAAATAGGCATCTCGGAGGTCAAGTTTTGAGAAAATTTTCCCTCCAGCGACTGCTGCCAACAAGTCTTTTATGAGGGGCATGGGGTAAGCGTTAGTGTTGGATACCGCATTCAAGCCCCGATAATCCGTGCAAAGCCGTAACCCTCCGTCCTTCTTTTTCCTAAAGAGCACGGGGGCTGCGAACGGGGAGGACGCTGGCCGTATGAAGCCCCTGCTGAGGTTTTTGTCAATGAACTTTCTCAGTTCCACCTTTTCCGAAGGGCTCATAGAATATAGTTTCCCTTTAGGTAGTTTTTGGTTGGGCAGAATTTCGATTGCACAATCAGAGTTTCTGTGGGGGTAGTTCATCTGCTTCCTCCTCCCCAAACACAGGGGCCAGGTCTCGGTATTCGGGGGGAATGCTTTCTAGTTCTGCATCGGCTACCCCAGCCGGCACCGAGAGTTTTCCCTCGATTATGGGTCCCCACTCCGTTTTCCAGACGTGGGACCGGCATTTCTCGGAGATGAAATCTACCTTTCCCTCCCCCCATAGTACGTGAGGATCGTGGTCAAAGAACCACGGACTTCCTAAAACCAGGGGAAACCGGGCGGACGGGGTAACTACAAAAGATCTCTCTCAGTTCGCGCCCATCGGCTTGGTGGAGCCCCACGTACCAGTCAGCTGCTGCTCCCTTCAGGTGAGCCGCTATGACGTCGACCATCCGCTCTTCCCTCTGGAACAGGTGGCCCCAAGTTTCGATGAACTTCTCGGCTCGCACCAGGAAGAACGGGAACTTCTCGGGGTCTCCGTCAAAGTCCGCGTCCAGGAGCTCCGTAGGCTTAGGAGGCAGGAACCCCCAAGGACGAGGGGGTTGTTGCCCCGGCGGGCCCCGTGGCGCTGGCCCCGCTGGTTGATCCGGTGGTCCGGCTGGCACGTTCCCCGGCCCCTGGTCCGGTGCTGGGCGTTGATCTGGAGGGACTTGTGCCGGCGGCTCTTCCTGTCTCTGTCGTTCACGCTCCTCCCGAATGCCCTCCGCAATCATCTGTGGGATGCGAGCGAGGGACTCATCCAGGAAGCGCAT
Source organism: Gekko gecko (assembly GCA_029375565.1). Classification (NCBI taxonomy): domain Eukaryota; kingdom Metazoa; phylum Chordata; class Lepidosauria; order Squamata; family Gekkonidae; genus Gekko; species Gekko gecko. Next base: position 1,023,252 of record JAPDNY010000005.1, read on the forward strand.
CAGGCGGTCTTGGCCTGGCTCCCCGCTCCATCTCCGCCTCACCACGACACTCTCTCGGGGCTCGGAGTCCCTGCCGGTGTCTTCCATGGGTTCGGCGGTAGCCAACTTGCGGACCGACCTCTCGGGGTGGCTCATCCCCATGGATGCTCTTGGGGTCCCGAACCACGCCTCGTGGGTCTCGGTCAGGGGTTTCACCCAGTCCCGTCTGCGTCCCGCTCGGTGGGTCACCCCTCCATAGGCTGCCCCATACGGATCGCCGTAGGGCCCTCCAAAGTCGTACTCCAAACCCCATTGTCCCGGCACGTATGAACAAACTGTCAGAAGTCCTAACTTAGTCAGCAAACACCAGACCTTTTTGATGCAAGCAAGGTTAGCGTTTATTAAGCTGCAATAGATAGATCACTGAAACAGGTCTCTTGTTCAGAATAACTTGGTTACAGAAAGCAAGCGGTTATACAGGGGAAGGGGGTGAATGGGGACCCCCTTCTTCCATACAATGAATAAACATGCGACTGGGAAATCGAAAGTTACTAAGCAAATGAATTTCCCACCGCCCCCATTAACCACAGCTGCTACATCTATGCGAGCGATAGAAAAGCTCGCAACCCCGACTTGCCAAGGTCAGAACGTCCAGGCTGCAAGAGATAGGAAGAATAAAAGCCACATTCCATTCTCACACCCGAGGTGTAAATCAACAACTCCCCGGATTCCAACCTCCCGTCTGTCCCGCCACTAAGGCGCCAAAAGCCCACCTCCCTCCCGTTATCCATCATAGCCCACCTCCCACCCTTCAATCATGGCAGGGCTACCTGACACCCAACCGCGCAGCAATTTCATGTTGTGCCTATGAGTTCTTGTATTGTGAGAAAGGGAGAAAAGTACCTCTTTTTCTACCTGTTCTGTCCCATGCATCATCTTATAAACCTCGATCATGTCACCCCTCAGCCATCGCTTCTCCAAGCTAAAGAGCACCAAGTGCCTCAACCTTTCTTCATAGGGAAAGTGTTCCAACCCTTTTATCATTCTAGTTGCCCTTCTCTGCACTTTTTCCAATGCTATAATATCCTTTTTGAGGTGTGGCGACCAGAACTGTACACAGTATTCCAAATGAGTCGGAGTTAAAGGAACCAGGTAGTAGGTGATGTGAAAGACCACTGCCTCAGACCGTGGACAGCGGCTGCCAGTCTGTGTGGAGACAATACTGACTTTGATGGAGCAAAGTTCTCATTCAGTGCAAGGCAGTTTCATGCGTGTGTTCATGTGTGTCCGTGTACACCACAGTGGTTGTCAGCCCCAGGGAGCATGGGGGTCTGGTCTATTCCAGGCCCTCCGGTGAAATCCCAAACGGGAAGATGAGTCTATCAGTGGCTGTTAGCCATGGTGACTGAGGGGAACCTCCCCATTCAGAGGCACTAATCCTTTGAATCCCAGAGCCAGGAGGCCACTTCATGGGAAGGCTTCGGCCTCTCTGCCCTGTTGTTGGCTCTCCAGAGGAACTGGTTGACCAGTGTGCGAGACAGGAGACTGGACTAGGTGGATCACTGGTCTGATCCAGCAGGGCTCTTCTGGTGTTCTTATGAAGGCCTCAGCCTCTCTGCCCTGTTGTTGGCCCTCCAGAGGAACTGGCTGTCCATTGTGTGAGACAGGATGCTGGATTAAATGGACCACTGATCTGATCCAGCCGGGGTCTTCTGGTTTTCTTATGGAGGCCTCAGCCTCTCTGCCCTGTTGCTGGTCCTCCAGAGGAACGGGCTGGCTACTGGGTGAGACGGGATGCTGGACTAGATGGACCACTGGCCTGATCCAGCAGGGCTCTTCTGAGGTTCTTACCAGGGGAAGGCCTTGGCCTCTCTGCCCTGTTATTGGCCCCCCGGAGGAATTGGTCGGCCGCTGTGTGAGACAGGAGGGAATTGAAAACAAATCAGCCAGTATCATAATGCCCCCTGTATAAATCATTGGTGCGACCTCATTTGGAATACTGTGTACACTTCTGTTCGCCACATCTCAAAAAGGATATTATAGCATTGGAAAAAATGCAGAGAAGGGCAACTAGAATGATAAAAGGGCTGGAACACCTTCCCTATGAAGAAAGGTTAAAATGCTTGGGGCTCTTTAGGTTGGAGAAACGACGGCTGAGGGGTGACATGATCGAGGTTTATAAGATTATGAATGGGATTGAGCGGGTTGAGGAAGAAGTCCTTTTCTCCCTTTCTCACAATACAAGAACTCGTGGGCACTCCATGAAATTGCTGAGCAGTCGGGTTAGAACAGATAAAAGGAAGTCCTTCTTCACCCAAAGAGTGATTAACATGTGGAATTCACTGCCACAGGAGGTGGTGGCAGCTGCAAGCATGGACAGTTTCAAGAGGGAATTAGATAAACATCTGGAGCAGAAGTCCATCAGTGGCTATTAGCCACAGGGTATAGATGGGAACTCTCAGTCTGGGGCAGGTGATGCCCTCTATTCTTGGTGCTGGAGGGGGCAGCAGTGGGAGGGCTTCTAGTGTCCTGGCCCCACTGCTGGACCTCCTGATGGCACCTGGCATTTTTGGCTGCTGTGTGACAGAGTGTTGGACTAGATGGGCCATTGGCCTGATTCAACATTGGCTTCTCATATGTTCTTATAACTAGATGGACCCTCACTGGCCTGATCCAGCAGGGCTCTTCTGATGTTCTTATGAAGGCCTCGGCCTCTCTGCCCTGTTGCTGGCCCTCCAGAGGAACTGGTTGGCCCCTGTGTGAGGCAGGAGGCTGGACTAGAGGGACCCTCCCTGGTCTGATCCAGCAGGGCTCTTCCTGTATCCTTGAGGCGCTCCGTCTAAGCCAGTCCCCTTCTCCCAGCCGCCTTCGAAGATTTCCACGTGCCTCCAGGGTGTGATTATGCCTGTGCACGCGAGTGTGATGGTAGTGACATTGTGCAAACGTTCTGAGCCGGGTGAGAAGGCTTTTCCCGAGGGAAACCGACCCGACCAGTGCAGCCTCCCCGAGTGAAGTCACGACTGAAACTCTTCGAGGATGCCACCCACTCGCCTGCCTGCTTTCCTGGCCGCCGCTTGCTAATGAGTGGCCGGTCACCTTCCTCCTCGCATGCCAGGCTGGGTGAAGTCATTGCCACGTGACCGCCTGGCCAATTGGGAGAGAGGGAGGGAGGGAGGTTGGCGGAGAGCAAGAGGGAGGGGGGAGGGAGAGAGAGAGAGAGAGAGAAACCGAACTCCTGGCCAGATGTTTCTGATGGGCAAACAGCCACCTGAGCCTTGAGCCCTGCCTCCGGAAGGGATGCAGGAGGTGAGTACCTTTGCCGAAGCCGTCTCGGCACCTCTTGACGGGATGCTGGCGCCACCGGGGAGCCCGGCGTGTGCCCGGGAATGCATTGAATTGACCGGGGCACTCAACTTTGTTGCAGCAGGCCCTGGGCTGTGTTTGAATTCCCGGGGAGGTTGGAAACGTCTCAAAATGCAGATTTGGAAGCTGCAGGGCTGGCAGACCTTGAAGTGTGATGCCCGGCGGGGGTGGGCGGCTGGCACTTGTGAGTTTCCCCGAGGGTGGCACGGAGGCTCTGTTTTGCCCCCCTTTCGGCGACTTGCGTTGGATCTGACGAGAGTGGCACTTTGCCTCTTCTGACTCTGACCCGGAGAGTTTCTGGATGTTTTGTTTGTCAGTTAAAAAGATGGATCCTCTCTGGTGTGGTTTTTCAACCAGAAAACTTTTGAGTTTAGGGGAAGGGGCGGCGGCTCAGGGGTCGAGCATCAGCTCAGCATGCAGCGGGTCCCAGGTTCAATCCCCCGCATCTCCCGTTTAGGATCCGGTCATAAGTAATGTGAAAGGTCTTTCTCTTCTCGGGATCCCGGACAGCCGCGGCCAGTTTGAGCAGACAATCTTCTTGGCTTTGATGGAACAAGGATCTGATTTAGTAAAAGACGCTTTCATGTGCTCCTGAACTTGATCCTGTGCATTTCTTCCCTGGACAGCTGATTTTTCCTACAGTGCAGGGAACTGTGCATGCAATTGTAGGAAGGCACTAGTCGGACAGATCCGCAGAACCGGTTCGGTTCAGTTTGAATGGTGCTCCTTCGAAACACAGCTCGTTCATCCGAGCCATCGATCGCAGCCCGAATGGATGAGATCCCGCCAGCTCAGGAAATGGATTTCTGGAGCACTTTTTCATTGGTAAAATCACTCCCGAGGTTGGCTCTGCTTCTGAACGGAACCGTGCAACCCTCTTTTGTTTCCAACGGTTTCCCCCTGACCTCAGATGCCCTCTTATTGTGGTATGCCCCTTCAGGAGACATACAAATGTCACCTGTAGGGGCATTGATGTTGGGAAGGGTGACGGGCAGTGTTCCCTCTAAGCTGAGTTAGTGTGGACTGGCTCACAGTTTTTTAGCGTCTGGCTCGCCCATTTTTGTCTTAGCTCAGGAAGGAGGGCTCCAGAGCAGTGTTCCCACTAAGCTGTGGAGTTTTGTGAGCAAAAACTCCACTTTGTGAGCGCCTGGCATGAAAGTTGTGAGCCAGCGATTTGGTTACTGCATAAATTACAATAATAATATACTTTATTGTCATTGTACATAGTACAACGAAATTAAACTGCAATCCTGCAAATAAACTGCAAATTAGTTTGTTCTGGAGCCCTCCTTCCTGAGCTAAGAGAAAAAATGTGTGAGCCAGAGGCTGAAAAACTGTGAGCCTAGCTCACACTAACTCAGCTCAGAGGGAACGCTGCAGGGCAAACTAATTGATGCAGGAGCCAAATTGCTCACTCACAACTTTGATGCCAGTAGCTCACAAAGTAGAATTCTTGCTCACAAGATCCCATAGCTTAGAGGGAACATTGGCGAGGGGTGTTAAGACCTCTCTCCATGCTCTATTTCCCGGTTTGAAACAGGGGTTCCACAGCTGCTGTTTACCAGCAAACCCACACGCTGGAGAACCGTTCATAGTTTGGACCTCAGTTTCCTCCTTTCGGTGAATAACTCCAAGGTTGTGGTTATTTCCTATGCTGGCAGGAACTTGCACAGAGCTCTGGCATCCATTGTTGCATGAAGGCAGATGTCATTCTGCTGGGAGCCGGTGTAGCGTTGCAGCTAAAAATGTGAGTCGGGAAGTCTCTGGTTCGAATCTTGCTTCACCCATCCACTTATCAGGCGTCCTTCAGTCCTGTCTCTTAGCCTCAGCCTTCTCTTTCCCCCACTGGTTTGGTGTAGTGGTTAGGAGCTCCGACTCTAATCTGGGAGAACCGGGTTTGATTCCCCACTCCTCCACATGCAGCCGCTGGTGTGACCTTGGGTCAATTACAAGTTGTTTCAGAGCTGTTCTCTCACAAGGAGCTCTTGAAAGAACTCTCTCAGCCCCACCTACCTCACAGGGTGTCTGTTGTGGGGAGGGGAAGGGAAAGGAGATCGGAAGCCGCTCTGAGACTTCTTCAGATAGTAAAGGGCAGGGTATAAATCCAATCTCTTCACTGTGTCCAGATCACGGGAGGTGGTCGTTCCGCTCTATTCTGCTGTGGTCAGGCCTCACCTGGAGTCCTGTGTCCAGTTTTGGGCACCACACTTTAGGAAGGATGTTGACAACCTCAAGCGTGTCCAGAAGAGGGCAACCAGGATGGTGAGAGGGTTGGAATCCAAGTCTTACGAGGAAAGGCTGAAAGAGTTGGGTATGTTTAGCCTGGGAAAGAGAAGGCTTAGAGGGGACACGATGGCAGTCTTCAAGTATCAGAAGGGCTGTCATGTAGAAGACGGAGCAGATTTATTCTCTCTTGCTCCGGATTGCAAGACTAGATCTAATGGGTGGAAATTACGAGGGAGTTGTTACCGGCTAGATATCAGGAGAAACTTCCTAACTGTAAGAGTGGCTGAGCAGTGGAACAGTCTGCCTCGGGAGGTGGTGGATGCTCCTTCCCTGGACGTTTTCAAGCGGAGGTATGTTGTAGGTATGTAGGACTATCTTTCGGCTGTGCTCCTGCAGAGTGCAGGGGGTTGGACTAGATGACCTGCAAGGTCCCTTCCAACTCTAACATTCTATGATTCTACCAACTAGCCTTCTTCACAGGGCTGTTGGGAGGCTATGGCAAATAGTGTACATGACGGTAACACTTTGAACACTTGGAATGTGCTGCAGAGATATTATTATGTTTTTTTCATAGGTTTCCTGATGTAGGAAGCGATTCATGCTTTGTATTTATTTATTTATTTACTTTATTTCTATCACTCCTTTCCCTCCATTTGGGACCCAACGTGGCCTGCATCGTTTTCCTCGCCTCCCATTTTGTCTCTTACAACAGCCCTGTGAGGTTGGTTAGGCCGAGAGAGTGTGACTGTCCCAAGGTCTCCCAGCAAGCTTCCGTGGCAGAGTGGGGAATCCGAACCTGGGTTTGCTAGATCGAGATTTCACTACTGCAAGAAGTGGTGGCAGCTACAAGCATGGATGGCTTCAAGAGGGAATTGGATAAACATCTGGAGCAGAGGTATGCCAGTGGCTATTAGCCACAAGGCATAGACAGGAACTCTCAGGCTGTGGCAAGTGAAGCTCTGGATTCTTGGTGCTTGGGGGTGGAGGGCAACAGTGGGAGGGCTTCTAGTGTCCTGGCCCCACTGCTGGACCTCCTGATGGCCCCTGGTATTTTTGGCCACTGTGTGACACAGAGTGTTGGACTGGAAGGGCCATTGGCCTGATTCAACATTGGCTTCTCTTAGGTTCTTCTGTCTGGCGCAGTGATGCTCTGTCTTCTTGGTGCTTGGGGGGCAAGCGTGGGAGGGCTTCTGGAGTTCTGGCCCCAGTGGTCAACCTCCTGATGGCACCTGGGCTTTGGCCACTGTGTGACACAGAGTGTTGGACTGGAGGGGCCATTGGCCTAATCCAACATGGCTTCTCTTATGTTCTTCTGCCTGAGGCAGTGATGCTCTGTATTCTTGGTACTTGGGGGGCAAGGGTGGGAGGGCTTCTGGAGTTCCCACTGGTGGACCTCCTGATGGCCCCTGGGTTTTGGCAACTGTGTGACCCGGAGTGTTGGACTGGAAGGGCCACTGGCCTGATCCAACATGGCTCCGCTTCCGTTCTTATCCTATTCCAACACTTTAATCATTTGTGCCCGCTCTCGGTATGTGTATACTGCAGTTTTCAATGCTTGCAAGTGTGCCAGTTCTGCCCTGTGTGCATGTACATGGTGGAGAAGCCCGGTTTGACAACAGGCCGCCAAAGTGTGTGATGCCCCCAAACCGATTGGTGTATGTTCACCATGTGTGAGTTTGCATTGGCCATGTTCAGGCAGCCTCTTCTCCGTGGGACGTATTTGGCGTAGGAAGCTGTGGTGCGACGCTAAGTTGAAGGGTTGCTCTTTTGCCTATGGAGAGGCCAAGCGCATGGTTCCCTGGGTTGTAAGCCTGAGCTGTGAAATGTAAACAGATGAACGCTCTCACGGCGTGGGGGTCAGTGCAGCAGTTGGTTTTTCACTTTTAAAGGTCCAGGGCCTGCTTACCTGAGGGACCGCCTTTCCCCATACGTCCCCCAAAGAGCACTGAGGTCAGGGTCGCAAAATCGCCTGACTCTCCCTGGTCCGAGAGACACCAGATTGGCCGCCGCCAGGGTCTTTTCAGTGGCGGCTCCCAGAAGACATCAGGGCCCTGCGGGAACGCATGCAGTTCTGCGGGGCCTGTAAATCGGAGCTCTTCCACCAGGCCTTCGATTCGGAGCCGCCACTGAAGAATGAGCTATTAAAAACAGAACTGTTACGGCCCTCATGTTAACTGGCATTAAGAGCGACTGTGGATACTGGCCTAAGCTGCATCGGATCACCTTACAGCAATTGCCGTCAGCACATAATTGCACTTTGTGTGTATACCGTTGCTCATGTGAAATTTTGTCGTATTGCACATACGTATCTGTGTTTTATTGTCTTTTAAGCCGCTGTACGCCGCCTTGAGCCTGCCTGTGCAGGAAAGGGGGAATTGAAATCAAAATAAATAAATAAATACCGACGCGTTTCTCGTGGAAAGGCTGTTAGGGTCGGAATACCTGTGCAACCTTCAGTACACTAATTGCACAAAACCCATGTGCAGCCAACGGCCATGTGTGACAATTTCACACACACACACAGGCATTCCCGCATGATATGCGCCAGCATGGACACGCACCTGATCAGTGCACATCAGCCATAAGAGAACATAAGATAAGCCAATGTTGGATCAGGCCAATGGCCCATCTAGTCCAACACTCTGTCACACAGCGACCAAAATACACCAGGTGCCATCAGGAGGTCCAGCAGTGGGGCCAGGACACCAGAAGCCCCTTCCCACTGCTGCCCCCTCCAGCACCAAGAATAGAGGGCATCACCTGCCCCAGACTGAGAGTTCCCATCTATACCCTGTGGCTAACAACCACTGATGGACTTCTGCTCCATATGTTTATCTAATTCCCTCTTGAAACTCTCCATGCTTGTAGCTGCCACCACCTCCTGTGGCAGTGAATTCCATAAGTGGGTTTCGTATAAAAGGCTATCTGTGGGTTTCGTATACAAGCATTGCGATGTCCGAAATTTCCCTTAGTTACCTGACATCTACCAGTTTGTGTCGAGGTAGAACTACCCCTCATAAGAAACACAGGACCGCCACTTAAAATACAGCAGACCCACGCTGAGTTTCCCCTACTTGGCTTTGCTGTATCTGTAGACTGACACGTTTCATTTAGAAGTAGAAGAGAAGAAATTGGTTTATACCCCGCCCTTCACTCAGAGCGGCTTACCATCTCCTTTCCCTTCCCCTCCCCGCGACAGACACCCTGTGAGGTTGGTGGGGCTGAGAGAGCTCTTTCGAGGACTGCTCCTGAGAGAACAGCTCTGAGAGAACTTGTGATCGACCCAAAGTCACACCAGCAGCTGCACGTGGAGGAGTGGGGAACCAAACCCGGTTCTCCCAGATGAGAGTCGGTGCTCTTCACCACTTACACCAAACTGGCAGGGCCACGGCCACAGATCTCGGGGCAGAGTTTGCGGTCCTTCATGACTGGGAAATCAGCTGCTAACCATACCCCACCCTTAACTACTAACCATAACCATCAGCTGCTAACCATACCCCGCCCTTCACTACCAGAAGGAGTCTCAGAGCAGCTTACAATCTCCTTTCCCTTCCCCTTCCCACAACAGACAGACACCCTGTGAGGCAGGTGGGGCTGAGAGAGCTCTGAGAGAACTGCTCATGAGAGAACACCTCTGAGAGAACTTGTGACTGAGCCAAGGTCACACCAGCAGCTGCATGTGGAGGAGAGGAGGAATCAAACCCGGTTCTCCCAGATTAGAGTCCGCAATCTTAAGCACTACACCAAACTCCGCCCTTCTCCACCATGGGGACCCAAAGCAGCTTACATCTCCTTTCCTCCCCTTTATCCTCACAACAACCCTGTGAGGCGGATTAGGCTGAGAGTTTGTGGCAGGCCCAAGGTCACCCAGCAAGTTTGCACGACAGGGTGGGAATTCGAACCTGAGTCTCCCAGATCCTCGTCCAGCCCTCCAGGCACCGCACCATACTACGCATTGAGGCAGCAAATCTGTTGTTCCATATGAAGGGCTGCTTCATCCTCACTTCGGGGAGATTGTTTGGTTGACAGAGAAGAGAAGAGCATGGCTTTATACCCCGCCCTTCACTACCCGAAGGAGTCTCAGAGCAGCCTACAATCTCCTTTCCCTTCCCTTCCCCACAACAGACACCCTGTGAGGTTGGTGGGGCTGAGAGAGCCCTTTCGAGGATTGCTCTTGAGGGAACAGCTCCGAGAGAACTTGTGACTGGCCCAAGGTCTCACCAGCAGCTGCACGTGGAGGAGTGGGGAACCAAACCCGGTTCTCCCAGATCAGAGTCCGCGCTCTTCACCCCTTACACCAAACTGGCATGGCTAGTCCCACGGGCCACAGATCTCGGGGCGGAGTTTGCGGTCCTTCACGTCTGGGAAATCAGTTGCTAACCATTGAACGTTTGTTTGGGCTGCGCCTAGAGGCGGATTGATCACCGTTCCCCTGTTCAGAGCAAAATGCCCAATTTGAGGACACCCAACGAGTAGCGTTGCCAACTCCAGATTTGAAAATTCCTGGAGATTTGGGGGGGGGAATGGAACCTGGGAAGGCAGGGTTTTGGGGAGGGGAGGGTGTCCTCAGTGGGGTATAATGCCACCAAGTCTGCCCTCCAGAGCAGCCGTTTCCTCTGGGGCAACTAATCTCTGTCGTCTGGAGATGACGTGGGTTTCCGGGAGCTCTCCGGACCCCACCTGGAGGTTGGCAACCCTGCTAAAGAGGGAGGCGGGACGAGGTCTAAGGTCGTCGCTGTGGGGCTCTCATCATCTCCGTTAAAGCATCGGCAGCTGGTCAGGTGACCCCTGGGCAAGGAGGAACACTTGCAGGGACCATAAAGGGGATTGTGGCCGCAGCTTTGCTCGGAAAGCTCTTTTGGTCTCCTTGCATTTTTAATCCCCACACTGACAGCCCACCCCACCCCACCCTCTTTGCCTCTAGGCCCCCTAAAGTTTTCCCCCTCTCTGTTCAACCATACCACCGTTTCCCAGACCTGTCCACATTCAGAGAACGGCTCTTCCCCCTCTCCTTCATTCACAAATGCTCGCAAAGGCCTCATGCTGCAGGCGCGAGAGGCTCTCTGGGAAGTTTTATTTGTTTATTAAACTTTTAAAGTCCAAAGCGCTGGAACTCTCCACCAGTGGTTGAGGACTTTTTTGTTTGGCTTGATGTACCCTGGGTGATCGCTCCTTTCTAACCATTTCTTTTAACGTTTTGCATTAAAGAGTGATTAACACATGGAACTCACTGCCACAGGAGGTGGTGGCGGCTACCAGCATGGATGGCTTCAAGAGGGAATTAGATAAGCATATGGAGCAGAGGTCCATCGGTGGCTATTAGCTACAAGGGATAGATAGGGACTCTCGGTCTGGGGCAAGTGATGCTCTATATTCTTGGTGCTTGGAGGGGGCAACAGTGGGGGCTTCTAGCGTCCTGGCCCCACTGCTGGACCTCCTGATGGCACCTGGTATTTCTGGCCACTGCGTGACACAGAGTGTTGGACTGGGTGGGCCACTGGCCTGATCCAACATTGGCTTCTCTTATGTTCTTACGTTAGGGGCAAGGGATGCTCTGTATTCTTGGTGCTTGGAGGGGGCAACAGTGGGAGGGCTTCTAGTGTCCTGGCCCCACTGCTGGCCCTCCTGATGGAACCTGGTATTTCTGGCCACTGTGTGACACAGAGTGTTGGACTGGGTGGGCCATTGGCCTGATCCAACATGGGCTTCTCTTATGTTCTTATGTCTGGGGCAAGGGATGCTCTGTATTCTTGGTGCTTGGGGGGCGGGGGTCAACAGTGGGAGGGCTTCTGGTGTCCTGGTCCCACTGCTGGACCTCCTGAGGGCCCCTGGTATTTCTGGCCACTGTGTGACACAGAGTGTTGGACTGGATGGGCCGTTGGCCTGATCCAACACTGGCTTCTCTTATGTTCTTATGTCACATATATCTATTTATTATTTTTAATTACGTACAACACCACTAACACACAACACTGAGCAAGCCGAACATTAAAAGGGAGTGCGTTCCATTAATTATGCTTAAACTTATCTTCCTAAACAAAAAAATTGTGTTTCTGTATCCAACGTGTTATTTTATATCTTCGCACGTTTTGTTTCAGCAGTTCTTCTCTTCCATTTATGTTTTCGTTGGTATAAAAGATTCCCTTTAAGTACTTCTCCAGCCATTTATACCGTCTTGATCATGAATTTTCAAAAAAACCTCTTCTCTTTTGCCACGTGACAGCAAAATTACAATCTGTCCGTCTCAGCTGTTTTCCTTTAATCTAAAGATTATTTTTTCTCTTGAGGGTGTTTCTTCTTTTCTCCAATTATTTAGCGTACCAAATTCTAGCAGGAGTAACAACTCCGTTTTTTAAATTGTTTTAATGATGTGTATTGGGTGTGTGTGCTGATCTTAATGGTTTTAAGATGTGGTTTTATCGTGCATATGTTACAGCATTAGCTGCTTTTCCTCGTGGTGTGTTTATTTATATCCAGCTTTAGTCCCCTGTTGGGATTCAAAGCAGCTCCTCCTCCTCCTTCTCCTCCTCCTCCATTTTCTCACAACAGCCCTGTGAGGTAGGGTGGGCTGAGAGTTTGTGCATGAGCCCAAGGTCACCCAGCGAGTTTCCAGGGCAGAAGTGGGGATTCGAACCCGGGTGGGACCAGAGTCCAGGTCTCCCACTCTATACGCTATACCACACGGGTTGTCTCTGACACATCATCCTGAACAGCCCAGGGTAGTGGCCACGGCTTAGGGGACAACCGCCCCAGAGGAAGTACTTTAAATTGTAGAATGAGTGTGTTGTATAGGACAAATAGCTATTGCTGAGTGACCAAGAGAAACTATGCTAAATGGCAATCATTCCCCATGTCCTTTGGGGACAGAAGTGTTTGTTTTGTTACAGCTTTAAAATGGGATTAGATAGATTCATAGAGGATAAATCCATCAAGGGCTACTATCCATAGCAACTGAAAGGAACCTCCACATTCAAAGGCAATCAACCTCAGAATCCCAGAGCCAGGAGGCAACGTCAGGGGAAGGCCCTTGGTCTCTATGCCCAGTTGTTGGCCCTCCAGAGGAACTGGTTGGCCACTGTGTGAGACACGAGGTCAGATTAGATGGACCACTGGTCTGATCCAGCAGGGCTCTTTCTTATGTTCTTATGAAGGCCTCGGCCTCTCTGCCCTGTTGTTGGCCCTCCAGAAGAACTGGCTGGCCTCTGTGTGAGGCAGGATGCTGGACTAGATGAACCACTGGTCTGATCCAGCAGGGCTCTTCTGAAGTTCTTATGAAGGCCTTGGCCTCTGTGCCCTGTTGTTGGACTTCCAGAGGAACTGGCTGGCCTCTGTGTGAGACAGGATGCTGGACTAGATAGACCCTCGGTGGTCTGATCCAGAGGGGCTCTTCTTCTTTTTTCTTGTAACAACTTTATAACAACACATACATACATATAGGTAAGGGGGTTCCATTTACACATTATTATATCTGCTGAGTTACTGCAAACATTATCTAATTATATATTTTGCTTCTGTAGTTTTCCACACCATGTAGATTTGAGTAAAACTTCGCTCATAGCTAAAAACCATAGGTCATATTTTCTTCTAACTCGGTTGTATGCCCACATGGTTTATTTATTGTATTCTTCCGTCCATTTATAAAACCTTGACCATGTATTCTCAAAGTTTTGTTCATTTTGTCAGAGGGGCTCTTCTGACGTGTTTATGGAGGCCTCAGTCTCTCTGACCTGATGTTGGCCCTCCAGAGGAACTGGTTGGCCACTGTGTGAGAGAGGATGCTGGACTACATGGACCTCTAGTCTGATCCAGCAAGGCTCTTCTTATGTTCTTGTGAAGGCCTCGGTCTCTATGCCCTGATGTTGGCTCTCCAGAGGAACTGGTTGGCCACTGTGTGAGACAGGATGCTAGACTACATGGACCTCTAGTCTGATCCAGCAAGGCTCTTCTTATGTTCTTGTGAAGGCCTCGGTCTCTATGCCCTGATGTTGGCCCTCCAGAGGAACTGGTTGGCCACTGTGTGAGACAGGATGCTGGACTACATAGACCTCTGGTCTGATCCAGCAAGGCTCTTCTTATGTTCTTGTGAAGACCTTGGCCTCTGTGCCCTGTGGTTGGCCCTCCAGAGGAACATGTTGGCCACTGTGTGAGGCAGGATGCTGGACTAGATGGACCACTAGTCTGATGCAGCAGGGCTCTTCTGATGTTCTGATGAAGGCCTCGGCCTCTCTGCCCTGTTGTTGGCCTTCCAGAGGAACTGGTTGGCTACTGTGTGAGACAGGATGCTGGACTAGAGGGACCCTCACTAGGCTCTTCTGATGTTCTTATGAAGGCCTCGGCCTCTCTGCCCTGTTGTTGGCCCTCCGGAGGAACTGGCTGTCTGCTGTGTGAGACAGGACGCTGGACTAGAGGGACCAGTAGTCTGATCCAGGAGGGCTCTTCTGACGTTCTTATGTCTGTGTCTTGATCTTGTGGATGCTCTCCTCCTTCAAGACATGCAGCATAACATCCTGGGGAATGCATTCCCCCACACACACACACCCTCCCCGATAGTGAGCTCCCTGGTCTGTTTATTCTCACTCCTGCCTGCTCCTTCTTTCCTCCAGGGTTGGGGAAGTTGGCCACTCTCCCAGCCCGCCGTCACTCCCGCCTGCCAGGCTCCGGCCCGCTTCCTGGATTCCTGTCATTCTGGCACAGTGAGAGGCATGCGTGGGCAGGGCTCGGCCTCACGTGTCTGCCGCTCCAGGGCTTTTCCCGCCTCGGCCGACGTGTCGGGCCGATGAGTGGAGCTTTGTGGTATGGCGAGGAGGCGGGCGACGCGGCCTTTCATGCAGTCCCTTCGTACAGGCCTGCCTCCGGGGCCTGGCGTCGGGTTGACTGTACACATGCGGTGCTTCCGTAGAATGCTTTACTAGCATGACGCTCCCCTGAGGGATGTTGTAATGATGCGACAGGGCAGTGCCGGAATAATCCAGAAAAAGGACCGGTCTCTCGTTGTTCTCTCAGGGAATCACTCCACCGTATGAGTGTCCGTGTGTGGGTCCCTCTAGTCCAGCATCCCATCTCACACAGTGGCCAACCAGTTCGTCTGGAGGGTCAGCAACAGGGCATAGAGGCCAAGGCCTTCGTAAGATGACCCTTATTGGGTCAGACCGGTGGTCGATCTAGTCCAGCCTTCTTTCTCACACAGTGGCCAACCGGTTCCTCTGGACGGCCAACAGCATGGCATAGAGCCTGAGGCATTAAGAACATAAGAACATAAGAGAAGCCAATGTTGAATCAGGCCAATGGCCCATCTCGTCCAACACTCTGTCATTTGTTGTTCAGTCGCACAGTCGAGTCCGACTCTTCACGACCCCATGGACCAGATTACGCCAGGCCTTCCTGTCTTCCGCTGTCCGCTGAAGTTTGCTCAATTTCATGTTCGTTGCATCGATGACCCTGTCTAACCATCTCATCCTTTGCCGTCCCCTTCTTCTTTGACCTTCAATCTTTCCCAGCATCAGGGTCTTCTCCAGTGAATGCTCCCTTCTCATTTGGTGGCCAAAATATTTGAGCTTCAGCTTCAGGATCTGGCCTTCCAGGGAACAGTCAGGGCTGATTTCTTTTAGGATTGACTGATTTGATCTCCTTGCAGTCCAAGGGACTCTCAAGAGTCTTCTCCAGCACCATAGTTCAAAAGAATCTATTCTTCGGCGCTCGGCCTTCCTTATAGTCCAACTCTCACAGCCATATATTACTATGAGGAATACCATTGCTTTGACCATGTGGACTTTTGTTGGCAAGGTGATGTCTCTGCTTTTTATCATGCTGTTTAGGTTTGCCATCGCTTTCTGTCATACAGCGGCCAATATATACCAGGTGCCATCAGGAGGTCCATCAGTGGGGCCAGGACACTAGAAGCCCTCCCACTGTTGCCCCCCTCCAGCACCAAGAATAGAGTGCATCACCTGCCCCAGACTGAGAGTTCCCATCTATACCCTGTGGCTAATAGCCACTGATGGACTTCTGCTCCATATGTTTATCTAATTCCCTCTTGAAACTGTCCATGCTTGTAGCTGCCACCACCTCCTGTGGCAGTGAATTCCATATGTTAATCACTCTTTGGGTGAAGAAGTATTTCCTTTTATCTGTTCTAACCCGACTGCTCAGCAATTTCATGGACTGCCCACGAGTTTCCTAAGAAGAGCCTTGCTGGGTCAGACTGGTGGTCCATCTAGTCCAGCATCCTGTCTCACACAGTGGCCAACGAGTTCCTCTGGAAGGCCAACCACAGGCTATAGAGGCTGAGGCTTCATAAGAACTTAAGAAGAGCCTTGCTGGGTCAAACCAGCGGTTCATCTAGTCCAGCATCCTGTCTCACACAGTGGCCAACCAGTTCGTCTGGAGGGTCAGCAACAGGGCATAGAGGCCAAGGCCTTCGTAAGATGACCCTTATTGGGTCAGACCGGTGGTCGATCTAGTCCAGCCTTCTTTCTCACACAGTGGCCAACCGGTTCCTCTGGACGGCCAACAGCATGGCATAGAGCCTGAGGCATTAAGAACATAAGAACATAAGAGAAGCCAATGTTGAATCAGGCCAATGGCCCATCTCGTCCAACACTCTGTCATTTGTTGTTCAGTCGCACAGTCGAGTCCGACTCTTCACGACCCCATGGACCAGATTACGCCAGGCCTTCCTGTCTTCCGCTGTCCGCTGAAGTTTGCTCAATTTCATGTTCGTTGCATCGATGACCCTGTCTAACCATCTCATCCTTTGCCGTCCCCTTCTTCTTTGACCTTCAATCTTTCCCAGCATCAGGGTCTTCTCCAGTGAATGCTCCCTTCTCATTTGGTGGCCAAAATATTTGAGCTTCAGCTTCAGGATCTGGCCTTCCAGGGAACAGTCAGGGCTGATTTCTTTTAGGATTGACTGATTTGATCTCCTTGCAGTCCAAGGGACTCTCAAGAGTCTTCTCCAGCACCATAGTTCAAAAGAATCTATTCTTCGGCGCTCGGCCTTCCTTATAGTCCAACTCTCACAGCCATATATTACTATGAGGAATACCATTGCTTTGACCATGTGGACTTTTGTTGGCAAGGTGATGTCTCTGCTTTTTATCATGCTGTTTAGGTTTGCCATCGCTTTCTGTCATACAGCGGCCAATATATACCAGGTGCCATCAGGAGGTCCATCAGTGGGGCCAGGACACTAGAAGCCCTCCCACTGTTGCCCCCCTCCAGCACCAAGAATAGAGTGCATCACCTGCCCCAGACTGAGAGTTCCCATCTATACCCTGTGGCTAATAGCCACTGATGGACTTCTGCTCCATATGTTTATCTAATTCCCTCTTGAAACTGTCCATGCTTGTAGCTGCCACCACCTCCTGTGGCAGTGAATTCCATATGTTAATCACTCTTTGGGTGAAGAAGTATTTCCTTTTATCTGTTCTAACCCGACTGCTCAGCAATTTCATGGACTGCCCACGAGTTTCCTAAGAAGAGCCTTGCTGGGTCAGACTGGTGGTCCATCTAGTCCAGCATCCTGTCTCACACAGTGGCCAACGAGTTCCTCTGGAAGGCCAACCACAGGCTATAGAGGCTGAGGCTTCATAAGAACTTAAGAAGAGCCTTGCTGGGTCAAACCAGCGGTTCATCTAGTCCAGCATCCTGTCTCACACAGTGGCCAACCAGTTCCGCTGGAAGGCAAACCACAGGGCATAGAGGCCGAGGCTTTCATAAGAACATAAAAGAGCCTTTCTGGGTCAAATGAGTGGTCCATCTAGTCCAGTCTCACACAGTGGCCAACTAGTTCCTCTGGAAGGCCAGCAACAGGGCACAAAGGCCAAGGCCTTCCTAAGAACATCAGAAGAGCCCTGCAGAATCAGACCAGTGGTCCATCTAGTCCAGCATCCCGTCTCACACAGTGGTCAACTAGTTCCTCTGGAAGGCTAACCAGAGGGCATAGAGGCCGAGGCCTTCATAAGAACATAAAAGAGCCTTTCTGGGTCAAATGAGTGATCCATCTAGTCCAGCCTCCTGTCTCACTCAGTGGCCAATCAGTTCCCCTGGAGGGCCAACAACAGGGCAGAGAGGCCGAGGCCTTCACAATAACTTCAGAAGAGCCCTGTTGGATCAGGTCAGTGGTCCATCTAGTCTAGCCTCCTGTCTCACACAGTGGCCAACCAGTTCCGCTGGAGGGCCAACAACAGGGCCTAGAGGCCGAGGCCTTCCCCTGAGGTTGCATCCTGGTAATGGGATTCAGAGGTTTTCTGCCTCTGAACACGGAGGTTCTCTTTTGTCTCCATGGCTGGTAGCCACTGATAGACCTCTCTTCTGTGAATCCCTTTTGAAGCCATCTATGCCTGTGGCCATGACTATATCCTCTTACGGCGAATTCCTCATTTTAACCACTCATTGCGTAAAGTGACATTTCTTTTTGTCCATCCTGAAACAACGGCCCATCAGCTTCATTGGATACCCTCAAAGCTTGGTATAATTGCAGATATCTCTCATGCAGACATGTGAAACTTCTCAAGCATGAACTGGCCCTAACCTATTCTTGAGATATTGTGAGGACCCGGGGGTGGGGAGGGGGCCCTAGTAAAAATTTGCCTTTTTTGGCCAAACCAAAAGCCATTCTCTCATATCCCACATTTCGTTTCCAGCCCCTGTCATTTAAGGGCCGGTTTATAGCAATACCTTCAACTTTCATTTGGAAGGGGCTGTAGCCAGTTTGGTGCAGTGGCGTAGAACCAGTTTGGTGTAGTGGTTAAGGAGCACGGACTCTAATCTGGGAGAGTCATAGAATCATAGAATGTTAGAGTTGGAAGGGACCTTGCAGGTCATCTAGTCCAACCCCCTGCACTCTGCAGGAGCACAGCCGAAAGATAGCCCTGCAACATACCCAAAAGATGGTCATCCAGCCTTCGCTTGAAAACGTCCAGCAAAGGAGCATCCACCACCTCCCGAGGCAGTCTGTCCCACTGCTCAACCACTCTGACAGTCAGGAAGTTTCTCCTGATATCTATCCAGTAACGACTCCCTTGTAATTTCCACCCATTAGATCTAGTCTTGCAATCCGGAGCAAGAGAGAAGAGATCTGCTCCATCTTCTACATGACAAGCCCTTCGAATATTTGAAGACTGCCATAATGTCCCCTCTAAGCCTTCTCTTTCCCAGGCTAAGCATACCCAACTCTTCCAGCCTTTCCTCGTAAGACTTGGATTCCAACCCTCTCACCATCCTGATCGCCCTCTTCTGGACATGCTCGAGCTTGTCGACATCCTTCCGAAAATGTGGTGCCCAAAACTGGACACAGGACTCCGGGTGAGGCCTGACCATAGCAGAATAGAGCAGGACTACTACCTCCTGTGATCTGGACACAATGCTTCTGTTAATGCATCCTAAGTCTGCATTAGCTTTCTTTGCAGTCACATCGCACTGTTGGCTCATGTTTAGCTTGTTTGACTCCCTACCCCTCCACATACAGCTGCTGGTGTGACCTTGGGCTGGTCACAAGTTCTCTCAGAGTTGCTCTCTCAATGGCAGTTCTTGAAAGAGCTCTCTCAGCCCCACTTACCTCACAGGGTGTCTGCTGTGGGGAGGGGAAGGAAAAGGAGATTGTAAGCTGCTCGGAGACTCCTTCGGGTAGTGAAGGGCGGGGTAGAAATCCAGTCTCTCTTCTCTAAGCTCAATGAAAAATTGATTTCCTTCATTTCTATTCCTCCTTTCTCCCCGGAGGGGACTCAGGGTGATTTACATCGTTCTCCTCTTCCTGTGAGGTAGTCAGGAGGAGAATGTGTGACTGGCCCAAGGTCACCCAGTATCCTTCCGTGGCGGAATGGGGATTTGAACCTGGGTTTCCCAGATCCTAGTCCAACCCGTTAACCCCTACACCGCGCTGGCTGTCATGCAGAAAGTCCTGGTTTAAAAAGCCCTCAGGTCACTGTTTGGTGTAGTGGTTAAGAGCACGGATTCTAATCTGGGAGAACTGGGTTTGATTCCCCACTCCTCCACTTGCACCTGTTGGATGACCTTGGGCAAGCTGTAGTTCTGTCGGAGCTGTTCTTGAAAAAAGAGCAGTTTCTGTCAAGAGCACTCTCAGCTCCACCTACCTTACAGGGTGTCTGTTGAGGGGAGGGGAAGGGAAAGGAGATTGTAAGCCGCTCTGAGACACCTTCGGGTAGTGAAGGGCAAGGTATCAATCCAATCTCTTCTTCTTCTTCTACCTCATGGGTGTCTATTGTGGGGAGGGGAAGGGAAAGGAGATTGTAAGCCGCTCTGAGACACCTTCGGGTAGTGAAGGGCAAGGTATCAATCCAATCTCTTCTTCTTCTTCTACCTCATGGGTGTCTGTTGTGGGAGGGGGGAAAGGAGATTGTAAGCTGCTCTGAGACACCTTCGGGTAGTGAAGGGCAGGGTATGAATCCAATCTCTTCTTCTTCTTCTTCTACCTCACAGGGTGTCTGTTGTGGGGAGGGGAAGGGAAAGGAGTTTGTAAGCCGCTCTGAGACCCCTTTGGGTAGTGAAGGGCGGGGTATAAATCCAATCTCTTCTTCTTCTTCTTCTGACGATGGCCAAGATCCTTCTCTGCCTGCCCGAGTAGACCATGCTGAGCCAGAGGGATCAGTGGGTCTGGCTGCGTGTCGGCCTCCTTCACGTGTGGGTTCATCCAGTTACGTTTCCTCCTCCTCTCTGGCACGCATCTGATTTGCAAACAGGGTTTCTCAATCCGGGCGCCCGACATACTTCAAATGCCGGCTCCCGCTGCGGATGGGTGAGCGGACTGCCCCCTGGTTGCCGAGGGAGGTGTGTGTGTCGGGATCACTGCGGGTTCGGCTGCTCTGACCCCTCCTCCTCCTCCTCCTCCTCGTTGGGGAAGATCTCTGCCGAGAAGCGGGAGGCAGGGGATGTTATTATTCCCCTCCCGTAGCCTTCTTCTTTGGGAGGTGACGGCACTCCTTTTCCCGAGTGTGCTCCGTGGGGTGTCCTCCTCCTTGCGCCTCCACCGGTGTGGGTGAAGGGTGCAGCGGATCCGGTCCAGGCCAGAGGGAGAAGGCACCTCCTCTTGGGTGGAAGGAGGTGGGTAGGGGGATGGGGGCGAATGCCTCGGGAGAGGGGGAGGGCAGGAGGAAGGACGGCGGTCGAGGATGAGGGAGGCCCTACCTTTCCATGTGCCGCCCTCTTGCTCCGGGGTGCATCGCCCCTGAGTCAACCTCTCCCTCCGTTCCCGCTCCCCTCTCTCGGATCTCCGTCTTCTCTCGCCCAAAACGCTTTCCTATTTCCTCCTTGCGGACCAGGGAAAAGGAGCGTTTCTCTCCTCCCTCCCTCCCTCTGCGACTCGTCTCCTCATCTGACTTCTCTGCCTTCAGACCGCTGGAAAGGAATATTCTTTTCCTCCTCCTCCTCCCCCTGCTTGACAGTCTCTCGTGTGGGGAAATCTCTGCCCGTCTCCCTCCTTCCCACACACTGTGCCACACTGGATTAGCCGGGGGGCTGCGAGCATCATGGCAGGCATCCGCCGAGAGAGGCCTCCGCTCTTCGCCATGGCGACGGGATGCAGGCGAGGGTGACGAGGAGGATGCTCGGGACTGCGGCGGTTCTCCTCTCGGTCGCCTCCGGCTGAGCGGGCCGAGGAGCGGCCAGGAAAGGTTGAGTCACCCCCGGATGGATGCTCGGCAGAGACAGGGGACCCTTCTCCCAAGACCCCTCCCCGGTGAGATCTGACCAACCGGTCTTCGTCCTCTCCGGCTGCAGCCCAGTTTGCCCGTGAAGGTCGGGATCCAGCCGACCGTCTCAGCTCAGCGCCATGGGGGAGAAGTCGGATTATCAGCGGCTGGCCAGCGGGGAAGACGAGGAGGCCGAAGGGCCGGCAGCCCCGTCCTGTGGTTTCTCCGACGCTCTGCCTCAGTTGCCCAGGCCGAGTAACCTGGCAGTGCCCGTCCAGCAAGTGAGTACGGCATCGGCAGGGCACGAAGGGGGGAAAGGGGAGGGGGTTGGATAGAATAATAATAATAATAATAACAATAATAATAATAATAATAATAATAATAATAATAATAATAATAATAATAATAATAATAATAATAATAATAATACTTTATTGTCATTGTACATAGCACAACGAAATTAAAAGTGCAATCATTTCAGTAATCTACAACAATAATCATGCGCGCTCACACAGCCATTCACAACTGCTTCATAGCTCCCCTAAAGTTCACATAGCAACTAAACCACTGATGTCCCCAATTCCAATCTCATGCAGCATTTAGGGCAATAATGGCTCTTGGATAAAAACTGTTTTTTAATCTATTTGTCCTTGTTTTAATTGCCCTGTATCTTCTGCCCGAAGGCAGCAATTCAAACAAGGAGTGTCCAGGGTGTGATGAGTCCTGCAAAATGTTCTTTGCCTTTTTCAAGCATCAAGAACTGTACAGTTGTTCCAGGGATGGGAGAGGGCAGCCAATGATCTTCTGAGCTGTGGTGGTAACTCTCTGGAGTGCCTTCCTATCCGCAGCCGTACAACTGGCAAACCAGGCACAGACACAGTATGATAGAATGCTCAAGAGACAGGTACTGGGGAATCGGCAAGGTTGTGGATTTCCCCCTACCCAGCGGGCTTTTGGGGGTCACCCCCACCCCCCAATGCTTCGTGCCAGCTCTTTGGTGTAGACGGTTCCCACTTTGGACAGGGAGGTCCAAAAGTCCAACACGCAGCCAGCGTTGAAGTACAAATTTATCGTCCGTAGCAAGTTCCAGTGCTCCCTCTAAGCTATGGGCTCTTGTGAGCAAAAATTCTGCCTTGTGAGCTACTGGCATTAAAGTTGTGAGTGAGCGATCTGGCTACTGAATAAATCCTTCCTGAGCTATGACAAAAATGTGTGAGCTGGAGGCTAAAAAAACGGTGTGCTAGCTCACACTAACTCAGCTTAGAGGGAACACTGGCTCGCAACCTTTCCTGCTCTTCCTTTCTGCTCCCAGACTCCTTTGCAGGACATCTGCTTGGTGCCGTCTCTCTGCCTGCCTCTTTCTTCTCTTTCAAACCTTTCTTTCAAATCTGGCGTTGGTGGAAAGGGCTGTCACCCCCCTGGGGTTTTCAGGGTAGGAGACGGACAGAGGTGGTGGCCGTTTCCTGTCTCTGCGTAGTGACCCTGGGTTTCCTTGCTGGTCTCCCATCCAAATAACTAACTAGGGCCAGCCCTGCTTAGCTTTCGAAATCTGACAGGTTCGGGCTAGATAGAGAAGGTAGAGAAAGAAGGACTTTTCTCCCTTTCTCGCAATACAAGAACTTGTGGGCACTCGGTGAAATTAAGGTGCCAGTAGGCTTAGGACAGAGAAGAAGAAGTTCTTCCTCACCCAAAGAGTCATGAATACGTGGAATTCACTGCGGCAGGAAGTGGTGGTGGCTACAAGCATAGACAGCTTCAAGTGGGGTTTGGATGAACATATGGGGCAGAGGTCCACCAGTGGCTATTAGCCACAAGGTATAATAGGAACTCTTGGTCTGGGGCAAGTGATGCTCTGTATTCTTGGTGCTTGGGGAGGGGCAAGAGTGGGAGGGCTTCTGGTGTCCTGGCCCCACTACTGGACCTCCTGATAGCACCTGGTATTTTTGGCCACTGTGTAACACAGAGTGTCGGACTGGATGGGCCATTGGCCTGATACAACATGGCTTCTCTTATGCTTTTACGTCTAAGGCAGTGATGCTCTGTATTCTTGGTGCTTGGGGGGGGCAACCGTGGGAGGGCTTCTGGAGTTCTACCCAATGGTAGAGACAGCATCCAACAGAGTCAGATGATAACGGTGTTCCAAATCAACCCGTTTGGGGTCAGGAAGAAATTTCCCTCCAGGCCAGATTGGCCCAGGGATTTTGGAGGGGGTTTTGCCTTCCCCTGGACGTAGAGCAGGGGTCCCTGGGGGAGACAGCTGTGAATTTCCTGCATTGTGCCAGGGGTTGGACTAGATGACCCTCGAGGTCCCCTCCAGCTCTGTGTTTCTATGAGATATGACTTGAAGTGTATGAAATATGTACTGCGTGAGTTATGATTTGATGTCCAGAGGTGCTTAGCCATTGCCTACCTGTGTGTAGTGATCGTGGACTTCCTTGCTGGCCCCCTTATCAAATACTAACCAGGGAAAATGCCGCTTATCTTCTGAGATATGATGCGGTTGAGCTAGTCTGCGCCGTCTAGGCCAGATCCCTCAAACCTACCTTAAAAGGGCTTGGCTGCATTTTGTAATCCTTGGCCTCCCGCACTGCAATCTTGTCCCTATCGATCAGTTCCTCTCCGATCCGTGTCACCTCCTTCCCCTCCCTTCCCCCACTGCCGTAGCTTAGACCGTCAGCTCCGGGCGATTGTGTATTTTAAAAAAATGTATTCTCTGAAAAGCTGCGTGCGTTGATTGCACTCGATCGGAAATAGCGCTGCCTTTTCAGCGGCGTTGTTCTGTCAGACTGTGATGATCAGTCATAGCGTTGGTATATTCCTTTCGAGTTCAGAAGTGCGTCAACGTGCGTTATCTTCTGGTGATCATAAGAACATCAGAAGAGCCCTGCTGGATCAGACCAGTGGCCCATCTAGTCCAGCCACGTGTCTCACAGAGCGGCCAACCAGTTCCTCTTGAAGGCCAACAACAGGGCAGAGAGGCCAAGGCCTTCATAAGAACATCGGAAGAGCTCTGCTGGATCAGACCAGTGGCCCATCTAGTCCAGCCACGTGTCTCACAGAGCGGCCAACCAGTTCCTCTTGAAGGCCAACAACAGGGCAGAGAGGCCAAGGCCTTCATAAGAACATCGGAAGAGCTCTGCTGGATCAGACCAGTGGCCCATCTAGTCCAGCCACGTGTCTCACAGAGCGGCCAACCAGTTCCTCTTGAAGGCCAACAACAGGGCAGAGAGGCCGAGGCCTTCATAAGAACATCGGAAGAGCTCTGCTGGATCAGACCAGTGGCCCATCTAGTCCAGCCACGTGTCTCACAGAGCGGCCAACCAGTTCCTCTTGAAGGCCAACAACAGGGCAGAGAGGCCGAGGCCTTCATAAGGAAATCAGAAGAGCCCTCCTGGATCAGACCAATGTTCCAGCTAGTCCAGCATCCTGTTTCACACAGTGACCAACCAGTTCCTACAACATGGTATAGAGGCCGAGGCCTTCATAAGAACATCAGAAGAGCCCTGCTGTGTCAGACCAGTAGTCCATCCAGTCCCTCCCCACAACTGACACCCTGTGAGGTAGATGGGGCTGAGAGAGCTCTGACAGAAACTGCTCTTTTTCAAGAACAGCTCTGACAGAACTGTAGCTTGCCCAAGGTCATCCAGCAGGTGCAAGTGGAGGAGAGGGGAATCAAACCCGGTTCTCCCAGGTTAGAGTCCACGCTCTTAACCACTACACCAAACTGAAGGAGCTAGAAAAGATTCTTCAGTGTAAGGATGTGTCATTGCTGAGCAGCGACCAAGATCAAGAGAATTCATACCACAATATTCCCCATTACTACATATGGGGTTGTGGAAGTTGGACAGTGTAGAAAGCTGACAGGAAGAAAGTTGTTTCCTTTGAGAGCCAGTTTGGTGTAGTGGTTAAGTGCGTGGTCTCTAAACTGCTGGAACCAGGTTTTATCTTAGAACCATTTTTATCTTAGCGCGGGAAGGACGGGGCTCCAGAGCAAACTAATTTAGGCAGGAGCCAAGTCGCTTACTCACAACTTTAATGCCAGTAACTCACAAAGTTGAATTTTTGCTCACAAGACTCCATGGCTTAGAGGGAGCGTTGCCTCCTGGCAGGGCTTTTTTTGGTAGAAAAAGCCCAGCAGGAACTCATTAGCATAATAGGCCACACCCACCAGCAGGAACCCATTAGCATATTAGGACACACCCTGATAGCACAGCTCATTAGCATATTAGGACACACCCCCATGTTGCCAGAAGTGTGGTCATCCAGCCACACCCACCTTTTGCTTTTTTTTTTAAAAAAAAAAAACAATTTAATTGATGGATATATTTGACATGTTCCATATTATATAAAAAACAAAAGAAAATACATATCCTTTTCATTATACCCCTCCCTCCCTAATACAAGGCTTCCCGCAATGCTCTTACCCCCCTTGTAGTCTCTATTAAGCATTTGCTTTACTTATCCTTTTTAACCTTCATTATCAAATAACGGTAACACTTTAACAATCAAATCATTTTAAAATTTCTTCTTAATAACTGTCAAAACACATCAAGTTATTCTTAACATCCCAATTTTTCACCAAATAGTCTTGAAAGTCTTTCCATTCTTCAAAAAACTTTTCATCTCCTTCGTTGTTAAGCTTCCTTGTCAGTTTGTCCATTTCAACCATAAACAACATCTTCTTAATCCATTCCCATGTTTCAGGTACCTTTTCTTGCTTCCAAAATTGTGCATAAGTCATTCTGGCTG
Organism: Gekko gecko; assembly: GCA_029375565.1. NCBI lineage: Eukaryota > Metazoa > Chordata > Lepidosauria > Squamata > Gekkonidae > Gekko > Gekko gecko. The sequence continues at coordinate 1,049,216 of JAPDNY010000005.1, forward strand.
TTGTAACCAAATACCATAACAATGTTCTCTTGGTTACATTTACTTCTTCTAATTTAAGACCTAACAATAACATTTGTGGGTCTTTCTTGAAGTACATTTCAAAATTTTCTGTATCTCACTATGTATCTGAGTCCAATAACTTATTGCTTTATCACAAGTCCACCACATGTGGTAAAATGACCCTTCTTTCTTTTTACATTTCCAACATAATAGCAATTTTGTTTCGGAGTCATATACCATCTGTACATCATTTTATAACAATTTTCTTTGACATTAACACAAGTTGAAATTTTCAATGATCCACCTTTTGCTTTTTATTCTGTTCACCTTGTTTGTTGTCAAAACCCTCAGGGCTTTTTTTTTGTATCAGGAACTCCTTTGCATGTTAGGCCACACACCCCTCATGTAGCCAATCCTAATGAGTTTCTGGGGTTGGGTGTGGCCTATTATGTTAATGAGTCCCTGCTGGGCGTGGCCAACTCGGGAGTCAGCCGGAGCTCCGTTCCTGTGCATTCCGGCCCCAAAATAGCCCTGCCTCCAGGTGATATGATGGGGGGGAAGACTCTACCAGCCTTGTCATTGTTCTTTCCCTTGGACCCTCTTGCTGGAGTCTACAGAGGCACTCTTCAAATCCCGGAAGGGCGGTTGCAGAGGAGAGGGCCAAGACTGGTTCTCTGCTCTGCCAGAGGGCAAGACCAGAGCTGAAGAGTTCACGTTACAAGGGGGGCAGATCTGAGATGAACATTTAGGGAAATCTTCTAATGGTAAGAGTGGTTAGACAATGGAACCCTTTATCCAGGGGGCGTGGCTGGCTCTCTCTCTCGCACAGGACCGGTAATGCCAGCAGCCACCTGACTTCTTTCAGGTGCTGCCCACCAAGATCACATCATAAGAACACAAGAGAAGCCAATGTTGCATCAGGTCAGTGGCCCATCCAGTCCAACACTCTGTCACACAGTGGCCAGAAATACCAGGCGCCATCAGGAGGTCCAGCAGTGGGGCCAGGACACTAGAAGCCCTCCCACTATTGCCCCCCCCCCCAGCACCAAGAATACAGAGCATCCCTTGCCCCAGAGTCCCTATCTATCCCTTGTGGCTAATAGCCACTGATGGACTCTGCTCCATATGCTTATCTAATTCCCTCTTGAAGCCATCCATGCTTGTAGCCACCACCTCCTGTGGCAGTGAATTCCATGCATTAATCACTCTTCGGGTGAAGAAGGACTTCCTTTTATCCATTCTTGCCCAACCGCTCAGCAATTTCCTGGAGTGCCCACGAGTTTTTGTCTTGTGAGAAAGGGAGAAAAGTACATGTGGTGGCTCAAGTGGTTAAGACGCTGAACTACAGGCTGAGGAAGGTCAGTAGTACAGCAGTTCAAGACCCGTGAGTGACGCATGATGGGGTGAGCTTCTGTCTCTAGTTCCAGCTCCTGCCAACCTAGCAGTTCGAAAGCAAGAAATTGCAAGTAGATAAATAGGTACCACTTCAGTGGGAAGGCAACAGCGTTCCGTGCGCCTTGGTGTTTAGTCATGCCGGCCACATGACCACGGAAATGTCTTCGGACAGCGCTGGCTCTTCGGCTTTGAAACGGAGATGAGCACCGCAACCCTAGAGTCGGATTCGACTGGCTTTCGAGCAAGGGAACCTTTACCTTTACCTTTACCTTTACCTCTACCTGATCTATCTCACGCATAATCTTATGAACCTCGATCATGTCACCCTTCAGCCGTCATTTCTCCAAGCTAAAGAGCCCCAAGTGCTTTAACCTTTCTTCATAGGGAAAGTGTTCCAACCCTTTTATCATTCTAGTTGCCCTCTTCTGCACTTTTCCCAAAGCTGTAATAACTTTTTAAGGTGTGGCGACCAGAACTGTACACAGTATTCCAAATGAGGTTGCACCAATGATTTATACAGGGGCATGATGATACTGGCGGATCTATTTTCAATTCCCTTCCTAATAATCCCCAGCATAGCGTTGGCCTTTCTTGTTGTTGTCTTGCCAGCTCCAGGTTTGGAAATACCTGGAGATTTTGAGGGTGGAGCCTGAAGAGGGGTGGAGTTTGAGGAGGGGAGGGACTTCTGTGGTACGTAATATCATAGAGTCCACCTTGAAAGCAACCATCTTCTCCAGGTGAACTGACGTCTGTCACCTGGAGATAAGCCATAATAGCAAATGATCTCCAGCTATCAGCTGGAGGTTGGCAATCCTACATCTAAGCCAGCTTCCGATTCTTCTCAGGCCCAATTCCCAGAGCTGGTTTTGATCTTTCAATGCTACAAGGGCCCACAATATACCGGAGACTGCTTTCCCTCGGGTGAGTACACAAATAATTCCGTGAGCCTCTGTCACGGGTATCCTCCACCACTGCTGGGTGAGAACACGCAACAGGGCCTTTTCAGCCGTGGCCCCAGAACTCACCACCCGAAGAGCATTTTCTCTACATTATTCAGCTGGAACTGCTCACAAATTGTTGTGATTGATCAGCAGTCTGATATTAAAAGGCTGCTGGCACTCTTCTATTTTAAGTGTCGGTAGTTCAGCAGTTTGAGACCCGAGTGCTGCATGACAGAGTGAGCTCCTGTCTCTGGCCCCAGCTCCTGCCAACCTCGCAGTTCGAAAGCAAGAAATTACAAGTAGATAAATAGGTACGGCTTCGGTGAGAAGGTAACAGCGTTCCGTTTCGCCTCGGCGTCTAGTCATGCCAGCCACATGACTACGGAAACATCTTCGGACAGTGCTGGCTCTTCGGCTTGGAAATGGAGATGAGCACCGCATCTTTAGAGTCGGATTCGACTGGCTTTCGGGAAAGGGAAATCTAAGCAGCAAGGCGCAGGTATTCTAACAATCAGGGCTCTTTTTGTAGAAGGAACTCCTTCGCTTATTAGGTGACACACCCCTAATGTAGCCAATCCTTCAAGAGCTTACAGAGCTCTTCTTACAGGGGGCTACTGTAAGCTCTTAGAGAATTGGCTACATTAGGGGTGTGTCGCCTAATATGCAAAGGAGTTCCTGCTACAAAAAGAGCCCTGCTAACAAGTAAACAAATCAAAGGGCAATCTCCCTTCATACACCGCCCTTCTGTCTTTCGCTTCTGCACTGCTTGCGAAAACAAAACAAATCCCCGAAGTATTAGAGTCACAAAATGCAAACCTGGGGTTCAGCACAAAGATTGCCAGTCGCCGCGCCTCTCCGCCCCCCGTTCTCCGCCACTCGAGGCGCCAGGCCAACGTTTAACCATCATAATCTAACCCTAAATACAATTTTTTTAAAACCCATCATTACGGCAGAAACAAAAGAAACAGTTTCAGCGCTGGAACAGAGCGGCCGCTGAGAGTCAAAGCCTGCAATCTCGCCTCGGCCTTGAAATCACTGGGTGGGCTTGCGTAACGCACTCTTTCGGCCTCGGCCTCCCTTTGAAATGTATGGCTAATAATGGCAGAGTCACAGTGATTTTGCTGCCTCTCCCAGAAGACTAGAGATGGAGGTCATCCAATGAAGCTGATGGGCAGTAGGTTCAGGACGGACAACAAGAGAAATGACTCTACGCAGAGAGGGATTACAATGTGGAATTCGCTGCCAGAGGATGTTAAGATGGCCGCAGGAATGAACAGCTTTCAAAGGGGATCAGATAGATTCATGGAGGATAAGTCCAGCCGTGGTGACTGAGGGGAACCTCCACATTCAGAGGCATTAATCCCCTGGATCCCAGAGCCAGGAGGGAACATCAAGGGAAGCCCTTGGCTTCCATGTCCAGTTCATGGCCCTCCAAAGGAAGTGTTTGAGAGAAGATGCTGTGTGAGACAAGATACTGGACTAGTTGGACCACTGGTCTGATCCAGCAGGGCTCTGCTGATGTCCTTACGAAGGCCTCAGTCTCTATGCCCTGTTGTTGGCCCTCCAAGGGAACTGGTTGGCCACTGTGTGAGACAGGATGCTGGACTAGAAGGACCACTGGTCTGACCCAGCACGGCTCTTATGATGTTCTTATGAAGGCCTTGGCCTCTCTGCCCTGTTGTTGGCCCTCCAGAGGAACTGGTTGGCCACTATGTGAGACAGGATACTGGACAGGATGAACCACTGGTCTGACCCAGCAGGGCTATTCTGATGTTCTTATGAAGGCCTCAGCCTTTCTGCCCTGCTGTTGGCCTTCAAGAGGAACTGGTTGGCCACTGAGTGAGGCAGGATGCTGGACTAGATGGACCCTCACTGGTCTGATCCAGCAGGGCTCTTTTGGTGTTCTTATGAAGGCCTCAGCCTTTCTGCCCTGTTGTTGGCCCTCCAGAGGAACTGGTTGGCCACTGTGTGAGACAGGATACTGGACTGGATGAACCACTGGTCTGACCCAGCAGGGCTCTTCTGATGTTCTAATGAAGGCCTCAGCCTTTCTGCCCTGTTGTTGGCCTTCAAGAGGAACTGGTTGGCCACTGAGTGAGACAGGATGCTGGACTAGATGGACCCTCACTGGTCTGATCCAGCAGGGCTCTTCTGATGTTCTTATGATGGTCTGGGCCTCTGTGCCCTGTTGTTGGCCCTCCAGAGGAAGTGGTTGGCCACTGTGCGAGACAGGATACTGGACTGGATGAACCACTGGTCTGACCCAGCAGGGCTCTTCTGATGTTCTTATGGAGGCCTCGGCCTCTCTGCCCTGTTGTTGGCCCTCCAGAGGAACTGGCTGGCCACTGTGTGAGACAGGAGGCTGGACTGGATGGACCCTCACTGGTCTGATCCAGCATGGCTCTTCTGATGTTCTTATGAAGGCCTTGGCCTCGGTGCCCTGTTGTTGGCCCTCTAGAGAAACTGGTTGGCCCCTGTGTGAGGCAGAATGCTGGACTGGATGGACCACTGGTCTGACCCAGCAGGGCCCTTCTGATGTTCTTATGAAGGCCTCGGCCTCTCTGCCCTGTTGTTGGCCCTCCAGAGGAACTGGTTGGCCACTGTGTGAGACAAGATGCTGGACTGGATGAACCAGTGGTCTGACCTAGCAGGGCCCTTCTGATGTTCTTATGGAGGCCTCGGCCTCTCTGCCCTGTTGTTGGCCTTCCAGAGGAACTGGTTGGCCCCTGTGTGAGGCAGGATGCTAGACTGGATGGACCACTGGTCTGACCCAGCAGGGCTCTTCTGAGGTTCTTATTGATCCCTGGTGTGCTTGGGAACTCTGTTTCCTGGATGTAACGATCGTGCGTGACATAGATCAGAGTCAGGTCGGGGGTTTTATCTTGTTCGGCCTCTGCAGGCAGGGCTGACGGCCGCAGTCTCCCCTTGTGTGTAAATGTCCGTGTGCCAACTGGCTGGCTGCCCTTGGAGGAAAGATCCCTGTGGCTGGGTACCCGTCAAAGGTCGCTTTGTGCCCGCTTGTCACCCCTGGACCCATTTCAGCCTCTGTGTCATGTCTGCAAATTGTTTGAAACCCGCTAGAGGGTCCAGAGGGCTTTGTGCAGATAGCTGCGAAAAAGTGCCGCCGCAGGAAAGGGGTGTGTTTTGTCTCCCAGGTGCAACGAGAGATCTTTATACGGTGGCGGTACCTTCCCTTCCTCTGCAATCCTACCCCTCCCTGCTTTCTTTCGGTGCAAGCCCATAGCCCAAGGTGAACGCGTGTTCTGACCTGTATCAGTTAATCTGGGGAGTGGTTTCATGAAGGTAGATCTAGCATCCTCAGCATTTTGGCATACCCTTGGCCTGACCCTGATAAACAAACCAGTGTCGGACAATCTGGCCTGTGCAGAGCTGCTGTATAACCAGTAACGGCCTTTCTTCCATCCTGGCGAGCGGCCGGGAGAAGGGCCGTGGCTCAGTGGAAGAGCCTCTGCTTGGCATGCCGAAGGTCCCAGGTTCAATCCCCGGCATCTCCAGTTAAAAGGACCAGGCAGTAGGTGATGGGAAAGACCTCAGCCTGAGACCCTGGAGAGCTGTAAAGAGGGGCTGTGTCTCAGTGGAAGAGCCTCTGCTTGGCATGCCGAAGGTCATAGGTTCTATCCCCGGCATCTCCAGTCACAGTTTCAGGCAGTAGGTGATGTTAAGGACCTCTACATAAAACCCTGGAGAGCTGCTGCCAGCCTGAAGAAGAGGAAGAAGAAGAGACTGGGTTTATAACCTGCCCTTCACCACCCGAAGAAGTCTCAGAGCGGCTTACAGTCACCTTTCCCTTCCCCTCCCCACAACAGACACCCTGGGAGGTCGGTGGGGCTGAGAGAGCTCTTTCCAGAACTGTCCTTGAGAGAACAGCTCTGAGAGAACTTGTGACTGACCCAAGGTCACACCAGCAGCTGCATGTGGAGGAGTGGGGGAATCAAACTCGGTTCTCCCAGATTAGAGTCTGCGCTCCTAACCACTACACCAAACTGTCTCAGGCAGGATCAAGCAGAGAGCCAGTTTGGTGTAGTGCTTAAGTGCGCAGACTCTAATCTGGGAGAACCAGGGTTTAATTCCCCACTCCTCCACTCGCAGCTGCTGGATGACCTTGGGCAAGCCATAGTTCTGTCTGATCTGCCCTTGATTCCTTGAAAGAGCTCTCTCAGCCCCACCTACCTCGCAGGGTGTCTGTTGTGGGGAGGGGAAGGGAAAGGAGTTTGTAAGCTGCTCTGAGACTCCGAGTGAAGGGCGGGGGGCATAAATCCAATCTCCTTTTCTCTTCTTCTTCTAGGTAATGTGAAAGACTTCTATGTAAAACTCCGGAGAGTCTGAGTAGACAGTACTTTTTTTTCTTTAAAGAAAATTTATTAACAGGATATAATAACATGTTCCATATTCAACAACCAGTTCTTATCATATCCTTTTCTAAAAATTTTTTATCCCCCCTCCCCTGGCTTCCAACGATGCTCCGCCCCCATTAACATTTCTATCAATATTCACTTACATTCAATTCATTTTCAATATTCAATACATAATTTCCCATATTTTCCTTTTCTATATTTCACAATTAGGTAACCTTTCTATTACAGTCCTTTTGCTTACAATACCTCTATTATTAATAACTATCAAAACATAGCAATCTGTTTTTCACATCCCAGTTAAGTTCTAAATAATCTTTAAAATCTTTCCAATCAGCTAAAAATTCTTTTGTCTTCTTTTCCATGAAGTTTTCTTGTCAGCTTGTCCATTTCAATCATAAAAATCTTTTTTTTTTATCCATTCCCATTTGTTGGGTACCTGCTTCTGCTTCCAAAACTGAGCATAAGTCATTCTTGCAGTTGAAATTAAGTACCATAACAAAGTTCTCTTTGCCATTTTGACTTCTTCTAATTTAAGTCCTAAAAGTAAGATTTCTGGCTCTTTTTTCAAAGTACATTTCAGAATTTTCTGAATTTCATTATGAATCTCAGTCTAAAAAGCACTTGCTTTTTCACATGTCCACCACATATGGTAAAACGAGCCCTCTTTTTGTCTGAGTAGACAGTACTGACCTTGATGGACCACAGACCTGATTCAATATCCGCAAGCTTCATGTGTCTTCGTGTGCGGAAGGGAAGGGGGCGTGGCTCGTTGGTAGAGCCTCTGCCTGGCATGCAGAAGGTCCCAGGTTCAATCCCCAGGATCTCCAGTTAAAAGGACCAGGCAGCAGGTGGTGTGAAACATTTCTACCTGAGACCCTGGAGAGCTGCTGCCAGTCTGAGTTCGCAATACTGTCTTGGATGCAGCAAGGGTCTGAATTGGTATATGGCAGCTTCATGTTTGGCATGCACAAGTTCCCAGGGTTCAATCCCCAGTACCTCCAGGAGCAAAAGGTGAAGTGAAAGACCTTAGCCTGGAGACCTGAGAACATAAGAACATAAGAGAAGCCAATGTTGAATCAGGCCAATGGCCCATCTAGTCCAACACTCTGTGTCACACAGCGGCCAAAATATACCAGGGGCCATCAGGAGGTCCAGCAGTGGGGCCAGGACACTAGAAGCCCTCCCACTGCTGCCCCCACCCCCAGCACCAAGAATACAGAGCATCACCTGCCCCAGACTGAGAGTTCCCATCTATTCCCTGTGGCTAATAGCCACTGATGGACTTCTGCTCCATATTTTAATCTAATTCCCTCTTGAAACTGTCCATGCTTGTAGCTGCCACCACCTCCTGGGGCAGTGAATTCTATATGTTAATCACTCTTTGGGTGAAGAAGTATTTCCTTTTATCTGTTCTAACCCGACTGCTCAGCAATTTCATGGAGTGCCCACGAGTTCTTGTATTGTGAAAAAGGGAGAAAAGGACTTCTTTCTCAACCTGATCAATCCCATTCATAATCTTATAAACCTCAATCATATCACCCCTCAGCCGTCATTTCTCCAAGCTAAAGAGCCCCTGGAGACCCATTGCCAGTTTATTTATATATTATTTTCAGTTTGTATCCCGCCTTGCCAAGGAACTGGCTTAAGAGGTGAAGACGCTGAGCTGCAGACCGGAAGGTCTGTAGTTCAGCGATTCGAGACCCGAGTGCCGTGCGACGGAGTGAGCTCCCATTTCCGGCCCCAGCTCCTGCCAACCTAGCAGTTCAAAAGCAAGAAACTGCAAGTAGATAAATAGGCACCGCTTTGGTGGGAAGGTCACAGCGTTCCGTGCGCCTCGGCGTCTAGTCATGCCGGCCACACAGCCACGGAGAAGTCTTCGGACAGCGCTGGCTCTTCAGCTTTGAAACGGAGACGAGCACCGTCCCCTAGAGTCGGATTCGACTGGCTTTAGAGCAAGGGAAACCTTTACCTTTACTTGTACACTTAGGACCTAAACTGGAAGCTACATATTGGCGATATTACTCTCTTCAGTATATCTAATTGCTTCTGATACAAGGCCAGATACATTTGTGGCCCCACAAAGAGAAAGTTTCTTGTGCGCGTTTAGTCATGCCGGCCACGTGACCACGGAAACGTCTTCAGACAATGCTGGCTCTTCAGCTTGGAAACAGAGAAGAAGAAGAAGAAGAGATTGGATTTATACCCCGCCCTTCACTGCCCAAAGGCGTCTCAGAGCGGCTTACAAACTCCTTTCCCTTCCCCTCCCCACAACAGGCACCCTGTGAGGTAGAAGAAGAAGAAGAGATTGGATTTATACCCCACCCTTCACTACCCAAAGGAGTCTCAGAGCGGCTTACAAACTCCTTTCCCTTCCCCTCCCCACAACAGACACCCTGTGAGGTAGAAGAAGAAGAAGAAGAGATTGGATTTATACCCCGCCTTTCACTACCCAAAGGAGTCTCAGAGCGGCTTACAAACTCCTTTCCCTTCCCCTCCCCACAACAGACACTCTGTGAGGTAGAAGAAGAAGAAGAGATTGGATTTATACCCCGCCTTTCACTACCCAAAGGAGTCTCAGAGCGGCTCACAAACTCCTTTCCCTTCCCTTCCCCACAACAGACACCCTGTGAGGTAGAAGAAGAAGAGGAGAGATTGGATTTCTACCCCGCCCTTCACTGCCCAAAGGAGTCTCTGAGCGGCTTACAAACTCCTTTCCCTTCCCCTCCCCACAACAGACACCCTGTGAGGTAGAAGAAGAAGAAGAGATTGGATTTATACCCCGCCTTTCACTACCCAAAGGAGTCTCTGAGCGGTTTACAAACTCCTTTCCCTTCCCCTCCCCACAACAGACACCCTGTGAGGTAGAAGAAGAAGAGGAGAGATTGGATTTATACCCCACCCTTCACTACCCAAAGGAGTCTCAGAGGGGCTTACAAACTCCTTTCCCTTCCCCTCCCCACAACAGACACCCTGTGAGGTAGAAGAAGAAGAAGAAGAGATTGGATTTATACCCCACCCTTCACTACCCAAAGGAGTCTCAGAGCGGCTTACAAACTCCTTTCCCTTCCCCTCCCCACAACAGACACCCTGTGAGGTAGGCGGGGCTGAGAGAACTTCTGACAGAAACTGTCCTTGAGAGAACAGCTGTGCCAGAGCTTGTGACTGACCCAAGGTCACATCAGCAGGTGCAAGTGGAGGAGTGGGGGAATCAAACCCGGTTCTCCCAGATAAGAGTCCGCGCACTTAACCACTACACCAAACAGAGATGAGCACTGCCCCCTCAAGTCGGATTCGACTGGCTTTCGAGAAAGGGAAACGTTTACTTTTTACTGGGTTTTGATGGACCAAGGGCCTGTTTCAGTATAAGGCATCTTTGTGTGTCTGTGTTTCCATATAAAACAGGGAAGTGGCCGGGGCTCTAATCTGCCTTTACGGGCGTCTGGTTCTCTCTGGAGCGGATCCAATCTCTGGCGATGCAGGGATTGTCCGTAATGGACTGATATTGGAGCGCCCTTGTGATGGGTCGATTAATGGGCGGGAAGGAGAATGGGTGAGAGCGAGCCGGGCTAAAAGGAAACGGAGCCGCTGCTTACCGTGCAAAAAGAGAGAGGCGCTGGGGCTCAGATCTGCTCAGGCCCCAGCAGCAGAAGGCATAGCTTGCATGCAAGACCTCTGGCGTCGTGTTTTGGGGTAGCCCCTCTCTTCCCGTGATCCGGAGAGTCGGAGCTGACATCTCTGACTCCCGCAGCCGCGGCTCAGTTCGAGGTGTCTGAATCTGCAGTTTTAGGTCTTCGGGGAACGGGCTGTACGTGCTCTCTTGGCCGTCTCGGTAGAACAAGGATACACACAGCCTGCGCAGTAAACAGGAGGTTTTATTTTGTGCTCTCCTGCCCAGTTATATCAGAGATCAGCTAAGCAAATACTCGGGGGGGGGTTTGCTCCAGGCAAAGCTCTGCAAGTTAAGGCTGCGTAAAGTCTGTACACAAGTGCTGTCAAGTGGCAGCTGATTTCTGGCGACCCCCAGCAAGGGGCTTCCAGGGCAAGGGAGAAGCAGAGGTGGTTGGCCGTGGGCTTCCTCTGCAGAGCCTTCCTTGGTGGTCTCCCTTCCAAGTAGTAACCTGGCTTAACTTCTGTCTTATGGCAACCCCAGCAAGGGGCTTTCAAGGCCAGTGAGGAGCAGAGGTGGTTGGCCATGGCCTTCCTCTGCAGAGCCTCCCTTGGTGGTCTCCCTTCCAAGACTTATGGTGCCCCCAGCAAGGGGCTTTCAAGGCAAGGGAGAAGCAGAGGTGGTTGGCTATGGCCGTCCTCTGCAGAGCCTTCCTTGGTGGTCTCCCTTCCAAGTCCCAACCCTGCTTAGCTTCCGACTTATGGCAACCCCAGCAAGGGGCTTTCAAGGCCAGTGAGAAGCAGAGGTGGTTAGCCATCGCCTTCCTCTGCAGAGTCTTCCTTGGTGGTCTCCCTTCCAAGTACCGACCCTGCATAGTTTCCCCCAGCAAGGGGCTTTCAAGGCAAGGGAAAAGTAGAGGTGGTTAGCCATCGCCTTCCTCTGCAGAGACTTCCTTGGTGGTCTCCCTTCCAAGTACTGACCCTGCATAGTTTCCCCAGCAAGGGGCTTTCAAGGCAAGGGAAAAGTAGAGGTGGTTAGCCATCGCCTTCCTCTGCAGAGACTTCCTTGGTGGTCTCCCTTCCAAGTACTGACCCTGCATAGTTTCCCCCTGCAAGGGGCTTTCAAGGCAAGGGAGAAGTAGAGGTGGTTAGCCATCGCCTTCCTCTGCAGAGACTTCCTTGGTGGTCTCCCTTCCAAGTACCGACCCTGCATAGTTTCCCCAGCAAGGGGCTTTCAAGGCAAGGGAAAAGTAGAGGTGGTTAGCCATCGCCTTCCTCTGCAGAGACTTCCTTGGTGGTCTCCCTTCCAAGTACTGACCCTGCATAGTTTCCCCCAGCAAGGGGCTTTCAAGGCAAGGGAAAAGTAGAGGTGGTTAGCCATCGCCTTCCTCTGCAGAGACTTCCTTGGTGGTCTCCCTTCCAAGTACTGACCCTGCATAGTTTCCCCCTGCAAGGGGCTTTCAAGGCAAGGGAGAAGTAGAGGTGGTTAGCCATCGCCTTCCTCTGCAGAGACTTCCTTGGTGGTCTCCCTTCCAAGTACCGACCCTGCATAGTTTCCCCCAGCAAGGGGCTTTCAAGGCAAGGGAGAAGCAGAGGTGGTTTCCCTCCTCCTCCTCCTCCACCTCCTCCTGCTCCTCTAGAGATTCTAAGGATTGAGCTTGACACTTCCTGTACGCAATGCCAGGGGCTCCATCCAGCAACATATAACTTTCATTTTTTAAAAACAGAAGAACTCAAATAATAAAATATAATGGTCGCTCACCCCCTGCAGTGTTTCAGAGTGACAGTGTTGAAGCAGAAGGGCCTTTCCACCTGAAGGTTGCCAGGCAGAAATTTCTGGGAACATCTGCCCCAAAGGTGTTTCACAAGTACGGAGCCACTACCAAAAAGGCCCCGCAAGGCCTAGTTTCCCCAAAGGATTGACGTCAGAGCAAGGTCTTCCCTGCCAATCACAGGGCCCGGGAAGATTGGTGATGGAAAAGACGTTCCTGCTTCTGGACTCCAGGCTATTTGGATCACTGGTAATTATCCCAGGGTGATACGGCGGGCCAAGAGCTCAGTGGGGCATGAGGGGACCCACGTTCGATCCCTGGCGCCCTTCAAGATTCAGTCCCTTTCTTAGCAGGACAGGGAAAGTCCTTCGCTCCCTGCTTTGGAGAGCTACTACCAGTCTTGATACAGGGACACCGCGAGCAGGGACACCGCGAGTACTCCATCTTTCTGTGCCATACCTCTGAGGATGCCAGTCACAGCTACTGGCGAAACGTCAGGTCCTTCAATGCCAAGACCACGGCCGCACAACCCGGAAAATCTACAGCAACTAACTTGTACCAGTCTGTTCAGACAGCGCTGGGCCAGTTGGCCCAGTGGTCAGAGCTGGTACAGTGCTGCTTTATACAGAGATTGTAGTGGCAGGTGAGCTGTTTTGAAATGAACAACCGCGTTCAGCCTTGGGTCAAAAGGCTCTTCCCGTACTCTCGGCGGTCCCAGCCGCCCTCCAGAAGAAACCAGAACCAAAGCGGATCGGAGAGCTGGTTAGTCCTGATCGTCTCCCAGAAGTGTAAACGGATGGAGAGGGGCGAACAGGATGGTCCAGATTCCTGGCAGGTTAATAATTGGAGCAGAGGCGCTGATGCTCAGCATGCCAAGAAAGGCAGGAAGGGGTGAGACAGCATTCGGCTCTCGTGGCCCTTTCTCATATGCCCAGGGTAACGCCAATCACCACTTTGGGGTCAGGAAGGAATTTCCCTTCAGGCCAGATGGGCCCAGAGATCCTGGAGGTTTTTTGCCTCCTTCTGGGCATAGGGCAGGGGGTCACTGCAGGACGAAGGTAGTTGTGAATTTCCTGCATTGTGCACAGGGTTGGACTAGATGACCCTGGAGGTCCCTTCCAGCTCTATGTTTCTGTATTCCTAAGTGCTTTATGGAGGTTTTCAGGAGGGAAGGCGGGACATGTACAGATGGTAAGATCCAGGCAGCCGTGTAAAACGGTGTAGGGTGTGAGCGGGGTGCCTCGTGTCTCTCTCAGTTCTCAAAGGGAAGTACTTCTTCACCTGAATAGTAATAAACACGAGGAATCCACTGCCACAGGAACTATTGGCGGCTGCAAGCACAGACAGCTTCACGAGGGGATTGAATAAACCTATAGAGCAGAGATTCTTGAGTGGCTATTAGCCACAAGGCAGTGATGCTCTGTATTCTTGGTGCTTGGGGGGGGGGGCAACCGTGGGAGGGCTTCTGGAGTTCTGGCGCTGCTGATGGACCTTCTGATGGCCCCTGGTTTTGGCCAGTGTGTTGGACTGGATGGGCCATTGGCCTGATTCAACATTGGCTTCTCATGTTCTTATAAGAGAAGAGCCCTGCTGGAACACAAGTAGAGCCCTGCTGGATCAGACCAGGGGTCCATTCAGTCCAGGATCCTGTCTCACACAGTGGACAACCAGTTCCTCTGGAGGGCCAGCAACAGGGCAGAGAGGCCGAGGTCTTTGTAAGAACATCAGAAGAGCCCTGCAGGATCAGACCAGTGGTCCATCCAGTCTAGCATCCTGCCTCACACAGTGGCCAGCCAGTTCCTCTGGAGGGCCAACAACAGGGCATGGAGGCTGAGGCCTTCATAAGAACATCAGAAGAGTCCTGCTGGATCAGACTAGTGGCCCATCCAGTCCAGCATCCTGCCTCACACAGTGGCCAGCCAGTTCCTCTGGAGGGCCAGCAATAGGGCATAGAGGCCGAGGCCTTCATAAGAACTTCAGAAGAGCCCTGCTGGATCAGACCAGTGGTTCATCCAGTCCAGCATCCTGTCTCACACAGTAGCCAACCAGTTCCTCTGGAGGGTCAACAATAGGGCAGAGAGGCCGGGGCGTTCCCCTGACATTGCCTCCTGGCTCTGGGATTCAGAGGATTAGTGCCTCTGAATATGGAGGTTCCCCTCAGCCACTCTGGCTAATAGCCATTGATCGACTTATCCTCCATGAATCTGTCTATGCCTGTGGCCCTCACTACATCCCCTGGCAGCGAATTCCACATTTGAATCACTCTCTATGTAAAGAAGTGTTTCCTATTCCCAGTTTCAAGAGGGAATTAGATAAACGTATGGAGCAGAAGTCCATCAGTGGCTATTAACCACAAGGTATAGATAGGAAGGTGATGCACTCTCTTCTTGGTGCTTGGGGGGGGGTAACAGTGCGAGGGCTTCTGGTGTCCTGGCTCCACTGCTGGACCTCTGGTGTTTTTGGCCACTGTGTGACAGAGTGTTAGACTGGATGGGCCATTGGCCTGATCCAACACTGGCTTCTCTTATGTTCTTAGAATCTTCCCCAAAGGGTCTTCTCCAGTTGCTGGAATTTCTGCTCAGGGCTGGGTACGTGTATCGTGTGGCATGAGTGTGAATGTTTGTGTAAGGACAAGTTCCTAGCCCTTGTGAGGCAGTCCCCAGTGCGGGTGCTGAATAGGATGGGCAGGATTCAGCAGGGTTATCATAGAATCATAGAGTTGGAAGGGACTTTGCAGGTCATCTAGTCCAACCCCTTGCACTCTGCAGGAGCACAGCCAAAAGTGAGCCCTACAACATACCCGAAAGATGGTCGTCCAGCCTCCAGTTGGAAATGTCCAGCGAAAGAGCATCCACCACCTCCTGAGGCAGACCGTTCCACTGCTCAACCACTCTTACAATTAGGAAGTTTCTCCTGATATTTAGCCGGTATCGACTTCCTTGTAATTCCCACCCATTAGATCTAGTCTTGCAATCCGGAGCAAGAGAGAATCGATCTGCTCCATCTCTTACATGACAGCCCTTCAGATATTCGAAGACTGCAATCATTCATGTCCCCTCTAAGCCTTCTCTTTCCCAGGCGAAACACACCCAACTCTTCCAGCCTTTCCTCGTAAGACTTGGATTCCAACCCTCTCACCATCCTGGTCGCCCTCTTCTGGACACGCTCGAGCTTGTCGACATCCTTCCGAAAATGTGGTGCCCCAAACTGGACACAGGACTCCGGGTGAGGCCTGACCATAGCAGAATGGAGCGGAACCACCACCTCCCGTGATCTGGACACGGGTTGCGGTGCACCGTCTCGTTCCGTGCCTCTCCCCGTGAGCGGCAGAAGAAAGAATGCATTATGCAAAAGTTGGCGATCCCGTTCTCTTTCAGCGACACGTCAGGGCTGACCCTGATGACGGTCAGTAGATTCTCCGTGAATCGATACAGACTCGGCATCCCCTCTTAGGCCCTTAGCTGTGCCAGGCAGTGCCTGGCAAATCCTTCCCCACCGTCTAACCCCAGCACACACAACTCTCTCTCTCTCTCTCTCTCTCTCTCTCTCTCTCTCTCTCTCTCTCTCTCTGCGTACAATGAATGTAAAACAAGTTGTAGCGAACCGAAGTGGCATATCTAATTGAAGTGGCGCTATTACATAACTGGGCGCAAAATACTTCTGGTTGTTCTCAGGGGTTCCCCAGGCGTGGCCGCTGTTTGTTCCACCGGAAGATCGTATTGGCTAGGCAGGGTTACAGGGATTTGCTGTCCTGAAAGTCTCAGATTATTTTGTTTCTGTGTGTATGTGTATGTTTTTTTAAACCAAGTTTCTAGATCTCATGGAAAGCTCAAGGATTCTGGGAGAGACCTCTGTGCCCTCTGCCTCCTCACTTTCGTAAAACTTTGTTATTTGGGCGCCTCTTCTTTACACAGCAAGGAATGGACATGTGGGGTTCGCTGCCAGAGGATGTGGTGAGGGCCAGAGGCACTGAAAGCTTTAAAAGGAGATCAGACTTACTCATGCAGGAGAGTACTGGCAGTGGTTACTAGCCATGTTGACTAAAGGGAACCTCCATATTCAGAGGCAGTCAACCTCTGAATGCCGGTGCCAGGCAGCAACCTCAGGGGAGGGATTCTGTGCCCTGTTGTTGTGCCTCCAGAGGAACTGGTTGGCCACTGTGTGAGACGGGATGCTGGAATGAATAGACCCCTGTTTTGATCCAGCAGGGCTCTTCCAATGTTCTTATGAAGGCCTCAGCCTCTATGCCCTGTTGTTGGCCCTCCAGAGGAACTGGCTGGCCCCTGTGTGAGACAGGATGCTGGACTAGATGGACCCTCCCTGGTCTGACCCAGCAGTGCTCTTCTGATGCTCTTATGAAGGCCTCGGCGTCTGTGCCCTGTAGTTGGCCTTCCCAAACTGACTGGCCACTGTGCGAGATGGGATAGTGGCCTAGGTGGACCACTGGTCTGATCCAGCAGAGCTCTTCTGATGTTCTCATGAAGGCCTCGGCCTCTGTGCCCTGTTGTTGGCCCTCCAGAGGAACTGGTCGGCCACTGTGTGAGACAGGAGGCTGGACTAGAGGGACCACTGCTCTGATCCAGCAGGGCTCTTCTGATGTTCTTATGAAGGCCTCGGCCTCTCTGCCCTGTTGTTGGCCCTCCAGAGGAACTGGTTGGCCACTGTGTGAGACAGGATGCTGGACTAGATGGACCCCTGATCCGGCAGGGCTATTCCGATGTTCCCTGTTCATAATGCAAAGAATCCATGACAGTTACGACCTGGCGGGGCCCATTCATGAAATAAAAACGCATTTGCGTAGCGCAGTCGAGAAGAGATTGGCATGCAGACTGGGAGAAGGAGCTTTGCAGAGTACAAAATGTCCGCCTCCAGCTGCCCGTGAGTTCTGATTAATTCTTCCCAAGGACAACGCCGCATCCGTTGCTGCTAGACGATCTTGAGCATCTTTCCAAGGCGCTGATCGTAAACAGCCTCTCCCCCCACCTTCCCCATTTCTAGTGGGAACCAGATGCTTTTGAGCAGTCTGTGCCCCTGCTGCGCATCCAAGGGAGGCCCAGGATACTTCTTGCGGGTGGCCCTCAAGAGAGCCGCATTCTTAGAAAAACAGGATAGAAACGATTGAGCTCGGAGCTGAAATCTGACAGGCTAACGTCAATGGTGTTGACTTAATTTGCAGTCGTCGTTTGGATGTTTGGAACACTCGCTGGGCTGAGCCCTGGTAAACTGGTTTAAATTAACGCCTGCTTGAAAAAATATCTTTTCCGTTATTCCTCCGGGGCTTGGATTAGGGACAGAAAATGGAGGCACGAATTTGCCACCGAACAAGTCTTTTTTTTTGGAAAGAGAGTTGCCAGAGCTCTCGAGAGGGAAATGAAGTTTTCAGTCTGTACGTTGAAAACTCACAAACTTTTTAACGTTTGTAAAAGAATTTTGTCAAAGAGGATCTGGAACTCCGTTCCGGCGCGTCCCCCCCCAGGAAAAAAAGGCCCCGCTGCCAAATACGATCTGCCCCGTCAACAACTTGGAAGGGTTTTGTTCCTCTTTGCAAGATCTGTGACCACCAAGAGGATCTCTCCCAACTGAGCGAATGGTCAACAAAAGGGCAGAATGGAATTTGACGTGACGTTGGGGACCAGGAGTTCCTGTACAAACGCCACAGAGGTGGTATCTAAGTTGTGGCTCAGTGGTAAAACATCTGCTTGGCATGCTGAAGGTCCCAGGATAAATCCCGGGCATCTCCAATTGAAAGGATCAGGTAGTCGGTTATGTGAAAAGATCTCTGCCTGAGACCCTGAAGAGCTGCTACCGGTCTGAATAGAAGATCCTGACTTTGATAGACCGAGGGTCTGATTTGGTAGAGCATGAGAGGGAGGGCAGGAAGGGTTGCATCCGTGCTTAGTTCTCGTGGCCCTTACGTTTACGCCCAGGGAAATGCCGATCGCCACCTTGGGGTCAGGAAGCAGTTTTTCTCCAGGCCAGTTTGGCCAGGGAACTCGGAGGTTTTTTGTCATCTTCTTGGCCTGGAAGCTTTTGGGTCTGTGTGTGGGGAGGTAGTTGTGAATTTCCTGCCTTGTGCAGGGGGTTGGACTAGATGACCCCAGAAGTCCCTTCCAACTCTATAAGACAGCTACCATGTATGCCTCGTTTACTCCAGGAATTCACAATTGCAGGAGGTTAGGAAAATTCATTGTGTATAGTGTCACAAGGAGCTGCCGTGGCTCAAGTGGTTAAGACGCTGAACTGCAGGCTGTGGGAGGTCAGTAGTTCAGCAGTTCGAGACCCGAGAGTGCCGCATGACAGTATGAGCTCCCGTCTCTAGTTCCAGCTCCTGCCAACCTAGCAAGAAATTGCAAGTAGATAAATAGGTACCACTTCAGTGGGAAGGTAACAGCGTTCCGTGCACCTTGGTGTTTAGTCATGCCGGCCACATGACCACGGAAACGTCTTCGGACAGCGCTGGCTCTTCAGCTTTGAAACGGAGATGAGCACTGCAACCCTAGAGTTGGATTCGACTGGCTTTCGAGCAAGGGAACCTTTACCTTTACCTATAGTGTCACAGGCTGGGGTGCCAGTCAAAGGGAGTCCAGGACAGGCCAAGGTCAGGAGCCAAGAAGACAGTGCAAAGTCCGAAGCCAAGCTGGGGTCAGGAGCCAGGAACACAGAGCCAAGTCCAAAGCCAGGGGGTCCAAAGGTCTAGGTGCAAGGGCCGAGCTGGAGTGGATGAAAGCAGCATGAAGTTGGCTCGTTGCTTCCACCAAGAGTACTGCCCAGAGTGTGGAGTGAAATGCTGCTACCAATTAGCCAGCTGCACAATCAGCCAGGCTCTTGTTGGAACTCTGGGCTAGCTGAGCGTCTCCCCTGTAGCCTGGCCTCTCTTCGCCTGGTTGCTAAGTTTTGCCGCAGTCACTCCCTTAAACGAGTCACATGTGGGGTTGAGTCAGGAGGACTTTCAGCTCGCAGTTCTTCCCCCTTATCTGGACCAGGTGTGAAGACTGCTGATACAGGTAACTGCCAGCTCTCCTCCTCTGCTGCTTCAGAGGGGCCAGCGGCGGTTTCTGCAAGCTCTGGCAGCTCTCTCTCATCCACGCCCATTACATATAGGCCTATTGACAGCTAACAACTAAGATGGCTAAATGAAGCCTCCACATTCAGAGGCAGTACATCTCTGAATGCCAGATGTGGGGGCAGGAGAACTGTTGCATTCAGTACCTGCGTGTGGGCTGTCTAGTAGCACCTAACTAGCCTGTTTGAGGAAACGGTCCATAGATGGACCTTCAGTCCAACCCAACAGGGTAGTTTCCCCCCCTCCATATTTGGGCTCTGTAAAGAATCTCTTCCTCCAGCTGAAATTGGCTAGAGAACAGAGAAATGGGGTTTCAGGGGGGAGCCGTGTAGGTCTGCGGTAGAACAGCTAGATTCGAATCTGGTAGCATCTAAGAGACCAACTAGATTTTCGGAGCATGAGTTCTTGAGAGTCAAGGTTATCCGATGAAGAAAGCCAGTTTGGTGTAGTGATTAAGAGCATGGACTCTAATCTAGAGAACTGGGTTTGATTCCCTACTCCTCCACTTGCAGCTGCTGGTGTGACCTTGGCTCAGTCACAAGTTCTCTCAGAGCTGTTCTTTCAAGAGCAGTCCTCAAAACAGCTCTCTCAGCCCCAACATCCTCACAGGGTGTCTCTTGTGGTGAGGGGAAGGGGAAGGAATTTGTAAGCCGCTCTGAGACTCCCTTGGGTAGTGAAGGGCGGGGTATAAATCCAATCTCCTCCTCCTCCTCCTCCTCCTCTTCTTCTTTTGAGCCAGTTTGGTGTAGTGGTTAAGTGCACGGACTCTAATCTGGGAGAACTGGGTTTGATTTCCCACGCCTCCACTTGCACCTGCTGGATGACCTTGGGCAAGCCATAGTTCTGTCAGAGCTGTTCTTGAAAAAGAGCAGTTTCTGTCAGAGCTCTCTCAGCCCCACCTACCTCACAGGGTGTTTGTTGTGGGGAGGGGAAGGGAAAGGAAAGGAGTTTGTAAGCCACTCTGAGACTCCTTTGGGTAGTGAAGGGTGGGGTATAAATCCAATCTCCTCCTCCTCGTCGTCTTCTTCTAAAGAGCCAATTTGGTGTAGTGGTTAAGTGTGCGGACTCTAATCTGGGACAACCGGATTTGATTCCCCACTCCTCCGCTTGCACCTGCTGGATGACCTTGGGCGAACCATAGTTCTGTCAGGGCTGTTCTTGAAAAAGAGCAGTTTCTGTCAGAGCTCTCTCAGCCCCACCTGCCTCACAGGGTGTCTGTTGTGGGGAGGGGAAGGAAAGGGACTTTGTAAGCCGCTCTGAGATTCCTTTGGGTAGTGAAGGGCAGGGTATAAATCCAATCTCTTCTTCTTCTCACTTTCAAAAGCTCATACCCCCCAAAATCCTGTGGGTCTCTAAGGTGCTTCTGGATTCAAATCTAGCTCCCTACAGCTTGGCTCACTTACTTGAGTCAACTGGAACCTCTTTTGCTTGCACCTGCTCTGTTGCCAGTGGGCTGAGCTGCGATTTTCCCTTCCCGGGTTCAGAAGCCTCAGACGAGCGCACGTGCCGTGATATAGGCCGTGGTCACGTGTGGCTCTCCCCGCGGGGGTTTTGTGCTTTGGGCCGCCCAGAGACGGTGCCTTGGAATAGGGAGGGAACTCTGCCAAGCCGGTCGGTAAACAGGAAGGCAGGTCAGCTCTCTGGCTCCGGCTGCCCCCCTGAACTGATGCTTTCCTCCCCCCGGAGTCCCTCTCCTGAAACGTTCGGCCCCCAGATCCGGCCAGCTGTTCCCCCTGGGACACGCTGGAAGACAAGAAGGCAGTGTTCAGGCGCCAGGGCATCGCTGGGCTTTCCTCCGCTTCTCCCGGCTTGGAAGAGAAATGAGCACAGAGCGCAGACGGAAGCGCACTGCCTTCCCCCCCCCCCGCGGCCGCCAGCCATCTGTCAGGTGCGGAGACTGGGAAGCGTTCTGCACTGTTCCCTGCAGGCCTCAGTGGGCTACGGAGCAGGATGAGACCCTTCCCACTCAGTTCTCAGCGGCAGAGGCTCCCAGGCCTAGGTTGCAAGCAGGAGGGAGCAGTTTGCATCGGCCGCTGTCGGAGGGGGCAGGCTTTGGGGTTCGGTTCCGGTGGCTTGGCTTCTCCGGCCCGTGGGTCCCAGGCTGTGTTCCTGCTAAGCTGAGTTAGTGCGAGCTAGCTCACTGTTTTTTTAGCCTCCAGCTCACAGATTTTTTTGCCTCAGCTCAGGAAGGATGGCTCCGGAGCAGAGTAATGGATGCAGTACCCAAATTGCTCGCTCACAGCTTTAACGCCAGGAGCTCGCAAAGTAGGATTTTGGCTCGCAAGACTCCACAGCTTAGAGGGAGCATTGGTCCCAGGCCGCCTGGAGAGGTTTGGGGGCCGATCTCAGCTCGCCTGCCCCATGAAACCAAGGCTGGTACTTCCCCAGTGGCTGGGTGCAGCAGGGTTGCCCCACGACACTCCCCATAACAGGGCGCATCTTTGTGGCACGCAGGGTGCGTGGCTGCATAGTGGCGGCATGCATGGGACTCATGCAGTTGGTGGGAAATGAGCATCCCTTTTGGCCCCAGGCTGATTTTATTGGGCCCCAGCTGCTGGTGTGACCTTGGGTCAGTCACAAGTTCTCTCAGAGCTGCTCTCTCAAGAGCAGTCTTTGAAAGAGCTCTCTCAGCCCCCACCTGCCTCACAGGGTGTCTGTCTATTGTGGGGAGGGGAAGGGAAAGGAGATTGTAAGCCGCTCTGAGACTCCTTTGGGTAGTGCAGGGCAGGGTATAAGTCCAATCTTCCTTCCTTCCTTCCTTCCTGTTTGTTGTAGTGGTTAGTAGTGCAGACTAAAACCTAGGAGAACCGGCTTTGATTCTTCACTCCTCCGCATGCAGCTGCCGGTGTGACCTTGGGTCAGTCACAAGTTCTCTCAGAGCCGTTATCTCACAAGCAGTCCTTGAAAGAGCTCTCTCAGCCCCTCCTGCCTCACAGGTGTCTGTGTGTTGTGGGGAGGGGAAGGGAAAGGAGATTGTCAGCCGCTCTAAGACTCCTTTGTGTAGTGCAGGGTGGGGTATAAGTCCAATCTTCCTTCCTTCCTTCCTTCCTTCCTTCCTTCCTTCCTTCCTTCCTTCCTTCCTTCCTGTTTGTTGTAGTGGTTAGTAGAGCAGACTCTAATCTGGGAGAACTGGGTTTGATTCCCCATTCCTCCACCATGCAGCTGCTGGTGTGATCTTGGGTCACTCACAAGTTCTCTCAGAGCTGTTCTCTCACGAGCAGTCCTTGAAAGAGCTCTCTCAGCTCCTCCTGCCTCACAGGGTGTCTGTGTGTTGTGGGGAGGGGAAGGGAAAGGAGATTGTCAGCCGCTCTAAGACTCCTTTGTGTAGTGCAGGGCGGGGTATAAGTCCAATCTTCCTTCCTTCCTTCCTTCCTTCCTGTTTGTTGCAGTGGTGAGTAGCACAGACTCTAATCTGGGAGAACCGGCTTTGATTCTCCACTCCTCCACATGCAGCTGCTGGTGTGACCTTGGGTCAGTCACAAGTTCTCTCAGAGCTGTTCTCTCAGAAGCAGTTCTCGAAAGAGCTCTCTCAGCCCCACCTACCTCACAGGGTGTCTGTCTGTTGTGGGGAGGGGAAGGGAAAGGAGATTGTGAGCTGCTTTGAGACTCCTTCTGGTAGTGAAGGGCGGGGTATAAGTCCAGTCTCCCTCCTACCCGTTGTCCCTTCTACAACCTTCCATGCTACAAAAATTCCTTCCTTCCTTCCTTCGTTCCTTCCCAATAGGGATCCAAAGCGGCTTACATGATTCTCTCCTCCACCACTGTATACTCACAACAACCCTTTGGGGTAGGTTAGGCTGAAAGTATGGCCCAAGGCTGCCCAGTGAACTTTCACGGCTGGGTGGGGGGGCTTGCACCTGGGTCTCCTAGAGCCGAGTCTGACCCTTGGAGCCCCACAGCCACACCATTAGGGAACGGGTGCTGAAGGGGCGGAGGTGAAATTCTGCTCCAGGGTAAACTTGAGTTCTGCACCGAGAAGGTCTCAATTCCGTTAAGCATCGGCAGTTAACGTGTACAGTTCAGTAGATTTGCTTGCTCTGTGTAATTCGTTTTGCGTTTGCGGATGACGAGCAGGGCGGAGTGACACCGGGCTCTGAAACCCAGTTCTCTAGAAATCTTGTTCCTCTTCCATCCGGCTTCCAGAGAAATCACCCACACGTTTTAGATCCTGTCTCTGCCACGCAGAAGGGCTAGGAATTCGCTCGCTTCCTGTTGACTTCCCCCCCGCCCCCCGAAAAACAAAGGCAGACGGATTGCTCAGGAGCAAAGAATTCGTGTGCGGCCGCCCAGGTGCCCAAGCAAAATCCAAAAATCCCCCGACAATCTCCATAACACCTTTTATGGGTGGTGGAATGGGCCATCAAGTAGGGGGTAACTTCCAGCGATCTCATAGGCTTTTCTAGGGAAGAGGTGAAGTGAGTCATTTTACCCTTGCCTGCCCCCTGTGTAGCAACTCTGGACTTCCTCAGAGGTCTCCCATCCAAATACTGACGTGGGCCGACCCTGCTTAGCTTCCAAGATCTAATGAGATCAGGTGAGCCGGGGCCATTTTTAAATGTAAAAAGGCAAAGGTTTCCCTTGCTCGAAAGTCAGTCGAATCTGACTCTAGGGATATGGTGCTTACCTCCATTTCCCAGCCGAAGAACCAGGGCTGTCCAAAGATGTTACCATGGTCATGTGGCCGACATAACTAGACACCAAGGCGCACGGGACGCTGTTAACCTTCCCACCGAAGCGGTGCCTATTTCTCTACTTGCAATTTCTTGCTTTCGAACCGCTAGGTTGGCAGCAGCTGGGGCCGGAGACGGGAGCTCACTCTGTCACACGGCACTCGGGTCTCGAACTGCCAAGCTACAGATCTTCCGGTCTGCAGCTCAGTGTCTTAATCACTTGAGCCACCGCAGCCCCTTGCCATTTTTATGCCATTTTTAGGACCAGCCAAATGACACAGAATGGCGTGGGAGCCGTCGAGTTCACAGAAAACCTTCAGCAGACTGGATGTTATAGAAAAACATATGGAGCAGAGGTCCATCAGGGGCTATTAGCCACAAGGTATAGACAGGAACTCTCAGTCTGGGGCAGGTGATGCCCTCTATTCTTGGTGCTGGAGGGGGCAGCAGTGGGAGAGCTTCTAGGTGCCCTGGCCCCACTGCTGGACCTCCTGAGGGCACCTGGTATTTCTGGCCACTGCGTGACACAGAGTGTTGGACTGGATGGGCCGTTGGCCTGATCCCACATTGGCTTCTCTTAGGTTCTTATGTCTGGGGCAAGTGATGCTCTGTATTCTTGGTACTTGGGAGGGGGTCAACAGTGGGAGGGCTTCAAGTGTCCTGGCCCCACTGCTGGACCTCCTGATGGCACCTGGTATTTTTGGCCACTGTGTGACACAGAATGTTGGACTAGATGGGCCATTGGCCTGATCCAACATTGGGTTCTCTTAGGTTCTTAAGAGCAGAGGTCCATCATTGGCTGTTAGCCACAAGATATAGATGGAACATTCTGTCGGGGGCAGGTGATGCTCTGTATTCTTGGTGTTTGGGGGGGGTCAAGAGGACTTCTAGTGTCCTGGCCCCACTGGTGGACCTCCTGATGGCCCCTGGTATATTTTGGCCTCTGTGTGACACAGCGTGTTGGACTGGATGGGCCACTGGCCTGATCCAACACTGGCTCCTCTTATGTTCTTAGAAAAATGTCTTAGAAGAAGGAAGCCTGCGTTTCATACCAAGTTCTGCCCTAAGGCATCGCTGCAGATTTCACAGAGACCTCGGTGTCATGTTTTAGCTGGGGGAATCGGGGAAGCCCCAACTGGAAAGTGCTGTCAAGTCGTATCCAGCCTGTGGGGTTCCCGTGGGGTTTTCAAGGCAAGAGATGAACAGAAGCGGTCTGCCATCGCCCCCTCTGCAGAGCCACCCTGGACTTGGTGTTCTCCCATCCAAGTGCTAACCAGGGTCGGTCCTGCTTAGCTTAGCTGAAATCAGGCCAGCGTCGGCTATGCAGGTTAGGGCAGAAAATGTTCAGATGTTGGTTTGCTGTCGCCTGCCTCTGCGGAGTGACCCTGGGCTTCCCTGCTGGTCTCCCATCCAAGTCCTAACCGGGGCCGACCCTGCTTAGCTTCAGAGATCGGACGGGATCCGGCTCGCCTGGGCGAGTCCAGGTCAGGGCAAGAGATGAACAGGAGAGATTTGCCATGGCCCGCCTCTGCATAGCAGCTCCGGGCTTCCTTGGACTCCCATCCAAGTGTTTTGTTGTTGTTGTAAAGTTGCACAGTCGAGTCCGACTCTTCGCGACCCCTTGGACCACATCACGCCAGGCCCTCCTGTCTTCCGTCGTGCTCTGGAGTTTGCTGAATTTCATGTTCGTTGCCTCGATGACACTGTCTAACCATCTCGTCCTTTGCCGTCCCCTTCTTCTTTGGCCTTCAGTCTTTCCCAGCGTCAGGGTCTTCTCCAGTGAGGGCTCCCTTCTCATTCGGTGGCCAAAGTATTTGAGCTTCAGCTTCAGTCTCTGGCCTTCCAGGAAAGTCAGGGTTGATTTCTTTTAGGATGGAATGATTCGATCTCCTGGCAGTCCAAGGGACTCTCAAGAGTCTTCTCTCAAGAGATTATTTACAGAGCCCAAATACGGAGGGGGAAACTACCTTGCTGGGTTGGAACGAAGGTCCATCTATAGGCCGTTTCCACAATTGGGCCAGTTAGATGCTACTAGATGGCCCACGTGGAGGTCCTGCCCTCACATCTGGCGTTCAGAGATAATGCGTTCTAACCATCTCATCCTTTGCCGTCCCCTTCTTCTTTGACCTTCAGTCTTTCCCAGCGTCAGGGTCTTCTCCGGGGACTGCTCTGGAGGTGGTGGCAGCTACAAGCATGGGCAGTTTCAAGAGGGAATTAGATAAACATATGGAGCAGAGGTCCATCAGTGGCTATTAGCCACAGGGTATAGATGGGAGCTCTCAGTCTGGGGCAGGTGATGCACTCTGTTCTTGGTGCTGGAGAGGGCTTCTGGTGTCCTGGCCCCACTGCTGGACCTCCTGATGGCACCTGGTATATTTTGGCCGCTGTGTGATAGAGTGTTGGACTAGATGGGCCATTGGCCTGGTTCAACATTGGCTTCTCTTATGTTCTTATGTTCTCATTGGGTGGCCAAAGTCTTTGAGCTTCAGCTTCAGTCTCTGGCCTTCCAGGGAACAGTCCGGGTTGATTTCTTTTAGGATTGACTGATTCGATCTCCTGGCAGTCCAAGGGACTTTTGAGAGTCTTCTCTCAAGAGATTGTTTACAGAGCCCAAACATGGAGGGGGAAAACTACCTTGCTGGGTTGGAACGAAGGTCCATCTATAGGCTGTTTCCACAATTGGGCCAGTTAGATGCTACTAGATGGCCCAAATGCAGGTCCCGCCCTCACATCCAGCGTTCAGAGATAACGCGTTCTAACCGTCTCATCCTTTGCCATCCCCTTCTTCTTTGACCTTCAAATACTAACCAGGGGCTAACCTTTCTTCGCTTCCAAGATCTGACGAGTTCAGGTTAGCTGGGGCCACCCAGACAAATGTACGCCTTGGTTCTCAGGTTCTCTGGCTTCATCAAATGCAGGATGTGGCCTGAGACAGTGGAAGGTTTGTGGCTTCTGGAGGACAAGCCAGAACTGTATGGGAACAGACAACGCAAGGCACCCCCGGGATGCAGGCCACGCCATCTTGGCCGCTGTCGACTTGCTGTTTGGTGTCGTGGTTAGGAGCGTGGACTCTAATCTGGGAGAACCGGGTTTGATTCCCCACTCCTCCCCTTGCACCTGCTGGATGACCTTGGGCAAGCCATAGTTCTGACAAGAGCTGTCCTTGAAAAAGAGCAGTTTCTGTCAGAGCTCTCTCAGCCCCACTGACCTCACAGGGTGTCTGTTGTGGGGAGGGGAAGGGGAAGGAGATTGGAAGCCGCTCTGAGACTCTGAGTGAAGCGCGGGGTATAAATCCAATCTCCTCCTTCTCCCCTCTCCCTCCCCCTCTTCTTCTTCTTCCTCTTCTTCTTCTTCTTCTTCTTCTTCTTCTTCTTCTTCTTCTTCTTCTTCTTCTTCGCTTCATTTATACCTCCCTGTTTCCCCTAACGGAGACCCCCCAAGTGTCTGACATCCTCCTCCCCTCTTTCATTTTACCCCGACAACAACCCTGCGAGGTAGGTTAGGCTGAGAGTGCGCGACTGGCCCAAGGTCACCCGGCAGGCTTCCGCAGCAGAGTAGAGCGGGGCCGAGAGAGAGCTTCTGCTCGAGGACTGCCACTTGAGGAGAACAGCCCTGAGAGAACCTGTGACTGACTCGAGGGCCGAGGTCACACCAGCAGCCGCATGTGGAGGAGGAGTGTGGGAATCGAACCTGGTTCTCCCAGATCTGAGTCTGCGCTCTTAACCACTACACCAAACTGGCTATTGGAGAGGCGAGACGTGTTCCGAAGGACCTGGAGGTGGATCTGGCATCCTTCCTGTCGACGCACTTGAATTGTGTTGGCCCTACGAACACTGGACATGGAGTTTGCACTGAACCCCCCAGCTTTCAGTCTTCACTGTAGGGTCACCAGGCTCCAGGTGCGAGCTGGGATTCTCCAGGAATTGCAACTGATCTCCAGACGACAGAGATGTCTTCCCCTGGAGAAAACGGCTGCTGTGGAGTGTGTGGCATTATCCCCCACTAAAGTCCCTCCCTTTCTCAAATGGCATCCTCTCCAGGCTCCACCCCCAAATCTCCAGGTATTTTCCCAAGCAGGAGTTGGCAACCCTGCCAACATCATGGAAAATTCATATTTCCAGCCTATGTGAAAAAGGAGGAGGAGGAGGAGGAGATTGGATTTATACCCCGCCCTTCACTCCCCGAAGAAGTCACAGAACAGCTTCCAATCTCCTTTCCCTTCTCATCCCTGCAACAGACACCCTGTGCGGGTAGATGGGGTTGAGAGAGCTCTTTTGAGGACTGCTCCTGAGAGAACAGCTCTGAGAGAACTTGTTTTTTTTTTAAAAAAATAGATCTATTTATCATTTTTCCATTACAAAGAGAATAAATACAGAAAAGGGTAAAACAGTGCTATCAGAAGTACATATGGGAGTTCATTTGGCCATTTTTTTCAATCCAATTATACACTTTTTGCCATCTTTTCTGAAACATTTTCTTGTCTTTTCCCGAAAGAATCTTGTGACTGACCCAAGGTCACACCGGCAGCTGCATGTGGAGGCAGAGGAGGAGTGGGGAATAAAAACCCAGTTCTCCCGGATTGGAGTCCACGCTTCCAGCCACTGCACCAAACTGGCTCTCGGTTTGTGCTTCGTGCGTGAACGAAAACCGTGCTTTCCTGCAAAGAAAAGCAACCTGGTGTCCCCGCCCTGGTCTGTCTAGCGTGCTTTAAGTCAGGCTCACGCAGAGGGATAGACGTCTCTGGCCGGAGCGAAGGAGTGGAGGTGCTGGAGCAGCTATTTGAAATCCCCAGCCAGAGGCCGACAGGAAGTCGCCTCTCCAGCCCGCAGTTAAATCTGACCTCTTGGCAGGCGGTCAAGAAAGCGTTCCCTGCGAATACCATAGAGTCTCTGTTCCAGCCTAGCGGGCAGGCGAGGGAGTGATTCCCTGGGGACTGAAGGGGGAGAGGAAAGGGGAGGAGAGGATACGCCAGCAGACACACACACAGGCTTCCAGACAGACAGATCCCACGCTTGCTGCGGTGGAAAGTGGCATCGTCCCTCTGCTCCGGCCCCAGCTGCAGAGAAGATTCCCCGAAACCCTGGACCTGGCAGGGATTATTATTATTATTATTCTACAGTTCGGCCCTGGAAGGCCGGTGGCTTTGCCTTCGGACGGCTCTGCTTTCTCCTTTTCTCGTTTGGAAGGGCAAATTGAGATTCCAGGCGGGCCGCGAGGCAGCTGGGGGATTCTCGGGTTTGCCGTGGGTTCTGCCGCCGCCTGGCTTTCCCGAGAGTTCTCAGCGGCATGGAGCAAGTTGAACGTCAAGCTGTCGGACAGAGTGACGAGCGGCCGCCTGGGACCCCGACCGGGGACACGTCAACTAGGATGTCTCTCACGCCCGCGGCTTTGAGATCCCCGTCTCCGTGTGTGTGTGCGGCGTTTCCCGAAGAGCCCCCGGAATTTGGCTTCCTGGACTCCTCGATGGGTCGCCTGTCCCCCCACCGACGTGCTTGGAAGCAACGCTGGTCACGTGGCTCAGCCCCGGAACACTGGTGGTTTTTGGTGCCGGTGGTCAGTGGCGGTAACTGGTTTCCGTGAAGTACCCCTTACCCCGTTTTGCGGGTCCCTTGTCCGGAAGGTGCATCCACTGGATCCAGGGGACTGACCTCTTCGTAGCAGAGATGCCGCGCTTTGAGGCTTGGAGGCGTTCCTTCCCGTTTCTGGCCCGCTTCCGCGTCTACACGGTAAGAGAGGATGGTTTCTGTCTCCACTGGAACCCGGGGAACCAGAGTGATTCTTTCCAGGACGTCTCCCGTAAACAAATCTGCCTTCCGGTTATGCATGTGGCTTGTCTTGGCTTCTCTGGGGTCTTCTCGAAACTCTTTTCTCCGCAGACTCCTTGCAGAAGCGCACCAATTTGATGTAGTGGTTAGGAGCGTGGACTCTAATCTGGGAGAACCGGGTTTGATTCCCCACTCTTCCTCCACATGCAGCTGCTGGTGTGACCTTGGGTCAGTCACAAGTTCTTTCAGAGCTGTTCTCTCGGGAGCAGTTCTCGAGAGAGCTCTCTCAGCCCCACCTACCTCACAGGGTGTCTGTTGTGGGGAGGGGAAGGGAAAGGGAATGTAAGCTGCTCTGAGACTCCTTTGGGTAGTGAAGGGCGGGGTATAAATCCAATCTCCTTCTCCTCCTCCTCTTCTTCTTTCCTCCTCCTTCTCCTCCTCCTCCTCTGCTTGCAGTGGGGCACACACTTGGCATGCTTTTGCGCACTAAGGCACGCCTCCTCCGGCACTTTCACAGGTAGCCCCTGTCGGTCTGCCGTAACGGGTAGATTCGAATCCAGGAGCACCTTCACGATTATCGGAGTATGAGCTTTCACGAGTCAAAAGCCCCCTTCATCAATGCACACTGTACCTCTGCATCCCGAGTTCCTTCTTAGCGACCACCCCTACTGACTTCTGACTTGGGATATAAGGACTCAGAGATCTCCATTCCTGCTTGTATCTGACGAAGTGAGCTTTGCCTCTCGAAAGTTCATACCCTGAAAATCTGGTCGGTCTCGAAAGTGCTCCTGGACTCAGATATAGCTGCTCCTCCCGTAGTGTAGATCAGTAGATAGCGGGTTTGAAATCGAACAGGGGAGTCCTCGGTTCCGGATTCCGTTCATGCCGGGGATACGGGTTTTGGATCGCTTTTCCAGCTGTTGGGCCCATGTTTCTCATCTGTTCCAGGGGAATCCTTGTGACCCTGATTCACTGGAATCCAGAGACAAACGGTTGTTAGACACGCTCCCTTTCACCCTTCTCGTTCGCTGGAATCTTGCGTTTCATTCCCCTATTTAATGTCCGTGTTTTCAGGCGGTGGCCACGACTCAGTGGAAGAGCGTCTGCCTTGTGTGCAGAAAGTTCTAGGGTTCAATCCCCACCTTCTCCAATTAAAAGGATCAGGCCATGGGTGACGGGAAAGACCTCAGCCTGAGAGCCTGGAGGGCGGCTGCCAGTCTGAGTAGACAATACTGACCTTGACGGACCGCGAGCCTGAGTCAGTCTAAGGCAGCTTCGTGCGTTTCATGCTGAACAAGTAATCTTTGCAGTAATAATAACAATTCCGCCTGTATCTTGCACTTTGGGGGCTCGGTGTAAATTGTCTTGCTTTTATGTCCTACAACAGCCCTGTGAGGTAGGTTAATGGTGGTATCCCTGCATTGCACACCTTAAAAAGGATATTATACGCTTTGGAAAACTATGCAGAAAAGGGCAACTAGAATGATCAAAGGGTTGGAGAACTTTCCTTATGAGGAAAGGTTGAGGCGCTTGGGGCTCTTTAGCTTGGAGAAACGGCGGCTGAGGGGTGACATGATCGAGGTTTATAAGATTATGCATGGGATAGAGCACGCAGAGATAGAAGTCCTTTTCTCCCTTTCTCACAATACAAGAACTCAAGTGGGCACTCCATGAAATTGCTGAGCAGTTGGGTTAGAACAGATAAAAGGAAGTCCTTCTTCACCCAAAGAGTGATTAACACATGGAATTCACTGCCAGAGGCGGTGGCGGTGGCTACAAGCATGGACGGCTTCAAGAGGGAATTAGATAAACATCTGGAGCAGAAGTCCATCAGTGGCTATTAGCCACAAGGTATAGATAGGGACTCTGGGGCAAGGGGTGCTCTGTATTCTTGGTGCCTGGGGGGGGCAGCAGTGGGAGGGCTTCTAGCGTCCTGGCCCCACTGGTGGACCTCCTGATGGCACCTGGTATTTTTGGCCACTGTGTGACACAGAGTCTTGGACTGGATGGGCCATTGGCCTGATCCAGCATTGTATCCTGACTCCGTCTTCTACCGTATCTGCCACCCCTCCCAATCTAGTATCATCTGCAGATTTAATCCTCATTCCCCTCTGTCCCTTCATCCAAATCACTGATAAAGATGTTGAACAAAACAGGTCCCAGATCCTTGGGGCACTCCACTTGGCACTCCCCTCCAAGCGGATGAGGAGAACCGTTCGCAAGTACGCTTCAGGTCCCCATATCCCCAAAAGGCCTCCTGGTCTTCCTCACTTGGCTGCAACCTTTTTATATTTTTAGCCTAAACTCCACTGCAAAGAATTTGCATTGTTGCTTTGCAGCTTAATGTGGGTGTAATCCGAGAAGACCGAGGCTAATGTTCTGGATTCACAGTCGGAGAAGGAGAAGGGGAGGCTGTGAGATGAAGCCGGGGGAGGGAAGGGATTCCCCGGGGGAAACCGAGGCGTGTTTTGATGGCAGATGCCCAAAGTTCTTCTTTTGCAGAATGTTTTCTTTTGTCAGTTGCGTCTTGGTAATTCTGGAGCCCTCTCGGGAGCTGTTGTTTCTTTACCAGGACCTGATCTTCAGCCTACGGGGCTCAACCTCCAAGTGTGTATAGGGGTGCTGATTCAGGGACATGCCCTTGGCTGCTGCACAAAGTCTGTGGCAGAGGAAGAATGGGGAAATGACTCCCTGAGCATGATTTGGAAAGAACACAGGAAGCCGCCTTATACTGAATGAGACCATCGGTCCATCAAGATCGGTATTGTCTACTCAGACTGGCAGCAGCTCTCCAGGGTCTTTCCCATCACCTCCTGCCTGGTCCTTTTAACTGGAGATGCCGGGGATCAAACCTGGGACGTCCTGCATGCCAGGCAGAGGTTCTTCCACTAGGGTCTTTCCCATCACCTCCTGCCTGGCCCTTTTATCTGGAGATGCTGGGGATTGAACCCGGGACCTTCTGCATGCCAGGCAGAGGTTCTTCCACTGAGCCACAGCCCCTCTTTACAGCTCTCCAGGGTCTAAAGCGGAGGTCTTTCCCATCACCTCCTGCCTGCTCCTTTTAACTGGAGAGGCCGGGGACTGAACCTGGGACCTCCTGCATGCCAGGCAGAGGTTCTTTCACTGAGCCACAGCCCCTTTCTACAGCTCCCCAGGGTCTCAGGCGGAAGTCTTCCGCATCACCTACTGCCCTGTCCTTTTTAACTGGAGATGCCGGGGACTGAACCTGGGACCTTCTGCATGCCAAGCAGAGGCTCTTCCACTGAGCCACAGCCCCTCTTTACAGCTCTCCAGGGTGTGAGACGGAGGTCTTTCACATCGCCTACTGCCTGGTCCTTTTAACTGGAGATGCCGGGGATTGAACCTGGGACCTTCTGCCTGCCAAGCAGATGCTCTTCCACTAAGCCATAGCCCCTCCTGAAGGGGCTACATCTGGAATCTGTTCCTCTCCAGCTATTTAATTACATTTATTCCTTCCCTTGATTTATCGTCTGCTTTTCTCCCTGAGAGACAGGGCAGATTTCCCAGTGTAAGTCAATACAGGCAACAAGACGGGACATCCAGTAAACAGTGCAATAGGATTTGGATTGCTGGAATCGGAAATGGAGCTGAAAGAAAACATAAGCTCTCATATGACGCATTCAGCTATGCAGTAGTTACATAGGAGGCAGTGCTCCCTCTAAGTTGAGTCAGTGTGAGCTAGCTCACAGCTTTTTAGCCTCCGGCGCTCGCATTTTTGTCTTAGCTCAGGAAGGAAGGCTCCGGAACAGACTAATTGATGTAGGAGCCAAATCGCTCACAGGCAACTTTAATGCCAGTCACTCACAAAGTAGGATTTTGGCTCACAAGACTCCGCAGTTTAGAGGGCGCGTTGATAGGAGGGGTTGCACTTCTAGTGACAGACAGCACATACTGTATGCTGTAGCATAATCCACAACCCTTATATCCCTTTGCCAAAGTGTCTTTGTGAAAGATTGCATTACACTAGGATACAACGAGGTATAAGATTCTTTTTCTTCGTCCTGAGCTCCATCTCTGGCTACTGATGAGAACAGTAAGGGAACTCTCAGTCTGGGGCAAGTGATGCTCTGTATTCTTGGTGCTTGGAGGGGGGCAACAGTGGGAGGGCTTCTGGTGTCCTGGCCCCACTGCTGGATCTCCTCATGGCACCTGGTCTTTTTGGCCACTGTGTGACACAGAGTGTTGGACTGGATGGGCCACTGGCCTGATCCAACATTGGCTTCTCTTATGTTCTTATGTTCTTAAGACCTTCTTCATCCAAAGAATGCCGAACACATGGAATTCACTGCCACAGGAGGTGGTGGCAGCTACCAACATTGGTGGCTTCAAGAGGGAATTGGATAAACATATGGAGCAGAGGTCCATCAGTGGCTATTAGCCACAGGGTATAGATAGGAGCTCTCGGTCTGAGGCAAGGGATGCTCTATATTCTTGGTGCTTAGGGGTGGGGGCAACAGTGGGAGGTCTTCTGGTGTCCTGGCCCCACTGCTGGACCTCCTGATGGCCCCTGGTATTTCTGGCCACTGTGTGACACAGAGTGTTGGACTAGATGGGCCATTGGCCTGATCCAGCATTGGCTTCTCTTTTGTTCTTATGGAAGTTATTTGGGCCCTTAAATTTATAAGGGGGCTGGAGAGCCAGTTTGGTGTAGTGGTTTAGTGCGCGGACTCTTATCTGGGAGAACCGGGTTTGATTCCCCACTCCTCCACTTGCACCTGCTGATGTGACCTTGGGTCAGTCACAAGCTCTGGCACAGCTGTTCTCTCAAGGACAGTTTCTGTCAGAAGTTCTCTCAGCCGCCCACCTACCTCCCAGGGTGTCTGTTGTGGGGAGGGGAAGGGAAAGGAGTTTGTCAGCCGCTCTGAGACACCTTTGGGCAGTGAAGGGCGGGGTATAAATCCAATCTCTTCTTCTTCTTCTCTTCTTCTCTTCTCCTTCTTCCAGTCCAGAGAGCCAAGGGGGGTAGGCTTTGTGTGGTTAGTGGAACTTCTAGGCCTTCCCGTCCAACCCTCCCAACACCACTGGAGAAACCAGCCTTCAGATTTAGGGAACTTCAGCATTACCCAGGGCAACTAGGGTGATCAGGGAGTTGGAGCCCCTTGCCTGTGAGGAAAGCGTCTGGGACTTTTCAGCTGAGAGAAAAGGGGACTAAAGGGGGACATGTGAGAAGAACGAGACGAAGAGGAGACTGGATTTATATCCCACACTTCACTAGCCGAAGGAGTCTCAGAGCGGCTTACAATCTCCTTTCCCTTCCCCTCCCCACAACAGACACCCCCTGTGAGGTAGGTGGGGCTGAGAGAGCTCTCTCAAGAACTGCTCCGGAGAGAACAGCTCTGAAAGAACCTGTAACTGACCCAAGGTCACACCAGCAGCTGCAAGTGGAGGAAGAGTGGGGAATCAAACCCGGTTTTCCCAGATCAGAGTCCACGCTCTTAACCACTACAACAAACTGGCTCTCAGGTCTATAAAATTATAAAATTATGCATGGAGTAGAGAGAGTTGACAAGAGGAACTTTTCCTCCTTCCAAAATACTAGAACTTGAAGGCGTCCAATGACGCTGATGGGCAGTAGGTTCAGGATGGACAAAAGGAAATATTTACACAGGAAGCGATTAAAATGTGGGATTCGCTGCCAGAGGATAGCGTGATGACCACAGGAATAAACCACTTTCAAAGGAGATTGGACAGGTTCACGGAGGATAAGTGTATCAATGCCTACTAGCCATGGTGACTGAGGGGAACCTCCACATTCAGAGGCACTAATCCTCTGAATCCCAGAGCCAGGAGGAAACATCGGGGGAAGGCCTCGGCCTCTTTGCCCTGTTGTTGGCCACTGTGTGAGACAAGATGCTGGATTAGATGGACCACTGGTCTGATCCAGCAGGGCTCTTGTGATGTTCTTATGAAGGCCTCAGCTTCTATGACCTGTTGTTGGCCGTCCAGAGGAACTGGCTGGCCACTGTGTGAGACAGGATGCTGGACTAGATGGACCCTCACTGGTCTGATTCAGCAGGGCTCTTCTGATGTTCTTATGAAGGCCTCAGCTTCTCTGCCCTGTTATTGGCTGTCCAGAGGAACTGGTTGGCCACTGTGTGAGACAGGATGCTGGATTAGGTGGACTGTTGGCCCGATCTAGCAGGTCTCTTCCGATGTTCTGATGTTCTTCCTCAGAGTGCCAACTCCTTAAGAGGGCAGCTGCATGTCAGGGGGATGGGTGGAATTCTTGACTAAGAAGGGAGCAGGCCTAGATCAATGGCAGAACACTTGCTTTGCATGCAGAAGATCTGAGTTCTAAATCCATAGCATCTTTTGGGCTCCCTCTACTGGAGATTCCCTGCCAGTCAGAGTGGAGAAAACCAGCGATCGTCTGTCTCGGTATGTAGCTGCAGCTTTGTGAATTCAGGAGCAGATGCTCTGAGGGCTTTTTAAATTATTTTTATTAGGAAGCATCGTCTTATCAATTCAGCTTCTTTATCCCCCTCTTCCTCCAGAGAATTCAAGACAGTATACAGGTTCCACGTTGCGCTTTCCCCCTTACCTTTGCAAGGACCCCGTGAGGCAGGTTAGGCGAAGGGTGGGGGGGACTAGGCCGAAGTTACTCCAGGAGCTTCATGGCCGCGGGTGGATTTGCACCTGGATCCCTCCACCAGAAGTAATAATTCAAAGTGAATTTCCTGGAAGATGTCCCACCTTCCGCTGCCGATCTTGCAGTATCGTGTGCGGCTATAGTACACTATTGTGCATTGTGGATCGTGTTTCTGTTTTGCATCGGGGCGTCCTGCTCCACGTCTGTCCTGCATCTCTAAGGAGTTTGGGGAGGTCTCCGTGGCTCTCTTCCCCTTGTCCATTTTATCCTCACAACAGCCCTGTGAGGTAAGTGAGGCTGAGCAAGAGTGGCCGGCACAAGGTCACCCGGTGAGCTTCCGTGGCACAGTTGGGGATTTGAACCGATCCTCATCTGGCACTTTCACCTGAGAAAGCTCACGTTCTCTCTTTATCTCCAGAGCCGTGGCGTTAAACCCTCATTTTTTTGCTGTGCGTCCATCCATCTTTCTCCTTTTTTAGAAGAAGAAGAAGAGATTGTATTTATGCCACGCCCTTCACTTCTCAAAGGAGTCTCAGAGCGGCTTACAAACACCATGGCCTGTTTGGTGTAGTGGTTAAGTGCGCAGACTCTAATCTGGGAGAACCAGGTTTGATTCCCCCACTCCTCCACTTGCACCTGGCTGGGTGACCTTGGGCAAGCCATAGTTCTGACAAGAGCTGTTCTTGAAAAAGAGCTGTTTCATTCAGAGCTCTCAGCCCCACCTGCCTCAGAGGGTGTCTGTTGTGGGGAGGGGAAGGGGAAGGAGTTTGTAAGCTGCTCTGAGACTGCACTTTGGGTAGTGAAGGGTGGGGTATCAATCCAATCTCCTCCTCTTCTTCTTCCCCCTCCCCACAGCAGACACCCTGTGAGGTAGGTGGGGCTGAGAGAGCTCCGGCAGAAACTGCTTTTTTTCAGGGACAGCTCTTGTCAGAACTATGGCTTGCCCAAGGTCATCCAGCCAAGTGCAAGTGGAGGAGTGGGGAATCAAACCCGGTTCTCCCAGATTAGAGGCCACGCACTTAAGCACTACACCACTACACCCCACGACAGAGAAGCCAGTGTTGGATCAGGCCAGTGGCCCATCCAGTCCAACACTCTGTCACACAGTGGCCACAAATACCAGGGGCCATCAGGAGGTCCAGCAGTGGGGCCAGGACACTAGAAGCCCTCCCACTGTTGAAC
Organism: Gekko gecko; assembly: GCA_029375565.1. Classification (NCBI taxonomy): domain Eukaryota; kingdom Metazoa; phylum Chordata; class Lepidosauria; order Squamata; family Gekkonidae; genus Gekko; species Gekko gecko. The sequence continues at coordinate 1,086,596 of JAPDNY010000005.1, forward strand.
CCCCCCAAGCACCAAGAATACAGAGCATCACTCGCCCCAGAGTCCCTATCTATCCCTTGTGGCTAATAGCCACTGATGGACCTCTGCTCCAGATATTTATCTAACTCCCTCTTGAAGCCATCCCTGCTTCGTTGCAACTTGATGACACTTTCCCCTGACCTGGATGGCCCTGGGCTAACCCGGTTTCATCAGATCTCAGAAGCTAAGCAGGGTCAGCCCTGGTTAATATTTGGATTGGGAGACCAGCAAGGAAGTCCAGGGTTGCTACGCAGAGGCAGGCAACGATTAGTCTCTTGCCTTGAAAACCCTATGTGGTCACTATAAGTCAGCTTGATCGAACAGCACTTTCCCCCGCAGGAAGGGCTGCATTGGTGCTTAGTTCTTGTGGCCATTTTGGACATGCCCAAGGAAATGCTGATGGCCACTTTGGGGTCAGGAGGCAATTGTTCTCCAGTTCAGTTTGGCCGAGGATCCCGGAGGGTTTTCTTCTGGGCATGGAGCAGGGCTCAGTGGGGGTGTGAAGGGGGGAGGTATTTGTGAATTTCCTGCATTGTGTAGGGGGGTTGGACTAGATGACCCTGGGGGTTCCCTTCCAGCTCTATGATTCTGTGACCTAGATAGCCCAGGCTAGCCCAAACTTGTCAGATCTTGGAAGCTAAGCAGGTTCGGCAGTCGCTAGTACTTGGATGGGAGACCTCCAAGATAGTCCAAGATCAGTTCAGTTCAGTCCACCTTTGTTGGCATAGTAAAAGTTAAAGGTTTCCCTTGCTTGAAAGCCAGTCGAATCCGACTCTAGGGTTGTAGTGCTTATCTCTGTTTCCAAGCCGAAGAGCCAGCGCTGTCCGAAGACATTTCTGTGGTAATGTGGCCGGCATGACTAGACGCCAAGGTGCACAGAACGCTGTTACCTTCCCACCAAAGCGGTACCTATTTATCTACTTGCAGTTTCTTGGTTTCGAACTGCTAGGTTGGCAGGAGCTGAGGCCAGAGACGGGAGCTCACTCCGTCATGCGGCGCTTGGGTCTCGAACTGTTGAGCTACCGACCTTCCAGCCTGCCATTCAGCATCTTAACCACTTGAGCCACCGCAGTTCCTTTTATTGGCATAAAAGACCTTAAAAGCAGATTACTATAAAAAGAAATATACACTTGAAACCATAAATACCATACATACAGAGCATAGCGTAGCATGAAACAATTGCTCATTGGAAGTTTTCCCGACGTAGCTTTATCGCTGATTGTAAAAACATGGCTACGTTCATTGATATTTCCAGAACAGCGTCATTTAAAAGACGGCGCACTTTTACAGCGTCAGGAAGGTTTGTCATGTTGGCTAAGACAGGATTTAGATATCTGGAACGTGAAACCACATAAAATTGACAGTGCAAACAAAAATGGGAGACAGTTTCAGGGCATCCAGAGTTTGCAGTGGCAAAGTCTGTCCGCATATACCATGTTATTATATCTCCCTTGCAAGATTGCTGATGGTCATTACATTGAAACTTGCTAGAGAGAACGCTTTGTGCTGTTGCGGTGCTTGTAGACCAGATAGGTATGGGGCCATTCAGCCTACCGTAAGGGGCATCTCAAAGTTCGGGATCACTGTACAAAGGCAGGAGGTGGCAAGCCAGCTCTGTTGGTCTCACGCTTTGAAAACCCTACAAGGTTACCCTAAGCTGCGACTCAAAGGCACTTCCCACCACCAGGAGTCGTTATCAAGGGTAGGGATGGCGAACGTTATTTCCAGCCTCCTTGAAAAAACACAAAAGCCTGTAAAATGTTCCCGGAGGTCTCCGGGACAGCCGGGGACTCCTTGTTCCTGCAGACAGTGTTTCATTATCTCAGCACCGCGCCACTTCGAGAGGCAGACGTGTGTGTGTGTTCATTGTCTCGAGGAGCGCTTGATCTTGGTGCGCCGGCGTTTGCGGGGAACAAGCATTCGGGACAGGAGGGCTCCGTTCAGTGTTCCCTCTAAGCTGTGGCGTCTTGTGAGCAAAAATTCAACTTTGTGAGCTACTAGCGTTAAAGTTGTGAGCGAGCCATTTGGCTACTGCATAAATTAGTTTGCTCTGGAGCCCTCCTTCCTGAGCTAAGGCAAAAATGGGTGAGCCGGAGGCTAAAGAACTGTGAGCTAGCTCACACTAACTCAGCTTAGAGGGAACAGTGGCTCCGTTCCGCCAGTGGGCCAAGTAGGAGCAACTGAGGCTGTAAGCCAGGCAATCGGCATTTCGAAATCGAGCCCAGATGTTTAATGGGGAGGGGGATTAGCCAACCCGCCGACGGCAAGCCAAGGATAAAAAAATGCAATTCTTCCTTTCTCAGCTGGCAAATCAAGACCAGCTGCCCTCTTCTTCTTCTTCTTCTTCTTCTTCTTCTTCTTCTTCTTCTTCTTCTTCTTCTTCTTTAACAAGGTTCGTGGCCAGGGAAAGTGTTCCACAAAATAATTATTTCATTAGTCAAACCGGTGAACATGCATTGGGCTGCCTTATATTTATTTATATATATGGGGAGGGGAAGGGAAGGAGTTTGTAGCCGCTCTGAGACGCCTCTGGGTAGTGAAGGGCGGGGTATCCAATCTCTTCTTCTTCTTCTTCTACCTCACAGGGTGTCTGTTGTGGGGAGGGGAAGGGAAGGGAGTTTGTAAGCTGCTCTGAGACTCCTTTGGGCAGTGAAGGACGGGGTATAAATCCAATCTCTTCTCTTCTTCTTTTACCTCACAGGGTGTCTGTTGTGGGGAGGGGAAGGGAAAGGAGTTTGTATGCCGCTCTGAGACGCCTTTGGGTAGTGAAGGGCGGGGTATAAATCCAATCTCTTCTTCTTCTTCTTCTACCTCACAGGGTGCCTGTTCTGGGGAGGGGAAGGGAAAGGAGATTGTCAGCCGCTCTGAGACACCTTCGGGTAGTGAAGGGCAGGGTATAAATCTAATCTCTTCTTCTTCTTCTACCTCACAGGGTGCCTGTTGTGGGGAGGGGAAGGGAAAGGAGTTTGTAAGCCGCTCTGAGACACCTTTGGGCAGTGAAGGGAGGGGTATAAATCCAATCTATTATTATTATTATTATTATTATTATTATTATTATTATTATTATTATTATTATTATTATTATGTATTATTATTAGTATTATTAGATTTTTTAGTTGCTGCTCACCTGAGTGATCTTGTGGCAATTTGCAACATTAACTGATAAGGTAAAAACAACATGAAAGCAAATAACAAATGAAGAAGAGGAGGAGGAGGAGGAGATTGGATTTATACCCTGCTCTTCACTCGGAACATAAGAACATAAGAACATAAGAGAAGCCAATGTTGGATCAGGCCAATGGCCCATCTAGTCCAACACTCTGTCACACAGCGGCCAAAATATACCAGGTGCCATCAGGAGGTCCAGCAGTGGGGCCAGGACACTAGAGTCTCAGAGCGGCTTACAAACTCCTTTCCCTTCCCCTCCCCACAACAGACACCCCGTGATGTGGGTGGGGCTGAGAGAGCTCTTTCGAGAACTGCCCATGAGAGAACAGCTCTGACAGAACTATGGCTTGCCCAGGGTCATCCAGCAGGTGCAAGTGGAGGAGTGGGGAATCAAACCCGGTTCTCCCGGATTAGTTCGCTCTGGAGCCATCCTTCCCGAGCGAAGACAAAGATGTTCAAGCCGGAGGGAACACTGGTTGTCAGGCTCAGAGGGAACAATAGTTGTCAGGATTATCTACTAATGCGGAGTGTTTTTGCATTACGACATGGCTTAGCGAACGCTAACTGGAGACAGTGCAGGGCAGAGGTCTTTTCATCCTTTCTCCAACTCCCCGCCCCCCACCCGGTCGAGGCCTCACCAACCTCCCTGGCCCCCGACTCTATTCTCCGCTTGTTCTCGGTAACCCCGAACCCTTCCAGATGGCCGGTGCGGCGTTCCAAAAGGCGCAGCTGTAATCTCCCCCCCCTGAAGTGCGTTGGCAATCCAGAAAGTCCCGTCTCTGCCAAAAGTCTTGATTTCCCATCGCTGCCGGTATCGGGGTCTCCCCGATGCGGAATCCAGACGCCTTTTTGGCACAGCCGTTTCCGTCCCCGACCTCGTCGCCTGGCAGCCTCTGGGTGAGCGGGATTCTAATGTGGGCCCCTTTGGAGGGAGAACAGAAGCGTCTCTGTCACCCACACGAGTCTCCGGGATGCTGGGATGTGGGCCAGGAGATCCATTACTGTCAATTAGACAGCGCTGGGGGCTTGGGAGGATCGGCGGCCTCCTGGGTATGGCGAGGGGGGGCCGCCTGCCTCCATTTCGCTCCCGCGCCTGTGACCCCAGAGCCCTGGCCGGCAGGGAAAGGAGACGCCAGAAGAGCATCCACTCTAACAGAAGCAGTGGTTGCAAGGAGCTCCAGAGAGCCAGCATCAAAGTAGTTTTGGTTCCTCTGCTTGGCTATTCGGTCTGCCCACCCCCACCCCCCCAGACTGAACCGCACTCTGTTTAAACTATTTCCTTGCGCAAGAACATTGTCTTTACGGCTCCCTCTGCACTCCTGAAAATCAAGTTTTTTAAAAAAAAACTCACTGGGAGCCTGGGGAAGCAGTTAGAGCAGGCTTCCCCAACGTGGTGCCCCTGGGTGCCCTAGCAGCTGCCGACACCTTTCCTGGTGCCTGCCAAGGGCTTTTAGAAAACAGGTGGGGCTTTCAGAGCTAGTTTGGTGTAGTGGTTACGTACACAGACTCTGATCTGGGAGAACCGGGTTTGATTCCCCACTCCTCCACTTGCAGCTGCTGGATGACCTTGGGCAAGCCATTGTTCTGACAAGAGCTGTCCTTGAAAGGGCAGTTCTCTCAGAGCTCTCTCAGCCCCACCTATCTCACAGGGTGTCTGTTGTGGGGAGGGGAAGGGTAAGGAGATGGTAAGCCGCTCTTGGACTGCAAGTGAAGGGCAGGGTATAAATCCAATCTCTTCTTCTTCTTCTTCTTCTTTTTCTTCTTCTTCTTCTTCTCCTCAACTTCCTGACTACCCTTCAAGCCCCCACCTTCTTCTGTTTGGGCATATCAAGAGTCTGAGGAACATCCAGTTTCCATAAGACCCTACAGTTACCATAAGAACAAATTCAGATGCTTTCCTGCCCTCTGTGAATATAGTTTCAGAAGGAAGCCGTGTTGGTTGGCATTAGAAGTCCAGCAGCACCTTAGAGATTGTGAAGAAATGCATTTTTTTCCTGGGAGATATGAGCTGAGCAAAACCTCCACTGTGCGTTTTAAAAGTTTTTCCCCGGCAGGCAGCGGGGAGGGGGGGAGTCAGTGCAATTGGTTTCCAGCTTACCCTCATACAAATGCTAAATAGATCTAGCAGGAGTGATCATGAGTCAGCTCTCCTTCTCCAAACAGGGAACAGAGATTTGGAGGTGTTAGATGCTAGAGAGTCTTCAGGAAAGAGATTCCTGGAGCTCTCCAAGAAAAGCCTCTTTGACCTGGTGTGACCAGATCAGTGGGCGGAGAAACAGATGTGATTAAAAAAACTCCTCACAGCAGGAAGGAGGTCTCCCTTTCCATGGGTGCTGAGTCCCTGAGCGCGCACAGACTGCTCCACTGGGAAGACAGCCATTTGACGGTGTGCTCACCTGTTAAATCGGCTCGAGGGCTGGATGTAAAACTCCTGCAGGCTAGATGTGAGCTCCAGGCAGCTCCATAGTTAGGAAGTTTTCAGGGGAGGGGAGACTGAGAGCGGGGAGCTTAATAAAATAAACACTAACCAGATCAGTGACTAATCTAACTATTCTGGACTCAAACTTTATTCTGTTGCTTCAGGGCAAAACAGCTACCCGCCTGAATGTGTCTGGCGAAGGGAGCTTTAACTGTGAAAAACTTACCCCCTGCAGATCTTGTTGGTCTTTAAGGTGCTACCGGACTCGAATACAGAAGTATTATTTATTTTATTGAATTTATTAAATTAAATTTATATTAGTTGCTGTAGATTTTCTGGGTCGTGTGGCCGTGGTCTTGGCATTGTAGGACCTGACGTTTCGCCAGTAGCTGTGACTGGCATCCTCAGAGGTCGAGGACATAGACATAGAGCTCACCTTGACACAGAGAGTCCTCCATCTTTCTGTGTTATACCTCTGAAGATGCCAGTCACAGCTTCTGGTGAAACGTCAGGTCCTACAATGCCAAGACCACGGCCACTGTCAAGTTCTCCAAATAGTCAATCAAACACCAGGCTTCATAAGAAGATAGCATTTATTAAAGACCAGTCATAGAGCTGCATGAACCAGTTCTTTGTCAGTGATGCCAGATAATACAAAGCATAAGCAATTATAGGCCATTCAAACTACCCCTCCACCTACAAGCCAATGAGTACATTTCACGCATGCGCTAAGCCAGGAAAGAAAACACCTCAGACCAGTAAATTCTCCATGCTAGGCTAGCACGGGACCCAAGACCAGGTGTATTGATAAGAAACACAGCAGACACACTAAATCAGCAAAACCATAGACACAGATTTCCTCCCGCATTCCAGAATAGTGAAAGATGTCTTTCCGCCTCCACTCACAGCTACCCGGAAAATCTGCAGCAACTAATGAACTCCGGCCGTGAAAGCCTTCGACAACAAATTTATATTACATTTTATTTATTTTATTAAATTTATATTTTTATTGCATTTATTATAAATTATACATTTATAACAACATAAATTCTATTAAATTTATTTTATTAAATCTACATTGGTTGGTCCACGGTGACCATTAAAACCTACATAATATCATTTAAACGGTTCAAGTACAGATGAAATCATACAATCATAAAATTATAAAGTGCTGGACGACATCAGTCATTAGTTAAGATGGCGGACTAAAGTGCATACAGACATACAACACCCAGTTTTCCGACTCAGTAATGTTCCTAAGTCGCACGACGGCACAGGTCAGATGTTAACATTAAGGGCCAGGATCGGTACTACGGTGGTTGTCGGTAGTAGTGAAGACGGCTCCCTGATCTAAGGCCTGGCGGAAGAGCTCCGTCTTGCAGGCCCTGCGGAAGTGTAAAAGGTCCCGCAGGGCCCTGATCTCCTCCGGGAGCCCGTTCGCACTTGAGTTACCAACAGGAAGAGGACGGCAACCCATTTGATCCAATAGAACTAAAGTCCAATATGAATTTCGTGCCGTTTGTGGTGTTCCCTTGTTTATTTATACTCAGAAGGGGCCCGGATTTCACCACTCGGAACCAGGGCTCCCTCTAAGCTGTGGCGTCTTGTGAGCAAAAAACTCCACTTTGCGAGCGACTGGCGTTAAAGCCGTGAGCGAGCGATTTGGCAGTCGCATCAGTTAGTTTGCTCTGGAGCCATCCTTCCTAAGACGAATACGTGTGAGCCGGAGGCTAAAAAACTGCGAGCTAGCTCACACTGACTCAGCTTAGAGGGAACACTGCTTGAAACCCGGTCTGGAAACCTGTGCCTTCCACTTTCTTGGCTTTCGGCCAAACTGTGCGTAACGGAATTATTCAGAAGGGCTTTTCTACGCAGGCCATAGACTTGCACTGTACAAAATGATTTCCAAAGTCACCGGGCGGAATTGTTAGGGGTGGTGCTCTGTACTACTGGGTCTAGTTTGCTGAAACTAACAGCTTACTCTGGGATCTTGTATCGTTTAATGTGTCGTGTTAATTCTCACGTTTTGCCTCAATTCTGTTTTTAGACTTCTGGTTGGTTCTACAGCCCTAATCCTATTGCATGGTTTCTTTTTAAAAAAATATCTTTATTTATAATTCTATATAGGAAAATGAACAAAACAGGTAAACGCTTAAATCATGAGAGCCCTACAAAGTCAGGGATTTGTTGTACCAGTTGTACACTCTTGGCCATTGTTTCTTTTTTTTTTAATTTTTATTTATAATTTTTAACATCTATACACATACCACCTTCGATTTAACATATGAATATACATGCGAGTCATTTTTCCCTCATATTATCCACCCACAAATAGAAGCCCTTCCATCTGCTTTCAAATCATTCATAGCGATTCCCTTGTAATCTCACGCTTAGTCTGTCCATTTCTGCCATTGACAGCACTTTCTCAATAACATCTTTCTCCGAGGGTACATTCACCTCTTTCCAACACTTGGCCCATAATATCCTTGCCGCAGTAAGTATGTAAATAATTATATATTTATTGCTCCTACTACATGTCTCTGGGAGAATATTTAATAATGCCATTTCTGGTGCTAATGGCGTATCAAGCCCAGTTACTTCTCTAATGATCTTGTTAATATTTTGCCAGTATTTCTGTATCTTTTCGCACCTCCACCACTTATGAAAGTATGTGCCCACATTTTTTTTACATTTCCAACGATTCTTACTGGTCTTTGCATAACATTTTGCTGCCCTAACAGGTGTCTTGACCATTGTTTCTTGAATTTCACGTCCTGTCGATCGCATTGACTCTCACCACGTAATCCGGCTTGAGTTCGAGTGAGGACTAGAAATCCGACCAATAAAATAATTGAAACAACGAACAGGCCGAGAAGTTTGCCAGACGGGGCCGCCGGTCTCTGAAACCCCCGCTCGCAGGTCAGCCGGCTGCCCCTCCGCCTGACCTCGCTTTCCTCTGTTCCCTTGCAGAAGCTGAGTGGTGGCATGCAAGCCGACGAAGGCACGGACTGGCTGCTGGAGCTGCTGACCGAGGTCCAGCTGCAGCAGTATTTCCTGCGGATCCGCGACGACCTCAACGTGACGCGGCTCTCGCACTTTGAGTATGTCAAGAATGAAGATCTGGAGAAAATCGGCATGGGCCGTCCTGGTGAGCCAGACGACCTGTTTATCCATTTATTTATTTATTTAGATTCATTTCCCGCCCGCACAATACAATCATAGAATCATAGAATGTTAGAGTTGGAAGGGACCTTGTGGGTCATCTAGTCCAACCCCCTGCACTCTGCAGGTCATCTAGTCCAACCCCCTCACAATACAAGAACTCATGGGCACTCCATGAAATTGCTGAGCGGTCGGGTTAGAACGGATAAAAGGAAGTCCTTCACCCAAAGAGTGATTAACACATGGAACTCACTGCTGCAGGAGATGGTGGCAGCTACAATCATGGACAGCTTCAAGAGGGAACTGGATAAACATATGGAGCAGAGATCCATCCGTGGCTATTAGCCACAAGGTATAGATAGGAACTCTCAGGCTGAGATTGGATTTATACCCCGCCCTTCGCTACCCAAAGGAGTCTCAGAGCGGCTTACTATCTCCTTTCCCTTCCCCACCCCAAACAGACACCCTGTGAGGCAGGCGGGGCTGAGAGAGCTCTTTCGAGAACTGCTCCTGACCCGTGACTGACCCAAAGTCACACCAGCAGCAGCATGTGAAGGAGGAGTGGGGAATCAAACCTGGTTCTGTCAGATCGGAGTCCACGCTCCCAGCCACTACACCAGACTGGCAGTCGGCTGTTGCAACTCCGTGACTGTAGAATTGCAGCTACGGCAGAACATTGGGTGACCTGTTTCCTTGTTAGGGTTCCCAGTTCCTGCTTGGGGAATACCTGGAAATTTGGGGGTGGAGCCTGGGGAGGGGGTGGGGTTTGCGGAGAGGAAGAGGAATCTCAGCAGGGTCGAACGCCGTAGAGTCCATCGTCCTCCAAAACAACTTTTTTTTGCCAGGGGGAATGGATCTCTGTGGTCTGCAGACCGGCTGTCATTCCAGGAGATCGCCAGTCCCCGCCTGGCAGCCCTGGGCCGTGTTCATCATGGGGAGGGAGGAATATTGTGGGGACAGATCATCTCGGCATCGTTTAGTGACCTTCCTCTCTTGGCTTTCGCAGGTCAGAGGCGCCTCTGGGAGGCCGTGAAGCGGAAGAAGGCGATATGCAAAAGGAAATCCTGGATGAGCAAAGTAAGTTCCGAGACCGGTACTTCTTCTTTTCCTCCTCTCTGGTAGACTGCCTCTGAACAAGTAGGCTCCATTCAGCTGTGCGAACGGGTCTGTGAACGGCGATCATTGGAAGGATTTGCAGGGAGGGGCTGGGAGGAAATTATCAGAAGAAGAGAAGAGATTGGATTTAGACCGGCGTTCCCTCTAAGCTGAGTTAGTGTGAGCTAGCTCACAGTATTTCAGCCTCCGGCTCATACATTTTTGTCTTAGCTCAGGAAAGGTGGCTCCAGAGCAAACTGATTTATGCGGTAGCCAAATCGCTCGCTCACTTTAATGCCAGGAGCTCACAAAGTAGAATTTTTGCTCGCAGGACTCCACAGCTTAGAGGGAACATTGATTTAGTCCCTACCCTTCACTACCCAGAGGAGTCTCAGAGCAGCTTACAATCTCCTTTCCCTTCCTCTCCCAAGGACAGACACCCTGTGAGGTAGGCGGGCCTGAGAGAGCTCTGACAGAAACTGCCCTGTTCAAAAACAGCTCTGAAAGAACTTGTGACTGACCCAAGGTCACACCAACAGCTGCATGTGGAGGAGTGGGGGAATCAAACCCGGTTCTCCCAGATTAGAGTCCGCGCACTCAACCTCTACACCAAACTGGCTATCAGTTTGTCAATACTGTAAAAATAGGGAAGGAACAACAGACCCCCAATCCCTGAAGAAGACTGATGCAGGTTACCCTCCCGAAGTTTGTGTAGTGGTTAAGTGTGTGCAGACTCTGATCTGGGAGAACCGGGTTTGATTCCCCACTCCTCCACTTGCAGCTGCTGGATGACCTTGGGCGAGCCATAGTTCTGTCTGAGCTGTTCTCTCAAGGGCAGTTCTCGAGTGAGCTCTCTCAGCCACGCCTACCTCACAGGGTGTCTGTTGCGGGGAGGGGAAGGGGAAATGAGTTTGTAAGCTGCTCTGAGACTCCAAGTGAAGGGCGGGATATAAATCCAATCTCCTCCTCCTCCTCCTCCTCCTAAAAGGTGAGGGCAGTTAAACATGAAGGAAGAAATTTGGATCAAGGGTCCAGAAAAGATGTCATGGGCACCACGCTGCCCACGGGCACCGCGTTGGGGAACCCTGAATTAGAATAAGGTGTTTTCTCCCTCCGACCACGCATATAGTAGTGAACGCCATGCTGAATGATAATACATGGTAAATAGAAGCAGCTGGGTCTGACCTCTCCGAATTCAACTGAGAAAAAAAGAATACAGTTTGTTGTAATTATCGGGAAAGCGTTTAATTAACTTTCGTTACGGGCCCCGTGCCAAGCCTTCCTCTGAAGCAGGTCAGCGCTGGGGAAAGTCTTCTCTTGGGGTAGAGAAACTTGCGTCTGGTGGGATTTCTGGCTGTGCACGGGGCAACCGGAACGTCACGGCTAGCAACCGAAAGCAAGCGGCTGTACAGTTGCAGTGGGTAGAATACCCCAGATAAGGATCTGAGAAATGTGGGTCAAATCCCCCCAACCCCCCCCACCCCAGTTACAAAGCTCACTGGCTGATCTTGGGCCGCCAGTCTCTCTCTGATCCTAGCCTACCTCGCAGGGACGTTGTGAGCAGTGTTCCCCCTAAGCTGACTTAGTGTGAACTAGCTCATAGCCTCCAGCTCACACATTTTTTGTCTCCGCTCGGGACGGAGGGCTCCAGAGCCAACTAATTCATGCAGCAGCCAGATTCATGCAGCGGCTCCCAACTTCAACACCAGGAGCTCACAAAGTAGAATTTTTGCTCGCAAGACTCCACAGCTCAGAGGGAGCGTTGCGGGGGTGAAAGGGAGAAGTAGAAACCTTGCACGTATGTCCTGAGTTCCTTGGAGGATAAAGGTAAAGGTAAAGGTTCCCTTGCTCGAAAGCCAGTCGAATCCGACTCTAGGGTTGCGGTGCTCATCTCCGTTTCAAAGCCGAAGAGCCAGCGCTGTCCGAAGACGTTTCCGTGGTCATGTGGCCGGCATGACTAAACACCAAGGCGCACGGAACGCTGTTACCTTCCATAGAGAGGGTAAAAATGGACTAGGGAGAGAATAGTTTACAAGGGAGGCCTTTAAGACCGTACGTGAATGGCTGTGCGGGGTCAGCTCTGGTTTGGGAGATTCCTGGAGATTTGGGCGGTGGACTCTTGAAAGGGCAGGGTTTGGGGAGGGGAGGACCCCGGCATGGTACAATACCATCAAGTCCACCCTCCAAAGCAGCCATTTCCTCCAGGGGGACTGATCTCTGTGGTCCGGAGATCAGTCGTAAGAATGGGGAGATCTCCAGCGACCAGCTGGGGGTTAGCAACCCCATGCCGACCCATCTTATTTAACGGCATGTCATTTCTCTGCAAAAGGTTCCATGAAGCCTGCTGGCAGGGCCTCCCGTGTGTCCCCCACACACCGGATATAGCGTTTAAAGGTTGACTGCTTGTGAATCTGGAGGTTCCATTTATCCACAAGCGGAATAACCATGAAGGGGATCCTTGCCCTCCATGTGGTGGAGTCCCTTCGGGGGTCTTGCAGCTGTCAGGGTGGCCTCTTCCTTCAGAGATGCCAGGATTGGGGGTGCAGGGTTGCCAGATCCAGGCTGGAAAACTCCTGGAGATTTGGGAACGGGACCTGGAGAGGACAGGGACCTCAGTGGGGTACAAGGCCACAGAGTCCGCCCTCCAAAGCATCCACTTTCTCCAGGGGAACTGATCTCTGTAGTGGGAAGATCAGGTGTAATTCCAAGGGATCCCCAGGTCTCACTTGGAGGCTGGCATTGCAACCCTCTCTAACGCAACATCATGAGAACATCAGAAGAGCCCTGCTGGATCAGACCAGTGAGGGTCCATCTAGCATCCCGTCTCACACAGCGGCCAGTCAGTTCCTCTGGATGGCCAACAACTGGGCAGAGAGGCCGAGGCCTTCACAAGAACATCAGAAGAGCCCTGCTGGGTCAGACCAGTGAGGCCCCATCCAGTCCAGCATCCTGTCTCACACAGCAGCCAACCAGTTCCTCTGGAGGGGCAGCAACAGGGCATAGAGGCCGAGGCCTTCCTAAGAACATCAGGAGAGCCCTGCTGGATCAGACCAGGGGTCCATCCAGTCCAGCATCCTGTCTCACACAGGGGCCAGCCAGGTCCTCTGGAGGGCATAGAGGCCGAGGCTTTCCCTGATGTTTCCTCCTGGCTCTGGGATTCAGGGGATTAGTGCCTCTGAATGTGGAGGTTCCCCTCAGTCCCCATGGCTAGTAGCCATTGATACACTTATCCTCCATGAATCTGTCTAGGACTTTTTCTACAGGAACTATAGCAGGAGCTCATTAGCGTAATAGGCCACACCCAACAGCAGAAACTGATTAGCATATTAGGCCACACCCCCACACCTTCCCTTGGCTTGCCCGGGTGCCCCGTGGCTGCGGGGAGCCCGGCCGAGCCGGCCCTTAGAGGAGAGGGGAGGCAATTTAAACTTTCTTTCCTTGGCTTGCCCAGGTGCCCCGATCTTTCCCGGACACCCCCGGCCTGCCTGCCTCGGAGTCAGGCTGTAGCGGGCGTGGCCAACTCTGAAGCCAGCCGGAACTCCATTCCTGTTCGTTCCTGCCCCAAAATAGCCCTGAATCTATCTAAACCCCTTTGTAAGCTGTTTGTTCCTGTGGCCGTCACAACATCCCCTTGCAGCAAATTCCACATTTCAGTCACTCTCTGTGTGAAGATGTCTTTCCTTTTGTCCGCCCTGAACCTACTGCCCATCAGCTTCATTGGATGCCCTCGAGTTCTAGTCTTTTGGGAGAGGGAGAAGAAAGTTCTCTTGGTCAACTCCGCTCCGCTCCATGCATAATTTTATCAACCTCTATCGTGCACGCACGCCCCACAGTCGTCTCTTCCGAACTGAAAAGTCCCAGACTCCTCAGCCTTTCCTCATAGGGAAGGTCACGGCGCTCCAACCCCTCCTGTGCTCCTCCGCCCCTGCAGGTGTTCCTGGGGAAGAGGCCCGACTCTGAGTTCCAGCCGCAACCTCCCGGCGGCCTGTGCAAGAGATCCCCCCCGCCCCCGGGGAGGAGGGCCAGCAGCAAGCCCTGACCTGCCTGATCAGCGAGAAGGACCTGGTGCTCTTCGAGAGGCTGGGCGACGGCTCCTTCGGGGTGGTGCGGCGCGGGGAGTGGTGCGCGCCCACCGGCAAGACGGTAAGGAGCAACCTTGCCCTGCAAGCCCTCCAGAGCTAGCCTTCGGGGCCAGTTCCAGACGTTGCCCGGCCCCCGTCCGGCCACCACCACAGTTAAGAACATGAGAGAAGCCAATGTTGGATCAGGCCAGTGGCCCATCCAGTCCAACACTCTGTCACACAGCAGCCAAAATATACCAGGTGCCATCAGGAGGTCCAGCAGTGGGGCCAGGGCACGAGAAGCCCTCCCACTGCTGCCCCCTCCAGCACCAAGAATAGAGGGCATCACCTGCCCCAGACGGAGAGTTCCCATCTATACCCTGTGGCTAATAGCCACCGATGGACCTCTGCTCCAGATGTTTATCTAATTCCCTCTTGAAACTGTCCATGCTTGTAGCTGCCACCCCCCCCCCCAAGCCCTCTTTTCACCTGCAACAGCTTGCAAGCCCCCTCCCTGCCTACGCATCCAGTTTGGTGTAGTGGTAAAGTGTGTGGACTCTAATCTCGGAGAACTGGGTTTTAATCCCCACTCCTCCACTTGCAGCTGCCGGATGACCTTGGGCAAGCTATAGTTCTGACAAGAGCTGTCCTTGAAAGAGCAGTTCTTTCAGAGCTCTCTCATCCCCCACCTACCTCGCAGGGTGTCTGTTGTGGGGAGGGGAAGGGAAAGGAGTTTGTAAGCCGCTCTGAGACTCCTTTGGGTAGTGAAGAGCAGGGTATAAATCCAACCTCTTCTTCTTCTTCTACCTCGCAGGGTGTCTGTTGTGGGGAGGGGAAGGGAAAGGAGTTCGTAAGCCACTCTGAGACTCCTTTGGGTAGTGAAGAGCATGGTATAAATCCAACCTCTTCTTCTTCTTCTACCTTGCAGGGTGTCTGTTGTGGGGAGGGGAAGGGAAAGGAGTTTGTAAGCCGCTCTGAGACTCCTTTGGGTAGTGAAGAGCAGGGTATAAATCCATCCTCTTCTTCTTCTTCTACCTCGCAGGGTGTCTGTTGTGGGGAGGGGAAGGGAAAGGAGTTCGTAAGCCGCTCTGAGACTCTGAGTGAAGGGTGGGGTATAAATCCAATCTCTTCTTCTTCTTCTACCTCCCAGGGTGTCTGTTGTGGGGAGGGGAAGGGAAGGGAGTTTGTAAGCTGCTCTGAGACTCCCTTGGGTAGTGAAGGGCGGGGTATAAATCCAATCTCCTCCTCCTCCTCCTCCTTCTCCTCCTCCTCCTCCTCCTCCTCCTCTTGCGGTCTGAGAAATGCCGAGAAGCCCCTTAGAATTGCAGTCTGTGTGTGGATCGTTACTGTTTGCAAAGCGCCTGAGAAAACCCTGCAGATGTGTAACAGGATTTAACCTGATCTGTCCCCTTGTGCCCTCCTCTGACTTTCCCCCTCGCCAGCTCAACGTGGCCGTGAAGTGTCTCAAGACGGACGTGCTGAGCCAGCCGGAAGCCCTGGACGACTTCATCCGGGAGGTCAACGCCATGCACTCCCTGGACCACAGGAACCTCATCCGCCTCTACGGGGTGGTGCTTTTGAACCCCATGAAGATGGTGAGGCGCGGGCGCAGTGCCTGGAAGATGGCGGGTGCTGCCTTAATCTCTGGGTTCAAGCCACTGTGGGATGGGGGTGGGCGGGTGATTTCCCCGGGTCCTTGAAACGTAGAGTATGTTCCTTGCTTGCTCATTTTCCTTCCTCCTGTGGGGCACCGGGGGACCCCTATGGCTTCCTCCTTGGTTTATTTTCTTGGGCGTCAGTCGAGTCCTTTTTGAAGGTAAAAACCAGCATACCCAAAGGACATGAGCCTGCAGTCCGATGTAGCTGTGAAGAAAGCTAATGCACAAAGCGCATGCTTGCTTAGAATGGGGGTTCATTCTCTTGGCATTAGGGCCGGCTCGTTCACGAGGCGAACTAGGCATTCGCCTAGAGCGCGCCGGCCCTTAGGAGCGCCGAAAGCCCCCTGCCCCCACCAAAAGCCCCGCCAAAAAACACCACCCCTTCCCTGGCTTGCTGGCACGCCCCCACAGCTGCAGGACACGCAGGCAAGCCGGCGCTCAGACGGAAGAGATGGGGGTTTAAACCCTCATCTCTTCCCTGGCTTGCCGGCACTCAGACGGAAGAGACGGGGGTTTAAACCCCCGCCTCTTCCCTGGCTTGCTGGCGTACCCTGCAGCTGCGGGGTGTGCAGGCAAGCCAGTGCTCAGACAGAAGAGACAGGGGTTTAAGCCCCCACCCCTTCCCTGGCTTGCCAGCACTCAGACGGAAGAGATGGGGGTTTAAGCCCCCACCCCTTCCCTGGCTTGCCGGCGCTCAGACGGAAGAGACGGGGGTTTAAGCCCCTGCCTCTTCCCTGGCTTGCTGGCGTACCCTGCAGCTGTAGGGCGTGCAGGTAAGCCAGTGCTCAGACAGAAGAGACAGGGGTTTAAGCCCCAGCCCCTTCCCTGGCTTGCCAGCATTCAGACGGAAGAGATGGGGGTTTAAGCCCCTGCCCCTTCCCTGGCTTGCCGGCGCTCAGACGGAAGAGATGGGGGTTTAAACCCCCGCCTCTTCCCTGGCTTGCTGGCATACCCTGCAGCTGCAGGGCGTGCAGGTAAGCCAGTGCTCAGATGGAAGAAACGGGTTTAGCCCTCGCCTCTTCCCTGGCTTGCCGGCGCTCAGACGGAAGAGACGGGGGTTTAAACCCCCGCCCCTTCCCTGGCTTGCTGGCGTACCCTGCAGCTGCGGGGTGCGCAGGCAAGCCAGTGCTCAGACGGAAGAGACAGGGGTTTAGCCCTCGCCTCTTCCCTGGCTTGCCAGTGCTCAGACGGAAGAGATGGGGGTTTAAACCCCCGCCCCTTCCCTGGCTTGCCGGCACGCCCTGCAACTGTGGGGCACCGGGCAAGCTGGCGCTCAGATGGAAGGGAAGGGGTTTAAACCTCCTTCCCTTCCTTGGCCCTTGCCAAGGAAAGAGTGGGGGGGGCGCCAGAAGGTGTCCTTTCCTAGTGTGCAAAAACACCTGGGGCCGGCCCGCCCTGCTTGGCATGCATGATTTTAAACTTTTAGCTGCCTTCAGGGCAGAAAGGTGGGATGCAAATTTTGTAAACGAATAAATAGTAATTTTAAAAAAAAGAAACTGGGGAGGTGACGGCCCCCCATGTCAGCATGATGTGACCTCGCCCCCTTCTGTCTCCCAGGTCACCGAACTGGCCCCGCTGGGCTCCCTGCTGGACCGCCTGCGCAAGAACCAGGGGCACTTCCTGATCTCCACGCTCTGCCACTACGCCGTCCAGATCTCCCGAGGCATGGCCTACCTGGAGTCCAAGCGCTTCATCCACCGCGACCTGGCCGCCCGCAACATCCTCTTGGCCTCCAACGACCTGGTCAAGATCGGGGATTTTGGGCTCATGCGGGCCTTGCCCAAGAACGACGACCACTACGTCATGCAGGAGCACCGCAAGGTGCCTTTCGCCTGGTGAGCCGCCGCGCCGCGAGTTAGGGGGCGGTGCCTGGAGGAACAGCCTGGTGGCAGTCACAATGTTCCTTCACCCAAAGAGTGGTTAACAGATGGAATTCACTGCCAGAGGAGGGGGTGGCAGCTACAAGCATGGACAGTTTCAAGAGGGAATTAGATAAACATCTGGAGCAGAGGTCCATCAGTGGCTATTAGCCACAGGGTATAGATGGGAACTCTCAGTCTGGGGCAGGTGATGCACTCTATTCTGGGTGCTGGGGGGGGAGCAGCAGTGGGAGGGCTTCTGGTGTCCTGGCCCCACTGCTGGACCTCCTGATGACAACTGGTATATTTTGGCCGCTGTGTGACAGAGTGTTGGACTAGATGGGCCATTGGCCTGATTCAACATTGGCTTCTCTTATGTTCTTATGTTCCCTCTAAGCTGTGGAGTCTTGTGAGCAAAATTTCTACTTTGTGAGCTACTGGCATTAAAGTTGTGGGACGAGCAATTTGGCTCCTGCGTAAATGAGTTTGCTCTGGAGCCACCCTTCCTGAGCTAAGACAGAAATCTGTGAGCTGGAGGCTAAAAAACGGTGAGCTAGCTCACACTAACGCAGCTTAGAGGGAACAGTGGTGCCAGAGCGTGGCGGAGGAGGGTGGGAATAGCTCTACCTGCTCAACCCCTCCTTGGAACTGATTTAACTTTTTGCACTACATGGAGTTGCCTCTAGGGGGCAGCAAGGTGTTCACTGTGCCTCCCAGGAATCGGTGGCCACTGGGATCATAGAGACCGCACAAGACTAGAGTGACATACAGCCTCCGTTTTCTTTATTTTAACGGCTTTCCACTTCAGTCCGCTGCCTCCCACAAAATACACGACATCATCTTCAAATGACCCCCAAGGCAGCGCTAAAAAATTAATCCGACCTGGGTCTGTATAAAACAAGGGTGGTCCAAACTGCGGCTTGGGAGCTGCATGCGGCTCTTTTATGCATACTGTGCGGCTCCCGGCAGGGCAGCTGGGGAAGCGGAAGGGAGGCACGCCTCCCTAATCAGTCTTCCCTTCCCCGGCCAGTGTTCCCCTCCCTAGGTAGGCTTGAGTTGGGGGGGAGCAGAGAAAGAAAGCAACTTTAACTTTAAATGCATTTTTAAAGACGCCCCCCTCCCCCGCTGTCTGGCTTGGAGAAGGCACTTGTCTCTTTAAAGTCCTTTTCCAAGCCAAGCCAGCTGGGCATGGGGGTCTTGGAAGATGCCTTTAAAGTTAGAATTACTTTCTTTCCACCTCTCCCCCACCATCTATTTTCTTTCTTCCTTTCTTCCTTCCTTTCTTCCTTCCTTCCTTTCTTCCTTCCTTCCTTTCTTCCTTTCTTTCTTTCTTTCTTTCTTTCTTTCTTTCTTTCTTTCTTTCTTTCTTTCTTTCTTTCCTTCCTTCCTTCCTTCCTTCCTTCCTTCCTTCCTTCCTTCCTTCCTTCCTTCCTTCCTTCCTTCCTTCCTCTTTCTCTCTTTCTCTCTCTCTCTCTCTCTCTCTCTTTCTTTCTTTCTTTCTTTCTTTCTTTCTTTCTTTCTTTCTTTCTTTCTTTCTTTCTTTCTTTCTTTCTTTCTTTCTTTCTTTCTCTCTCTCTCTCTCTCTCTCTCTCTCTCTCTCTCTCTCTCTCTCTCTCTCTCTCTCTCTTTCTTTCTTTCTTTCTTTCTTTCTCTCTCTCTCTCTCTCTCTCTCTCTCTCTCTCTCTCTCTCTCTCTCTTTCTTTCTTTCTTTCTTTCTTTCTTTCTTTCTTTCTTTCTTTCTCTCTCTCTCTCTCTCTCTCTCTCTCTCTCTCTCCCTCTCTCCCTCTCTCTCTCTCTTTCTCCCTCTCTCTCTCTTTCTTCCCTCCCTCCCTGTCTAAAGTTAAATATCATTATCAACATCTGTTTTAACCCCTTTTTGTTTTATTTTTGGCAGTCTGATATAATGTTAATAAAAAGCAAACGTGCATAGTTTTCAGTAAAAACATGTGGGTTATATTTGTTCGTGTCCTGTGGCTCTCAAACATCTGGTGTTTCTTCTGTGTGGCTCTTTAACGTTAAGCAAGTTTGGCCACCCCCTAGTCTAAAGTGTGTAAGAAAATATGATTCTTCTTATGAAAATGAACTACATATGGACATACGAAGCTGCCTGTCACGACTACTCTCTTTTAGCTGTGTGGTTAATCCCATTCAACAGTGAATGAATTCCGTCTTCGACATGAGGCTGGAGAATTCCTCAGCCCAGAAGGCAAAACATTAAACTCCCAGGTTCAGTCCCCGACCAGGCAGGAGGTGATGTGAAAGACCTCGGCCTGAGACCCTGGAGAGCTGTAAAGAGGGGCTGTGGCTCAGTGGAAGAGCCTCTGCCTGGCATGCAGGAGGTCCCAGGTTCAGTCCCCGGCATCTCCAGTTGAAAGGACCAGGCAGGAGGTGATGGGAAAGACCTCAGCCTGAGCCCTGGAGAGCTGTAAAGAGGGCTGTGGCTCAGTGGAAGAGCCTCTGCCTGGCATGCAGGAGGTCCCAGGTTCAGTTCCCGGCATCTCCAGTTAAAAGGACCAGTCAGGAGGTGATGGGAAAGACCTCAGCCTGAGCCCTGGAGAGCTGTAAAGAGGGGCTGTGGCTCAGTGGAAGAGCCTCTGCCTGGCATGCAGGAGGTCCCAGGTTCAGTCCCCGGCATCTCCAGTTGAAAGGACCAGGCAGGAGGTGATGGGAAAGACCTCAGCCTGAGCCCTGGAGAGCTGTAAAGAGGGGCTGTGGCTCAGTGGAAGGGCCTTTGCCTTCTGAGCAAAAATTCTACTTTGTGAGCTACGGGCATTAAAGTGGTGAGCGAACGATTTGGCTGCTGCATCAATGAGTTTGCGCTCTGGAGCCATCCCTTCCTGAGCGAAGACAAAAATGTGTGAGCTGGAGGCTAAAAAACTGAGATAGCTCACACTAACTCAGCTTAGGGGGAACACTGGTCAGTATATAGCATCTGCAGCTTATGGCACTTAAGAACATTAGAGAAGCCAATGATGGATCAGGCTGACGGCCCATCCAGTCCAACACTCTGTGTCACACAGTAGCCAGAAATACCAGGTGCCATCAGGAGGTCCACCAGTGGGGCCAGGACACTAGAAGCCCCCCCAAGCACCAAGAATAGAGTGCATCACTTGCCCCAGACTGAGAGTCCCTATCGATACCTTGTGGCTAATAGCCACTGATGGACCTCTGCTCTGTATGCTTATCCAATTCCCTCTTGAAGCCGTCCATGCTTGTAGCTGCCACCACCTCCTGTGGCAGTGAATTCCATGTGTTAACCACTCTTTGGGTGAAGAAGGACTTCCTTTTATCCATTCTAACCCGACTGCTCAGCAATTTCATGGAGTGCCCACTTGAGTTCTTGTATTGTGAGAAAGGGAGAAAAGTATTTCTTTCTCTACCTGCTCAATCCCATTCATAATCTTATAAACCTCGATCGTGTCACCCCTCAGCCGTCGTTTCTCCAAGCTAAAGAGCCCCAAGCGTTTTAACCTTTCTTCATAGGGAAGGTGTTCCAACCCTTTGATCATTCTAGTTGCCCTTCTCTGCACTTTTTCCAATGCTATAACATCCTTTCTTGAGGTGTGGGTTCCTTCTCGTGGCTGCTGTGCCCCGGGCAGTATCACAAGAGATCACAGTGGCCAGGATAGGTGCGGCCCGAAAAGCCAAGGAATGGTAGGGCCCTGGCAAGGAACAGAGAGGATTTGGGAGGGCTCTGCTGGAGGCAGGCTGTGTGCCTCCTCCCGAGCGCAGAGGACTGAGAAGTGCTCAGTGATTGGCGAGCCTCCTTGGAGGAGAGCCGGTGCGCTGTCATGTGTCACACTAGGGTCTGTTACAGAAGGGCGGCCACGTTGCTCTGCAGGAGAACAGCAGAGGAGAAGAAGAGGAGGAGGAGGAGGAGGGAGGAGGAGAAGTAGAGGAGGAAGAGAAGAGGAGGAGGAGGAGGAGGAGGGGAGAAGAAGAGGAGGAGGAGAGGAGGAGAAGTAGAGGAGGAAGAGAAGAGGAGGAGGAGGAGAAGTAGAGGAGGAAGAGAAGAGGAGGAGGAGAGGAGGGGGAGGAGAGGAGGGGAGGAGAGGTGGGGGAGGGGAGAGGAGGAGGAGAAGTAGAGGAGGAAGAGAAGAGGAGGGGGAGGAGGAGAGGAGGGGGAGGAGGAGAAGAGGAGAGGAGGAGAAGTAGAGGAGGAAGAGAAGAGGAGGAGAAGAGGAGGAGGAGGAGAGGAGGGGGAGGAGGAGAGGAGGAGGAGAAGAGGAGGAGGAGAGGAGGAAGAGAAGAGGAGAAGGAGGAGAGGAGAAGAGAAAAGGAGGAGGAGGAGATTGGATTTATACCTCCCCCCTTTCACTCGGAGTCTCAGAATGGCTTACAATCCTTGGGCAAGCCATAGTTCTGATAAGAGCTGTTCTCTCAAGGGCAGTCCTCGAAAGAGCTCTCTCAGCCCCGCCTACCTCCCAGGGTGTCTGTTGTCGGGAGGGGAAGGAAAAGGAGTTTGTAAGCCGCTCTGAGACTCCGAGTGAAGGGCGGGGTATAAATCTAATCTCCTCCTCTTTCCCTTCCCCTCCCCACAACAGACACCCTGTGAGGTAGAGGCAGGGCTGAGAGAGCTCTTTCCAGAGCTGTCCTTGAGAGAACAGCTCTGCCAGAACTGTGGCGTGCCCAAGGTCATCCAGCAGGTGAGAGTGGAGGAGTGGGGGAATCAAACCCAGTTCTCCCAGATTCGAGTCCGTGCTACTTAACCACTACACCAGACTGGATCTCAGAGCAACGTGGAACAGGTAGATTCAAGTCCAGGAGCACCTGAGAGGCCAGCAAAATTTTGGAGGGCCTGAGTTTTCAAGAGTCAAAGTTCCTTTCATCAGCTATGAAGGGATCTTTGGCTCTCAAAAGCTCCTGCCCCAAGTCTTATTGGTCTCTAAGGTGCTGCCAGACTCAAATCCGGCTGGACTAGAATCTACAAGACCCAGGTTCGAATCCCCGTTCTGCCCTGGAAGCCTGCTGGGTAGCCTTGGACCAGTCAAAAACTCTCAGCCTAGCCTACCTCACCGGGTTGTTGTGGGGAGAGGAGAAAGAGGCAGGTCCCTTTGGGGGGTGTCCCCCTTGGGGAGAATGGCCGGGTATAAATGAAATAATCGAGCGAGGACCGCCTCCCCGGCAGTGTTTGGAACAGTTTGGTCAGGTAGAATAATCTCTGCGCACCTTTCTCTCTCTCCCCCCCTCCCCAATTCCCCCGATCAGGTGTGCCCCCGAGAGTCTGAAAACCCGCACCTTCTCACACGCCAGTGACACCTGGATGTTTGGAGTGACACTTTGGGAGATGTTCACGTATGGACAGGAGCCCTGGGTTGGCCTTAACGGCAGTCAGGTACAGTTACAGGAATTCCTTCCTTCCTTCCTTCCTTCCTTCCTTCCTTCCTTCCTTCCTTCCTTCCTTCCTTCCTTCCTTCCTTCCTTCCGTCAGTCTGCCTTTCTTCCTTCCTCGGCGTTCCATGATACAGGAATTCCTTCCTTCCATCTGTCCGTCCTTCCTCAACCTTCCATGATACAGGAATTCCTTCCTTCCTCCCTCCCTTCCTTCCTTCCTTCCTACAGTAATTCCTCCCTCCCTCCCTCCCTCCCTTCCTTCCTTCTTACAGGAATTCCTCCCTTCCTTCCTTCCTTCCTTCCTTCCTCCCTTCCTTCCTCCCTTCCTCCCTCCCTCCCTCCCTTCCTACAGTAATTCCTCCCTCCCTCCCTTCCTTCCTTCTTTCCTACAGGAATTCCTCCCTCCCTCCCTCCCTTCCTACAGTAATTCCTCCCTCCCTCCCTTCTTTCCTTCTTTCCTACAGGAATTCCTCCCTTCCTTCCTTCCTTCCTTCCTTCCTTCCTTCCTTCCTCCCTCCCTCCCTCCCTCCCTCCCTTCCTTCCTTCCTACAGTAATTCCTCCCTTCCTTCCTTCCTCCCTTCCTTCCTTCCTTCCTACAGTAATTCCTCCCTCCCTCCCTTCCTTCCTTCCTACAGTAATTCCTCCTTCCTTCCTTCCTTCCTTCCTTCCTTCCTTCCTACAGTAATTCCTCCCTTCCTCCCTCCCTTCCTTCCTTCCTTCCTACAGTAATTCCTCCCTCCCTCCCTCCCTTCCTTCTTTCCTACAGGAATTCCTCCTTCCTCCCTCCCTCCCTCCCTCCCTTCCTTCCTTCCTTCCTTCCTTGATACAGGAATTCCTCTCTCCCTCCCTCCCTTCCTTCCTACAGTAATTCTCCCTCCCTCCCTCCCTTCCTTCTTTCCTACAGGAATTTCTCCCTCCCTCCCTCCCTCCCTTCCTTCCTTCCTTCCTTCCTTCCTTGATACAGGAATTCCTCCCTCCCTCCCTTCCTTCCTTAGCTTCTTTAATAAAAATAGATTGGGTGGGTCTCTCCAAAGGTTGGGTTTGTTTTTTTTAAATGACGCAAGCGGTTCTTCCGTCGCTTGCCGTGTTCTCGCCAGGCTTCCTAACCTTGTTTGGGACTCTCGCGACGGCTCCTTTTCAGCACGCCCTGAGCCCTGCTTTCTTCCCCCAGATTTTGCACAAGATCGACAAGGAAGGGGAGCGGCTGGCCCGGCCGGAGGACTGCCCGCAGGACATCTACAACGTCATGTTGCAATGCTGGGCGCACAAACCGGAAGACCGGCCGACCTTTGTGGCCCTGCGCGACTTCCTCTTGGAGGTACGGGGCCCTACGTGACGTGGGATTGGGGAATCGTCTCCCACCCGTCAGAATGTGCAGCTCTTGTCTGCACGTGGCTTCTCTGTTTTGAGGGCCTTCCTTCCCAGCGACTCTACAACTGCGGTTGTCCATTAGCCGTTTAGTTCCCCCTTCTCAAGGTGGCCTACAAAATCCCCTCCTCCCGTGTTATCCTCACAACAGTCCTGCAAGATTGGGCAGCTGAGAGAGTGCGACTGGCCCAAAGGCCCCGCAGGTAGTTTCATGGCTGAATGGGGATTTGAACTCAAGACTCCGTCTGCATTTGGACTAGGGATCTGGGAGGCCCAGGTGTGCCAGTGTGGTGTAGTGGACAGAGTGGCAGACTAGGAGCCAAAGGGACCAAGGTTTGAATCCCCACATCTGCCGTGGAAGCTTGCCGGGTGACCTTGGGCCTGTCACGAGCTCTCAGGCTGACCTACCTAACAGGGCTGTTGTTGTGGAAAAAATGGAAGAGGGGAGAATGACATTCTAAAGCTGCTTTGAGTCCCGATACTGGGGAGAAAAGCGGCAGAGAAATAAATAAACGCCAAAAAAATGCCAGTTTCGAATCCCCACTTTGCCACGGAAGCTTGCTGGGTGACCTTGGGCTGATCACACGTGCTCAGCCTAATCTACCTCACAGGGTAGTTGTGAGGATAGAACGGAGGAGAGAGAATGATCTCCCTGAAGAAAGGCCAGGCTAACAGTGTGGTTAAGAGAGCCGTTTTGGTGTCGTGGTTAGGAGCATGGACTCTAATCTGGGAGAACCGGGTTTGATTCCCCACTCCTCCACATGCAGCTGCTGGTGTGACCTTGGGTCAGTCACAAGTTCTCTCAGAGCTGTTGTCTCAGGAGCAGTCCTCCAAAGAGTTCTCTCAGCCCCACCTACCTCACAGGTTGTCTATTTGTGGGGAGGGGAAGGAGATTGTAAGGTGCTCTGAGACCTCAAGTGAGGGGTGGGGTATAAATCCAATCTCTTCTCCTTTTTCTAAATGGAGAAATGAGTCCAGCGCTAACCAGTAGGCCACACTGGCTCTCAAGCTTCCGACCCATCTCCGGTGGGGCAGCCCTTCACCCGTCTCCTCTTTGCTCCCCCAGGCTCAGCCCACTGACATGCGGGCACTGCAGGATTTTGAAGAGCCGGACAAGCTCCTCATCCAGATGAGCGACATCATCACCGTCATCGAGGGCAGGTATCGTGTGGGGAGGGCCGGGCCGGACATTCAACTCTCTGCAAGCCAAAGGGGGGGCCACCTTCCTCCTCCTCCTCAGCTTCTGCTTCATATCTGTAGAGATCTGCATCGATTAGCCGCCTTTCTTCCTTAAGGAGCTCCGGGCAGCTGGCCGTATAAGTAAAACACACAGGCTAGAGGGCATAAAAATGCCTAAAACCAAATTTATAAAACCACAGTTCAGGAGTGCTTTAATCAAAGGCAGCCCTAAATAAAACTGTTGTTCAGCTGCCTCCTAAAGATCGAAAAGGAGGGGGGCCGGGGAGGTTGTTCCATAATCGTTTTTGATCAGGGCTCATTTCATGCCGGAGCGCACAGGAGCGGAACTCCGGCAGTAAGGAGCCCTGGGGGCGGGTACATGCAGCAAGCCTCGCCCCCTGCTCCCAGCAACCCCCCTTGCCTTTCCCGGCCTGCTTGCCGACCTAGTGGAGTGCTGCCACGAACTGGCCCTCGAGCTGCTCTGTCACTGCCTGGACCCAGGCAACTTTAAGACCAAGGTTTATTCAGGTACAAGGTCTCCCTCCTCTGTGAGGGCAGATCTGTGCACTCCCCCGCCCCCCCCGCATTAGCTAGCAATCCAAAACAGTCCAGTGGAGCCTGAGCGGTGGATGTTGCCTTCTGACACACTTCCGGTGATGTCAGGGGGTGTGGCATATGCAAATAAGTTATGCTAATGAGTTATGCTAATGAGCTCCCGCACCTCTTTTTCTACGAAATGACCTCTAAGCTGTGGAGTATATTTTGTGAGCTGCTGCTGGCATTAAAGTCGTGAGCGAGCGATTTGGCGACTGCATAAATTAGTTTGCTCTGGAGCTGCACCCTTCGTGAGCAAAGACAAAAATATGTGAGCCAGAGGCTAGAAAACTGTGAGCTGGCTCACACTAACTCAGCTTAGAGGGAACACTGGCTACCACCCGAAGGGCCCTCTTTCGGGTGCCTACCGGATGAGCTTCTTGGGAACAGTGAGGAGGGCCTTCTCCCTGAGGTCTTAATTCCCAGGCTGGAATAGCAAACACTCTTAGCGCGTGGCATTCACTGCCGCAGGAAGTGGTGGCAGTTAATAAAAGCATAGACAGCTTCCAGAGGGGATTGGATAGACATATGGAGCAGAGGTCCATCAGTGGCTGTTATGGTTAAGACGCTGAACTGCAGGCTGTGGAAGGTCAGTAGTTCAGCAGTTCAAGACCCGTGAGTGCCGCATGACGGGGTGAGCGCCCGTCTCTAGTTCCAGCTCCTGCCAACCTAGCAGTTTGAAAGCAAGAAATTGCAAGTAGATAAATAGGTACCACTTCAGTGGGAAGGTAACAGCGTTCCTTGCGCCTTGGTGTTTAGTCATGCCGGCCACATGACCACGGAAATGTCTTCGGACAGCGCTGGCTCTTCGGCTTTGAAATGGAGATGAGCACCGCAACCCTAGAGTCGGATTCGACTGGCTTTCAAGCAAGGGAACCTTTACTTTTTACAGAAGGAGCTCTTATGCCTGGGGCAGTGTTGCTCTGTATTCTTGGTGCTTTGGGGGGGCAAGAGTGGGAGGGCTTCTGGACTTCTAAAGCAGAGTGAGTGTGAGCTAGCTCACAGTTTTTTAGCCGCCGGCTCACGCATTCTTGTCTCAGCTCAGGAAGGAGGGCTCCAGAGCAAACTAATTCATGCAGCAGCCAAACCGCTCGCTCACAATTTTAATGCCAGGAGCTCACAAAGTAGAATTTTTGCTCACAGGACCCCACAGCTTAGAGGGAGCATTGATTCTAAGTACGCTTCTCACTTCTGCCTAGGGCTTCCCAGCATGGCCTTGGGAAAATCACTCCGATTTGGGCGAGGGGCTGTGTGGCTCAGTGGCAGAGCCTCTGCTTGGCATGCAGAAGGTCCCAGGTTCAGTCCCTGGAATCGCCAGTTAAAAAGAACCAGGCGGGAGGTGATGGGAAAGACCTCAGCCTGAGACCCTGGAGAGCTGTAAAGAGGGGCCGTGGTTCAGTGGAAGAGCCTCTGCTTTGCATAGAGAAGGTCCCAGGTTCAATCCCCGGCATCTCCAGTTAAAGTACCAGGCAGTAGGCGATGTGAAAGACCTCCGTCTCACACCCTGGAGAGCTGTAAAGAGGGGCTGTGGCTCAGTGGAAGAGCCTCTGCCTGGCATGCAGAAGGTCCCGAGTTCGATCCCTGGCATCTCCAGTTAAAAGGACCAGGCAGGAGGTGATGGGAAAGACCTCCGCCTGAGACCCTGGAGAGCTGTAAAGAGGGGCTGTGGCTCAGTGGAAGAGCCTCTGCCTGGCATGCAGAAGGTCCCGAGTTCGATCCCTGGCATCTCCAGTTAAAAGGACCAGGCAGGAGGTGATGGGAAAGACCTCCGCCTGAGACCCTGGAGAGCTGTAAAGAGGGGCTGTGGCTCAGTGGAAGAGCCCTCCACCTGGCGTGCAGAAGGTCCCAGGTTCAATCCGCGGCATCTCCAGCTAAAAGGACCAGGCAGGAGGTGATGGGAAAGACCTCAGCCTGGTGGGCTCTCCTTCTTTGGAGGTTTTCAAGCAGAGGCCAGATGGCCATCTGACAGCAATGCGGAGTCTGTGAACTTAGGCAGCTCATGAGAGAGAGGACAGGAAGGGTAGTTCTCGTGGCCCTTTCTTACATGCCCAGGGAAATGCCAATCACCATGTTGGCGTCAGGAAGTCATTTTTCTCCAGGCCAGTTTGGTTGGAGTTCCTGGAGGATTTTTGTCATCTTCTGGGCGTGGAACAGGGGTCACTGCTGGTGTGGGGGGAGGTGCTTATGAATTTCCTGCATTGTGCAGGGGGGTGGACTAGATGACCCTGGGGGTCCCTCCCACCTCTTATGAGTCTATGACCCTGGAGAGCCACTGCCAGTCCGGGTAGACAGTACTGACCATGATCGACCAAGGAGCTGACTCAGTATAAAGCAGTTTCATGGGTTAATGGTATCACAACTGTAAAACAGGAAGCACAGTGCGGGCTGTCCAGCGCCCGTGATGTCATGGACACTTGTCGAAAATGGCATAAAATGACAAAGGAGGGGCCATACAGAGGAGAACATAGACCCCTTAAGGTACGGTGTAGTGTAAGAGTTAAAGTGTCAGACTAGGATCTCGGAGAACCAGGTTCGAATCCTGCACTCTTGCTGGGTGACCTTGGGCCTGTCGCAAACACTCTGTCCAGCCCACCACGCAGGGTTGTTGTGAGGAGAGGAGAATTCTTTCAGCCAGATTGAATCCCTTTTGGTGAGGAAGGCGGGTTATAAATGGAAGCAAATCAAATAAGTAAAAATAAATAAACGAAAGGGATCCTGAGCCGGGATTGTGCATATGCTTGCGAAAGTGTTGGCTCTCGGGGGGGGGCATTCTTCCCTGTCTTCGCGTATTTCTTACTCCTATCCTAAGAAGAAGAAGAAGAAGAAGAGATTGGATTTATACCCCGCCCTTCACTACCTGAAGGAGTTTCAGAGCGGCTTACAAATTCCCTTCCCTTCCCCTCCCCACAACAGACACCCTGTGAGGTAGAAGAAGAGAAGAGATTGGATTTATACCCCACCCTTCACTACCCAAGGGAGTCTCAGAGCGGCTTCCAAACTCCTTTCCCTTCCCCTCCCCACAACAGACACCCTGTGAGGTAGAAGAAGAAGAAGAAGAGATTGGATTTATACCCCGCCCTTCACTACCCGAAGGAGCCTCAGAGCGGCTTACAAACTCCTTTCCCTTCCCCTCCCCACAACAGACACCCTGTGAGGTAGAAGAAGAAGAGGAGATTGGATTTATACCCCGCCCTTCACTGCCCAAAGGAGTCTCAGAGCGGCTTACAAACTCCTTTCCCTTCCCCTCCCCACAACAGACACCCTGTGAGGCAGGCGGAGCTGAGAGAGCTCTCCCGAGGACTGCCCTTGAGAGAACAGCTCTGAGAGAACTTGTGACTGACCCAAGGTCACACCAACAGCTGCCCGTGAAGGAAGAATGGGGAATCAAACCTGGTTCTCCCAGAGTCTGCGCTTCTAACCACTGCACCAAACTGACTCTTCACCAATACACCAAACTTAGCCTCTTTCTGCTTGGACGGTGCCCTTTTCCAGCCACACCCACGTGCAGTTCTGGGTCAGGCCCCCATCCGAGCGGCCTTTCTCCTCCCCGGGGCTCTCCGTGCACTGACTCACTTCCTCGGGTGTGATTTCTGCCCCCTCCCAGCCGCACCGACTCATTCCCCCACCCCAGTGGCCACTCCCTGCCGCCCACGCTTATCTGATTGGCATGCCGGCGAAGGAGTCGGCCTTGTGTGTCCGGGGATTTTTCTTTTTATTTACCCCGGAGGAGGAGAGGCTGTCTGCTAACAAGGGAGCCGGAAGGGGTACCCTTAGGGCATCTAGTCCAGCCCTGACACCACCCAGGCTGCTACCCGGCAAGGCGTTTCTGATCCACACCCGGCCAGCCTTTCACCTGAAAGAAAATTCTCAACATGAGACCACTGAACTTTTAAAACATCATTTATTTAATTCTACACCAGTCTGGTGTAGTGGTTAAGTGCACGGACTCTAATCTGGGAGAAGCGGGTTTGGTTCCCCACTCCTCCACTCGCACCTGGCTGGATGATCTTGGGCAAGCCATAGTTCTGACAAGAGCTGTCCTTGAAAAAGAGCAGTTTCCATCAGAGCTCTCTCAGCCCCACCTACCTCACAGGGTGTCTGTTGTGGGGAGGGGAAGGGAAAGGAGTTTGTAAGCCGCTCTGAGACTCCCAAGTGAAGGGCGGGGTATCAATCCAATCTCTTCTTCTTTTTCTTTATGCCCTGCCGTCCCCCAATGGGGACCCAAAGTGGCTGACATCATTGTCTCCTCTGTTTTATCCTCACAACAACCCTGTAAGCAGCTTAGGCTGGGAACGTGCAACTGGCCGAAGGTTACCCAGCAAGCTTCTGTGGCATGAATAAGGATTCGAACCTGGGCCTCCCAGATCTTAGTCTGACACTCTTAACCACTACAGCACACTGGCTGTTTACTTGTCTTTACGCAATAATAAACTGGTGAAAGGAGTCCCAGGTTCGAATCGTGCCTTTTCTGGGAATATGCTTGGTGTTCTTAGCTAGTTTGGTGTGGTAATTAATTGCACGGACTCTAATCTGGGAGAACCGGGTTTGGTTCCCCACTCCTTCCTGTGCGTCTACTGGTGTGACATTGGGTCAGTCACAAGTTCCCTCAGACCTGTTCTCTCAGCGCCACCTACCTCACAGGGTGTCTGTTGTGGGGACTGCCCTTGAGAGAGCAGCTCTGAGAGAACTTGTGACTGACCCAAGGTCACGCCAGTAGCCGCACGTGGAGGAGTGGGGAATCAAACCCAGTTCTCCCAGATTAGAGTCCATGCACTTAATCACTACACCAAACTAGCTAAGAACGCCTAGCGTATTCCCAGCAAAGGCAAAATTCAAACCTGGGGCTCCTTTCACCAGTTTATGAAGCCGATGGGGCAGTAGGTTCAGGCCAGACGAAAGGAAATACTACTTTACACAGAGAGTGATTAAAAAGTGGAATTCACTGCCAGGGGATGTCGTGACGGCCACAGGAATAAACAGATTTCAAAGGGGGATTGGATAGATTCATGGAGGGAGGGGCCTGTCAGTGGCTACTAGCCGTGGTGACTGAAGGGAACCTCCACGTTCAGAGGCACTAATCCTCTTGTGTTCTTATGTGCAATTGGCTGTTTGACACATCGCGTCCAGCCCGTTACACGTTAAGGACATAAGAGAAGCCATGTTGGATGGATCGGGCCGGCCACCCCTCCAGTCGAACACACTGTAGCCAAAATCAAGGCGCCATCAGGACATCCACCAGCGGGGCCAGAACTCCAGAAGCCCCTCCCACTCTTGCCTCCCCCCCAAGCACCAAGAGTACATCACTGCCCCAGACAGAGTGTTCCATCTGTACCTTGCGGCTAATACCCACTGAAGGACCTCTGCTCCGTACGTTTATCCAATCCGTTCTTGAAGCTTTCTGTGCTTGTAGCTGCCACCAGCGTTCCCTCTAAGCTGAGTTAGTGTGAGTACGCTCACAGTTTTTGAGCCTCCAGCTCACACATTTTTGTCTCAGCTCAGGAAGGAGGGCTCCAGAGCAGACTAATTGATGCAGTAACCAAATCGGCTCCCTCACAGCTTTCATGCCAGTAGCTCACAAAGTAGAATTTTTGCTCACAAGACTCCACAGCTTAGAAGGAACATTGGCTGCCGCCACTTCTTGCGGCAGTGAAAGCCGCGTGTTCGTTACCCTTTGGGCGAAGAAGGACGTCTTTTTCTCTGTTCTTTTTTTAGATTTCTTTTTCAAAATGGTTTTATTCGTTTTACGTTAACAAGATTAACAACAGGAAAGGCGTGTATTATTTTATACATACAAATAAATATAGCTCTATATCGTCTAGTCTAAGGATGCTGTTTTCCAGTGTCTTACAAGTCAAACCTTATGACAGGAGACCTGGGAGTCAAATCTAAAAAGTCTAAAGAGTGACACTTTTCCAGTACATGCTGTCCGTACAGTATGTCTGTAATGCCTTTTGAGATTGCTAAAGGAGGTGAAGAG
The DNA here is from genome assembly GCA_029375565.1 of Gekko gecko. NCBI lineage: Eukaryota > Metazoa > Chordata > Lepidosauria > Squamata > Gekkonidae > Gekko > Gekko gecko. The sequence goes on from JAPDNY010000005.1 coordinate 1,118,489, forward strand.
TATTTATTACATTCTTTTGTATGCGTGTGATTTCAAATCGCTCTAACTCGCGCCTAGCTGCAAGCAGGTTTTTTGTAGATTTTACATAAGAACATAAGAGAAGCCAATGTTGAATCAGGCCAATGGCCCATCCAGTCCAACACTCTGTCACACAGCGGCCAAAATATACCAGATGCCATCTGGAGGTCCAGCAGTGGGGCCAGGGCACCAGAAGCCCTCCCACTGCTGCCCCCTCCAGCACCAAGAATAGAGTGCATCACCTGCCCCAGACTGAGAGTTCCCATCTATACCCTGTGGCTAAAAGCCACTGATGGACTTCTGCTCCATATGTTTATCTAATTCCCTCTTGAAACTGTCCATGCTTGTAGCTGCCGCCCCCTCCTGTGGCAGTGAGTTCCATATGTTAATCACTCTTTGGGTGAAGAAGGACTTCTTTTTATCTGTTCTAACCCGACTGCTCAGCAATTTCATGGAGTGCCCACGAGCTCTTCTTCTTGAGTTCCTGTTGGGTCTTTCTTACTACAATTTTGCCTGTGTTCGTTTTCTAGGTCTCGTATAGTGATTTTCTCTGTTCCAAGCCTACTGCTCGTCGGCATCTTTGAGTGCCCACGAGTCCTTGCGTTGTGAGAAAAGGGAGAAAAATAATTCTTTCTCGACCTTCCTCTACCCCATGCATAATTTCATAATCTTAACTAAACAGATAGCCGGTCCTGCTCCTCCGTCTTGGCAGCTTTCCCTCTGCGGGGCACCTGTCTCTTAGTCACCCCCGGAGCCGTGGATCGGGGCAGTCTCTGCAGGGACTGCATATGTGTGTGTATTTTTCCCCCCACCTGTCTTGAGCTCAGCAAAAGGGATTGCCGCGTTGGGGCCGGGCCGGGCGCTCTTAATTGCAGGGAGGCGGTTTGTAACCAGAGTCAGGGACAAGGGTGTAGTTGGATGCCAAACCCGCCGTGCGCGCGCCCCCACCCATATGACATCACCGCCGCCCTGCCGAGTGACGGGGCAGAGCGAGTGAGGCAGGCTGCTCGGCACATCGGCCGCCTCCCTCGGAGAGGTGCGGGAGGCCAGTGCCAGACCTGCTTGCCTTCTCCCCGCCGGCAGCAAGGACGGCGTGAAGATCCAGCCCGGAATTTCCCAGGAGACCCTGTGGAGGTGATACCCCGTCCTTGATGGGTTTGGGGGTATAGTGGCTGGATTGGGAGCCAGGTGAGAGAAATCAGGCCGGCCAGGGTTTGATGGACAAGGGAAGTTGCGTCTGCTGGATTCTCTGGTCCTCGGGCCGCTTACAAGTCGACATGTGAAGGAAGCAGCGGCTCTGGGTTCGGATGCTGACCTGCCAGGCGCCCTCTAAGCTGTGGGGGTCTGGTGAGCAAAAGTACTACGGTGTGAGCTACCGGCGTTAAAGCTGTGAGTGAGCGATTTGGCCGCTGTGTAAATTAGTTTGCTCTGGAGCCAGCCTTCCTAAGACAAAAATCTGTGAGCTGGAGGCTAAAAAGCCTTGAGCTAGCTCACACTAACTCAGCTTAGAGGGAACACTGCTGACGTGCTGTTTTCTCGGTCAACCGGGCCTCGGTGTTGTGTGTTTTGTGTGTTAAATGCAGTCCAGTCGCTTCCGTGTTATGTTGACTGATGCTCCTTCTAAGCTGTTGGAGTCTCGTGAGCAAAAATTCTGCTTTGGGAGCTACTGGCATTAAAGTGGTGAGCGAGCAATTTGGCTGCTGCATAAATCACTTTGCTCTGGAGCAGTGTTCCCTCTAAGCTGAGTTAGTGTGAGCTAGCTCGCAGCTTTTTAGCCTCTGGCTCACACATTTTTGTCTCAGCTCCGGAAGGATGGGGCTCCGGAGCAAACTAACTGATGCAGCAGCCAAATGGCTCGCTCACAACTTTAATGCCAGTGGCTCACAAAGTAGAATTTTTGCTCTCAAGATTCCACAGCTTAGAGGGAACATTGCTCTGGAGCCATCCCTTCCTGAGCTGAGAGGAAAAAATGTGTGAGCCGGAGGCTAAAAAAACTGTGAGCTAGCTCACACTTAACTCAGCTTAGAGGGAACACTGGTTGCCGACCCTGCGAATTAATGTTCTTCAGAATGTCCTAATGTTTTTGGCCTCCCTCTGGACATAGAGCAGGGGGAATGGGGGTGGGTGGGAGATAGTTGTGAATTCCCTGTGTTGTGCAGGGGGTTGGACTAGATGACCTCTGAGGTCCCCTCCAGCTCTGTATTCCTATGTTCTCTGCCTTGCTGAGGTCTTGCAAACCGAGCGGCCTTGGTGGCTTCCTTGATTGAGTCCTTCCATCTCCTGTTGGGTCTTCCTCTTTTCCTGCTGCTTTCTGCTTTTCCGAGCACGATCGTCTTTTCCGGGGTGTCTTGTCTTTTCATAACGTCACCAAAGCGCAATAGCCTCAGTTTAGTCATTTTGGCTTCTAGGGAGAGTCCAGGCTTGATTTGATCTAGAGGTCACTGTTTCGTCTTTCTGGGGATCCACGGGATCCATAAAACCCTCCTTGAACGCCACATTTCAAACGGTGCCCTGGCTCAGTAGCCTTGGTAGAAAGGACAGTCTTGCGCTCTTCAAGACCTGAGGGCCGCATACTTTCCACCTGTGGTCCTTCCCAGTCCTATCCAACAGACACGGGAAAGAACATGCCGTTTGTAAAGTGGCATGAGAGATTTCCATGCCATAGTAAAGGTAAAGGTAAAGATTCCCTTGCTCGAAAGCCAGTCGAATCCGACTCTAGGGTGCTCATCTCTGTTTCAAAGCCGAAGAGCCAGCGCTGTCCGAAGATGTTTCTGTGCTCATGTGGCTGGCATGACTAAACACCAAGGCGCACGGAACGCTGTTACCTTCCCACCGAAGTGGTACCTATTTATCTACTTGCATCTAACTGGTGGATGCTCCTTCCCTGGAGGTTTTCAAGCGGAGGCTGGGCGACCATCTTTCGGGTATGTTGTAGGGCTGTCTTTCGGCTACGCTCCTGCAGAGCGCAGGGGGTTGGACTAGATGACCTTCAAGGTCCCTTCCAACTCCAACATTCTATGATTCCCTTAAGTGCCGTGCCCCATCCCATTTAATTGAGCAGCTCTTGAGCAGGAGAACTTCCATATGACCACAGGAAGCTGCCTTATACCCAATCAGACCATCGGTCTATCATGGTCAGTGTTATCTACTCAGAAAGGCAGTGGCTTTCCAGGGTCTCAGGCTGAGGGTCTTTCCCATCACGTCCTGCCTGGTCCTTTCAACTGGAGATGCCGGGGACTGAACCAGGAACCTTCTGCATGCCAAGCAGGGGCTCTTCCACTGAGCCACAGCCCCTCTACACAACTCTCCAGGGTCCCAGGCTGAGGTCTTTCACACCATCTCCTGCCTGGTTCTTTCAACTGGAGACGCCGGGGACTGAACCAAGAACCTTCTGCACGCCAGGCAGAGGCTCTTCCACTGAGCCACAGCCCCTCCTTACAAGCTCTCCAGGGTCTCAGGCTGAGGTCTTTCCCATCACCTCCTGCCTGGTCCTTTCAACTGGAGACGCTGGGGATTGAACTTGGGACCTCCTGCATGCCAAGCCGTGGCTCTGCCACTCAGCCACAGCCCCTTCCCAGAGGACGAGGCATCGTGAGTCAGCTCTTGTCTGCCTCCCACTCAGTTGCCCTGCACGTCCCATCAACTCCACTGCCCGAGGCAGCTTGTTCTTGGAAATTTTGCGTCATGCACTTCTGTTTGGCTCGTAGGCTGAAGAGGAGTGCGGTCGGGCAGCCATTCTCCCTTGCACGGTATTCCGCCAACGGCAGGCGTCTTTTTGCAGACAGAACCGCTTTCTATGGCGGAAAATTGACAGAGCCAGAAAGGATTTATTGATCTCGGGCCTTGCAGCCAGCCTCAGTTTATCGTGGCGATGTATGCAGAAGGGGGACCAGGAGATCTCCCTGCCGGGCACGGGCCTCATCCACGCCTGCCTCATTTCAGCCCAGCAGCTGTCTCTCCTGTGTGGCCCAGGGGGTCCTGGTGTGGGCACGGGATAGCTGGCCACACGGCAGAAGTGGCTGTTCCGTTGGTGAATTTGGAGCACCGAATGCGGGAAATAATGCTTTGGAGACTCCTGGCTGCAAGTCCGGCAGTCGAGGAATGCAATATTGATTTGCAGCATGACAGGATGTTTCAGTGCTGGAAGCAGGAGATTGGGGAGGAGACGCGGGACGCGGCAGAGCATCTCTTTGGCATGCGGAAGGTCCCAGGTTCAGTCCCCCACATCTCCAGCTAAAGGACCAGGAAAAGAACCAGTTTGGTGTAGTGGTTAAGAGCGCGGACTTTAATCTGGGAGAACCAGGTTTGATTCCCCCACTCCTCCACATGCAGCCAGCTGGCGTGACCTGGGGTCAGTCACAAGTTCTCTCAGAGCTATTCTCTCAAGAGCAGTCCTCGAAGGAGCTCTCTCAGCCCCACCTCCCTCACAGGGTGTCTGTTGTGGGGAGGGGAAGGGAAAGGAGTTTGTAAGCCGCTCGGAGACTCCTTCGGGTAGTGAAGGGCGGGGTATAAATCCAACCTCTTCTTCTTCTTCTACCTCACAGGGTGTCTGTTGTGGGGAGGGGAAGGGAAAGGAGTTTGTAAGCTGCTCGGAGACTCCTTCGGGTAGTGAAGGGCAGGATATAAATCCAATCTCCTCTTCTTCTTCTTCTTCTTCTACCTCACAGGGTGTCTGTTGTGGGGAGGGGAAGGGAAAGGAGTTTGTAAGCCGCTTGAGACTCCTTCGGGTAGTGAAGGGCGGGGTATAAATCCAATCTCCTCCTCCTCCTCTTCTTCTCTCAAGGACAGTTTCTGTCAGAGTTCTCTCAGCCCCGCTTACCTCACAGGGTGTCTGTTGTGGGGAGGGGAAGGGAAAGGAGTTTGTAAGCCGCTCTGAGACTCCGAGTGAAGGGCGGGGTATAGATCCAATCTCTTCTTCTGAAGTAAAACCAAGATTTTTTAAAAAATGCATAGATTTAAGCATCTAGATCCACCTGGTGGATCGGGGTGTGTATGTTAAGTGAGGTAAGTGGGGCTTAGAAAGCTCTCTCGAGAACTGCCCTTGAGAGAACAGCTCTGAGAGAACTTGTGACTGACCCAAGGGCACATCAGCAGCTGCAAGTGGAGGAGTGGGGGATGACCTTGGGCAAGTCACAGTTCTGACAAGAGCTGTTCTTGAAAAAGAGCCATTTCTGTCAGAGCTCTCTCACCCCCACCGACCTCACAGGGTGTCTGTTGTGCGGAGGGGGAGGGAAAGGAGTTTGTCAGCCACCCTGAGACTCCTTTGGGTAGTGAAGGGCGGGGTATAAATCCAATCTCCTCCTCCTCCTCTTCTTCATCATCATCTTCGTCGTCTCCTTTGTCGTCGTCTTCTTCTGGTGGTGTGAAAAACCTCTGCCTGAGACCCTCGAGAGTCGCTGCGAGTCTGAATAGACAAGACAGACCTTGAAGCTTAATGAGGTCATCTAGCTGGGGCCCGACCTTCCCAGGGCACGATTTTTATTTATTTATTTATTCCATTTTTACCCTGCCCTCCCCTGCTTATTTTGATTGCTGCAGAATTTCCCAGTAGATGTGGCTCTCCTTCATTTCTCCTTGTGTCCAGCAGCACCATAATTTGGGGATGCACAGATTGTTCCCATGCGCGAACGGAGAGGATTGGGTAGACGGCAGAGGGTTGCCGTCCCGGACTCCTGCAGGAAGGCATTGGAGAGGGCGGCGGCTCAGTGACAGAGCATCTGCCTGGCGTGCAGAAAGTCCCAAGTTCACTCCCCGGTCTCTCCAGTTGGTTTTTTTAAAAGGATCAGGCAGTACGTGATGTGAAAGACCTCTGCCCAAGCCCCTGGAGGGCTGCGGCCAGTCTGATAAGAGAACACTGACCTCAATGAACCAAGGGTCTGATTCGGTGTAAGGGAACGTCATGTGTAAACAAGAAAGGCTTCATATGAAACTACCACAGCTGCCGACGTGTGTGCTGCAGTGAACACCTTCCCTATGAAGAAAGGTTAAAACGCTTGGGGCTGTTTAGCTTGGAGAAACGACGGCTGAGGGGTGACATGATCGAGGTTTATAAGATTATGAATGGGATTGAGCAGGTTGAGAAAGAAGTACTTTTCTCCCTTTCTCACAATGCAAGAATTCGTGGGCACTCCATGAAATTGCTGAGCGGTCGGGTTAGAACAGATAAAAGGAAGTCCTTCTTCACCCAAAGAGGGATTAACACATGGAATTCACTGCCACAGGAGGTGGTGGCAGCTACAAGCATGGACAGTTTCAAGAGGGAATTAGATCAACATATGGAGCAGAAGTCCATCAGTGGCTATTAGCCACAGGGTATAGATGGGAACTCTCAGTCTGGGGCAGGTGATGCACTCTATTCTTGGTGCTGGAGGGGGCAGCAGTGGGAGGGCTTCTGGTGTCCTGGCCCCACTGCTGGACCTCCTGATGGCACCTGGTATATTTTGGCCGCTGTGTGACCCAGAGTGTTGGACTAGCTGGGCCATTGGCCTGATCCAGCATTGGCTTCTCTTATGTTCTTATGTTCTTATGTTGAGCTCTTCATTGGGGAGAACGGAACATTCGGAGGGTCGGTCGCGTTTTCGCTTCCGTTTGCATCTCCCCTCTCCCAAAACTTTAGGCCCAGGAAATAGATCTTTTAAATTTATTTTGCACTGCAGTTATCTGAATCTTTTTATAGATTGCACGTCTTTCCTCTGAGAAGCTCTGACTGGGTAGGAGCGTCCGTCTTCTTCCGGTTCATCCTCGCCCCAGCCCTGTGAGGTGGAGTTCGGCTGAGAGAGAGTGCGTGGCCTCAGGTCACCCAGTGAGCCTTGCAACTGGGGAGGAGGCGGAGATTGGATTTATACCCCACCCATCACTACCCAAAGGAGTCTCAGAGCAGTTTACAATCTCCTTTCCCTTCCCTTCCCCACAACAGACACCCTGTGAGGCAGGTGGGGCAGAGAGAGCTCTCTCGATGACTGCTCCTGAGAGAACAGCTCTGACAGAACTTGGGATTGACCCATGGTCACACCAGCAGCTGTATGTGGAGGAGTGGGGAATCAGAGCCTATATGGTGTAGTGGTTGAGTGTGTGGACTCTAATCTAGGAGAACCAGGTTTGATTCCTCGCTCCTCCGCTTGCAGCTGCTGGATGACCTTGGGTGAGCCACGGTTCTGTCAGAGCTGTTCTCTCAAGGACAGTTCTGGAAAGAGCTCTCTCAGCATCACCTACCTCGCAGGGTGTCTGTTGTAGGGAAGGGAAAGGAGATTATAGGCCACTCTGAGACTCCAAGTGAAGGGTGGGGTATAAATCCAATCTCCTCCTCCTCCTCCTCCTCCTCCTCTTCTTCTTCTTCTTCTTCCTCCTCCTCTTCTTCTTCTCCGGTTCTCCCAGATTAGAGTCCGTGCTCTTAACCACTACATCAAATTGAGTGGGGATTTGAACACAGGTCTCCCCAGTCCTAGTCTTTTTCTGCAACCACCACACTTAACTAGTTCCCACGCATGTGACAGAAATGCTGTTTAGGCCCCACGTTCCTAAGAACAAACTTAGAGCGTCTCTGCTACTGTCTGAGTTTCGAGTATCCATGTTCCAGCCACAGACAAAACAGTCAGAGTCGGAGGAACTAGCCTTTTACTTTCTCCTTAACTGGCAAACAAACCTTGGGCCACCCACGTAAAAAGTGACCGCCCTAGTTCTGCACTGTAGCCTTCCTCCTAATTCTGGCCACCGTCCCAGCGGAGTCTCGCCAAGTGGAAATGGTTTTCCCCGTTCTGGCCAGAGAGCGGCTCAGCTGCAGGATTTCTGGCCTTACGAAAACCCTCCAGCGGGAACCGCCGTGGCCCCGTTGAAAGGAGCAGGAGCAGCACAATAGCCAGGATGATTAACGCATGATGCGCACCGCTTTGCGGTTATATAATATGCATCAGGCCTTTGTCTCCCAGAAGTGACGAGATCCCTTTGCATTACTAAGCCCTCCTGTGCTTTCCGGTTCCGAACACTTACTTGTTACTTATTATTTGTCATCTCCGTGTCCGTCTTCCAAGGAAGATGGAGCATATTTTCAGGGGGTCTGTAGTAAAGCACCTAGTTTGGCAAGCAGAAGGCTATCATTGATGATCGTCCCCGGCACCTTCAGTTAAGGGACCTCAGATATTAGGAAAGACCCGTCTCTGCCTGAGACCCCATCTCAGCAGCTTCCAGTCCGATTGGACAGCGCTGAGCCCTTTGTCAGTCTCCTGCAGCAATCAGCTCCAACAACGCTCTTCTTTTTGAAGTGAAGTTTATTGGTACAGTATTGGCAGGACATCCACATTTCAGGATCTGTGTTAAGACTGAAGAAAAAGGCGTGGGGATGTGGAATGTAATGAGTTCGAAGGGGCACCCCGATGGCCATTGGCCAATCAAGGTGTCAGAATGAGCCCGCCAGAAACAACGGGTCCCAGGCAAGTGTTCCCTCTAAGCTGAGTTAAGTGTGAGCCAGCTCAAAGTTTTTTAGCCTCCGGCTCACACATTTTTCTCTTCGCTCAGGAAGGGACGTGGCTCCAGAGCAAACTAATTGATGCAGCAGCCAAATCACTCGCTCACAACTTTAAGGCCGGGAGCTCACAAAGTGGAATTCTTGCTCACAAGACTTCACAACTTAGAGGGAGCATTGGCCCCCAGGGGTGGGACAGTTACAGCCAGGCATCCAAGGTCAGGCGCATAAACCATACAGATAGCAAGGCATCGTCGGGCAAGTAGAAATCGAAAGTACAAATGCCAGGCAGTGGTCTCTCCCCGCCCCACTCCCAACTTTATGGCAGTGGGCTGGCAACCTGTCCCTCCCCGCTCTCTAAAAGCGTCTGGCGGGTGCAAGGAAAGGTGTCAGCGGGTACCATGATGACGCCCACGGACACCACATTGGGCATCTGTCAGGTTCTCCAGAAAGTCAGTCAAACACCAGGCTTCATAAAGAAGATAGCGTTTATTGAAAGCAGTCCTAAGAGACACGGTAACACTTCATTGTCAGTGATAACTAAATCTAAAAGGCACCCACAGTTATACCAGCTCCAAATGCCCCCCCTTCTATCTACCAATAGTTGCCGAGCCCGCGCGCGGGAAAAGGTGCGAAAGCAATAAAGCAGTAAATAACCCAAACGCCCAAGAGCTGTCCCAAACAAAGGCGAAGACTCTGTGAGACCCAAGGACATTTGGTGAGATAACAGATTGCCCAGGCGGTGTAACTCTGCGTCTCCTAGGCAACCTGTACACCTCCCTACATTCCAGAGCATGAAAAGTTGCAGACCATCCCTCCCTCCTACCCTTCCATCCATCTGATGTCAGGATTACCTGACAGTATCTCTGCTATAAGGCAACTTCCTCCTCTTCCCCAGGAATGTGACGTTTTTACCGTGTCCCAGACCCTAGCCAGCAGCTGTGCTAGTCCTTTTGTCTCTTTCCTGATGCCGTTGTTCACTAGAGCCAGTTTCGTGTCGTGGTTAACAGCGCGGACTCTAATCTGGAAGAACTGGGTTTGAGTCCCCACTCCTCCTCCACACGCAGCTGCTGGTGTGACCTTGGGTCAGTCACAAGTTCTCTCAGAGCTGTTCTCTCAAGAACAGTCCTCAGTCAGAGCTCTCTCAGCCCCACCGACCTCACAGGGTGTCTGTTGTGGGGACGGGAAGGGAAAGAGAGATTGTAAGCCGCTCTTAAACTCTGAGTGAAGGGTGGGGTATAAGTCCAATTTCCTCCTCCCCTCCCTCCCTCCCCCTCCTCCTCCTCCTCCTCCTCCTCCTCCTCCTCCTCCTCCTCCTCCTCCTCCTCCTTCTTCTTCTTCTTCTTCTTCTTCTTCTTCTTCTTCTTCTTCTTCTTCTTCTTCTTCTTCTTCTTCTTCTTCTTCTTCTTCTTCTTCTTCTTCCTGAGATTCCCAGCATCATTGACTTGGAGCTGTGCCATAACTATGTTTTCCCTTGTGGTCCTCCCATTTTTCTTCAAATGCTGACTTAGAGCGATTGTTTTACTTCCCCAGCACAATTCATCCTGCTATGAACTGACTTTAGCACTGTTGCTGTCCTGTCATCATCCTATTGCAGAGGGGTGACCAATGTGATATGGTTGGGGATGACATGAGGTCTCAGCCCCAACTAAATCTGCCCTTCCCACCCATTTTTTTTTAAAGACCACTTTATAAAATTGGGTAGAATTGTCCCCATCTCTGCAAGGAATCCAGAGAAGTCAAAGGTATGGGGAAAGGCATTTTCACTGTCGCAAATGCTTCTTTTAAAAAAATTCTGCGTGCTTCCAACGTTGGTCTTATGAAAAAAGAGACAACCTCCCTCCAAAAACCCCCACAAACACACACATTTATCCCTTGGTACCCAGTCTGGTGCAGTAGTTAAGAGCGCAGACTCTAATCTGGGAGAACCAAGTTTGATTCCCCACTCCTCCACACGCAGCCAGCTGGGTGACCTTCGGTCAGTCCCAAGTTCTGTCAGAGCTGTTCCCTCAGGAGCAGTCCTCAAAAGAGCTCTCTCAGCCCCACATGTTGTCTGTTGTGGGGAGAGGAAGGGAAAGGAGATTGTAAGCCGCTCTGAAACTCCTTCGGGTAGTGAAGAGCAGGGTATAAATCCAATCTCCTCCTCTTCCTTCTTCTTCTTCTTCTTCTTCTTCTTCTCCTCCTCCTCCTCCTCCTCCTCCTCCTCTTCCTTCTTCTTCTTCTTCTTCTTCTCCTCCTCCTCTTCCTCCTCTTCCTTCTTCTTCTTCTTCTTCTTCTTCTCCTCCTCCTCTTCCTTCTTCTTCTTCTTCTTCTCCTCCTCCTCCTCCTCCTCTTCCTTCTTCTTCTTCTTCTTCTTCTTCTCCTCCTCCTCTTCTTCTTCTTCTTCTTCTTCTTCTTCTCCTCCTCCCTCGCCTTCTCCAACTCTTGAAAGCTCATATCCTGAAAATACTGTTGGTCTCTAAGGTTAAGAACATAACATAAGAGAAGCCAATGTTGAATCAGGCCAATGGCCCATCTAGTCCAACACTCTGTCACACAGCGACCAAAAATACCAGGTGCCATCAGGAGGTCCAGCAGTGGGGCCAGGACACTAGAAGCCCTCCCACTGTCACATCCCCCAAGCACCAAGAATACAGAGCATCCCTTGCCCCAGACATAAGAACATAAGAGAAGCCAATGTTGAATCAGGCCAATGGCCCATCTAGTCCAACACTCTGTCACACAGCGACCAAAAATACCAGGTGCCATCAGGAGGTCCAGCAGTGGGGCCAGGACACTAGAAGCCCTCCCACTGTCACATCCCCCAAGCACCAAGAATACAGAGCATCACTTGCCCCAGACATAAGAACATAAGAGAAGCCAATGTTGAATCAGGCCAATGGCCCATCTAGTCCAACACTCTGTCACACAGCGGCCAAAATATACCAGGTGCCATCAGGAGGTCCAGCAGTGGGGCCAGGGCACCAGAAGCCCTCCCACTGCTGCCCCCTCCAGCACCCAGAATAGAGGGCATCACCTGCCCCAGACTGAGAGTTCCCATCTATACCCTGTGGCTAATAGCCACTGATGGACTTCTGCTCCAGATGTTTATCTAATTCCCTCTTGAAACTGTCCATGCTTGCAGCTGCCACCACCTCCTGCGGCATTCCATGTGTTAATCACTCTACTGGACTCACGGTGTTACCGAACTCGAATGTAGATCTAGCTAACGGCTAGGCTTGTGGGACGGAGGTCTCTGCAGAGTCACGTCTGCAGGTGAAATTCCACACTGCCGAGGCCCCCGGCAGGTGCCCCGGCCTCCTTGCTCCACCAGCTCCGAAGAAGGCCGTCTCCTGAAGTCACCCGGTGACTCATCCGCACCAGGCTCGGATCGGCCCTTTTCCTGTTTACCTTCTGGATGAGTCTCTCCTCTGTGCCAACAATTACTCAGTGGGGAGCGGGGGCCGGGCGGCAGGAGTGGAGCCGCCGCCGCCGCCTCTGTCCTGACTCCAGAGTTTCAAACCCTCCAGCGGCACCTGGCTGGAGAGCCCTGGAGTCCGCAGCCTTCGCCACTGAAAACGTAGCCCCCGGGCGCTGTTTCCTGGTCTTTCAAAGTCGGGAGAAGAGACTCTCGTCGCACACTTGAAAACAAAAGAGGCCCGCGGCGTGCGAGGCAAACCCGGGCAGTCCGTATTCTGCCACTTCTGTATTGTGTGGCTCGACAAGAGCTTAATCAACAGATCAAACTGGAACTAATCAGTCAAGTATCATGGCTGTTGTTCAGTCGCACAGTTGAGTGATAAAAGGGTTGGAACACCTTCCCTGTGAAGAAAGGTTAAAACGCTTGGGGCTCTTTAGCTTGGAGAAACGACGGCTGAGGGGTGACATGATCGAGGTTTATAAGATTATGAATGGGACTGAGCAGGTTGAGAAAGAAGCACTTTTCTCCCTTTCTCACAATACAAGAACTCGTGGGCACTCCATGAAATCGCTGAGCAGTCGGGTTAGAACAGATAAAAGGAAGTACTTCTTCACCCAAAGAGTGATTAACACATGGAATTCACTGCCACAGGAGGTCGTGGCAGCTACAAGCATAGACAGTTTCAGGAGGGAATTAGATAAACGTATGGAGCAGAAGTCCATCAGTGGCTATTAGATGGGAACTCTCAGTCTGGGGCAGGTGATGCACTCTATTCTTGGTGCTGGAGGGGGGCAGCAGTGGGAGGGCTTCTAGTGTCCTGGCCCCACTGCTGGACCTCCTGATGGCACCTGGCATATTTTGGCCGCTGTGTGACAGAGTGTTGGACTAGATGGGCCATTGGCCTGATTCAACATTGGCTTCTCTTATGTTCTTATGTTCTTATGACTCTTGGCGACCCCATGGACCACATCACGCCTGTATTGAATCGTAGACTCATGGAACGTTAAGAGTTGGAAGGGACCTTGCAGGTCATCTAGTCCAACCCCCCGGCAGTCTGCAGGAGAATAGCCAAAAGATAGCCCTACAACATACCCGAAAGAGGATCGTCCAGCCTCCGCTTGAAAACGTCCAGCGAAGGAGCATCCACCACCTCCCGAGGCAGACTGTTCCACTGCTCAACCACTCTGACAGTTTCTCCTGATATTTAGCCGGTAACGACTCCCTTGTCATTTCCACCCATTAGATCTAGTCTTGCAATCCGGAGCAAGAGAGAATAGATCTGCTCCGTCTTCTACATGACCGCCCTTCAAATACTGCTATTGTGTGAAACATTAAGCTGATTTACAATTCATGTAAGGCTATTGCACTCTGGTCATAGAATCATGGAATTTTAGAGTTGGAAGGGACCTTGCAGGTCATCTAGTCCAACCCCCTGCACTCTGCAGGAGCAGAGCCGAAAGGCAGCCTTACAATATACCCAAAAGATGGTCGTCCAGCCTCCGCTTGAAAACGTCCAGCAAAGGAGCATCCACCACCTCCCGAGGCAGTCTGTTCCACTGCTCAACCACTCTGACAGTTAGGAAGTTTCTCCTGATATTTAGCCGGTATAAATCCATGGCATGACCTCATTTATAATCCTGTTTAAAGTTCTGGTCAGCACACCTCAAAAAAGATGTTATAGCGCTGGAGAAAGTGCAGAAAAGGGCAACTGAAATGACAGAAGGGGAAGGAACACCGTCCCTATGAAGAAAGGTTCGAAAGAGGTTAGGGCTCTTTCACTTGGAGAAACGACGACTGAGGGGTGACCTGATCGAGCTTTACAAAAATTATGCATTGGATAGAAGAAGGGTAAAGAAGCACTTTTCTCCCTTTCTTGCAATGCAAGAACTCGTGGGCACTCAACGAAATTGATGAGCTTAGAACAGATAGAAAGAAGTCCTTCTTCACCCTGCAGAGCTGTAAAGAGGGGCTGTGGCTCAGTGGAAGAGCCTCTGTCTGGCATGCAGAAGGTCCCAGGTTCAGTCCCCGGCATCTCCAGTTGAAAAGGACCAGGGAGCAGGTGATGTGAAAGACCTCCACCTGAGACCCTGCAGAGCTGTAAAGAGGGGCCGTGGCTCAGTGGAAGAGCCTCTGCCTGGCGTGCAGAAGGTCCCAGGTTCAGTCCCCGGCATCTCCAGTTAAAAGGAAACGGCCAGGAGGTGATGGGAAAGACCTCGGCCTGAGACCCTGGAGAGCTGTAAAGAGGGGCCGTGGCTCAGTGGAAGAGCCGCTGCTTGGCATGCAGAAGGTCCCAGGTTCAATTCCCGGCATCTCCAGTTAAAAGGATCGGGCAGGAGGGGATGGGAAAGACCTCAGCCTGAGACCCGGGAGAGCTGTAAAGAGGGGCTGTGGCTCAGTGGAAGAGCCTCTGCTTGGCATGCAGAAGGTCCCAGGTTCAGTCCCCGGCATCTCCAGTTAAAAGGACCAGGCAGGAGGTGATGGGAAAGACCTCAGCCTGAGACCCTGGAGAGCTGTAAAGAGGGGCCGTGGCTCAGTGGAAGAGCCTCTGCCTGGCATGCAGAAGGTCCCAGGTTCAGTCCCCGGCATCTCCAGTTAAAAGGACCAGGCAGGAGGTGATGGGAAAGACCTCAGCCTGAGACCCTGGAGAGCTGTAAAGAGGGGCTGCCTCTGGAAGACCTCTGCCTGAGACCCTGGAGAGCTGTTACCAGTCTTAGCAGACAACAATGACCCTGATGGACCAGTGATCAGCTTCGTTATAAGGCACCTTCCTGTCTTCCTGTGTTCCGTTGAAGCCTCCAAAGCCTTTTCTTACATGGGTCTTTGGTCCTCTGCTCCCGCCCCTCTCCCTTCCCCACTTATTCCAATGGGGCGAGAGCCGATTGGCTGTCCAAACGGGCCAATAGCAAGCCAAGCCGAGGGTCCCCCATTTGGCCTGCTCAGCTCAGACTTAGCCAGCAGGTATACCCGACGGCAGGTATAGACAAGTCCATCTTCTGCTCCCGCGGCAGAGCAGGAGAAGATGACGGACCGCCCTTTGCTCGCCGTGGCTGGCCGGATCTGACCCCGGTGGTCCCCCACGCCTCCTCCGGCCTTGCCGCAGCTCAGCTCAAATTGCTCCTGGCAGAGATCACCCCTCCCGGTAAGTGAAAGGGCCTCTCCGCCCCTGTTCTGGGACATCAGGAAATGCCACTATTCAAGGCCAGTTCGGAGATCACGTTCTCGAGCCCAATAAAGTTTCATGGGATGACTCAGCAGGTGACTGGTTGCCGTGTTTGCGGTTGGGGAGGAATTCCCCCCCACACACACACCTCAAGGTCATGTATGTTCACTGGAGCCTCAGAGCCTGGGGCGTGGAGCTCCTGCCCTTGCAGGGTACGCCCTGGCTTCCTCACTTGAGTCATCTTTTGTTCAGAAAGCACCTCTTGTGTCGATCCTTTCCTCTGCTGATTGGGAGTTGTGGCCCAGAGATTGTGTCCCTTGATCTGGAAGAAGGTGATGGGTCGATAATTATTCTGGACTTTGGGGTAAGGAAGGAATTTTCTTCCAGGGCAGTTTGACCCAGGAATCCTAGAGGTTCTTTGCATTCTTCTGGGCATGGAGGAGGGGTCACTGGTGGAGTGGGGGGGATAGCTGTGAATTTCCTGCATTGTGTAGAGGGTTGGACTAGATGACCCTTGGGGTCCCTTCCAGCTCTGTGGTTTCTGTGGCTGACTGTACCTTGAAACAGCGTTGGGGAAGGGTAGAAAAGTTGCAGAAGAAGAAGAGAAGAAAAGATTGGATTCATATCCCGCCCTTCACTACCCGAAGGAGTCTCAGAGCGGCTAACAAACTCCTTTCCTTTCCCTTCCCCTCCCCACAACAGACACCCTGTGAGGTAGACAAAGAAGAAGAGATTGGATTTATACCCTGCCCTTCACTACCCGAAGGAGTCTCAGAGCGGCTTACAATCTCCTTTCCCTTCCCTTCCCCTCCCCACAACAGACACCCTGTGAGGTAGAAGAAGAAGAGGAGATTGGATTTATACCCTGCCCTTCACTACCCGAAGGAGTCTCAGAGCAGCTTACAAACTCCTTTCCCCTCCCCTCCCCACAACAGACACCCTGTGAGGCTGGTGGGGCTGAGAGAGCTCTGGCAAAAACTGCTCTTTTTCAAGAACAGCTCCGACAGAACTATGGCTTGCCCAAGGTCATCCAGCAGGTGCAAGTGGAGGAGTGGGGAAGAAGAGGAGGAGGAGGAGGAGGAGGAAGAGATTGGATTTATATCCTGCCCTTCACTACCCGAAGGCATCTCAGAGCGGCTCACAATCTCCTTTCCCTTCCCCTCCCCACAACAGACACCCTGTGTGGTAGGTGGGGCTGAGAGAGCTCTTTTGAGAACTGCTCCTGAGAGAATAGCTCTGAAATAACTTGCGATTGACCCAAGGTCACACCAGCAGCTGCATGTGGAGGCGTGGGGAATCAAACCCGGTTCTCCCAGGGTAGAGTCCGCGCCCCTAACCACTATACCAAACTAGTAACCTTGTTATCTTGTCTTGAAAACCTTCCGGGGTCGCCATAAACCAGTTGCCACTTGACAGCCTTTTCTGCCATTGCCGTGATACGAGCGGGCATCACCTTCTCCTGAAGGGAAAGATAAGGAGATTTGGGTATTTTTAAGCTTACGGGAAAGATGGCTAAAGGGGATGTGGTAGATGTTCACGGAATGGTGTAGGCTGGCGAAAAGTAGACAGAGAGTCTTTTCTGCCTTTTCTGGCAGTTGAACCGAGAGGTGCTCCGTGAGATGTGCGGGGAGTGGATTCAAGAGAGGGTCTCTTCAAAGAGTAACCTGTTGGAATTCGCTTCCACAGGTTGTAGGGGTGGCGTAGACGACTTTGAAAGAGGACTAGACAGATTCGCCTCTGGGTGGCAGGCACGGAATGACTCTGAATGCCAGATAGCGGGAAAAGGACCTTCAGTCAAAAGCTGAGACTCCAAACGGTTCCGAAAAGGGGACGTTCACCAGCAATGCTCCCTCTAAGCTCTGGAGTCTTGTGAGCAAAAATTCCTACTTTGTGAGCTGCCGGCATTGAAGTGGTGAGCGAGCCGATTTGGCTGCTGCAGAAATTAGTTTCCTCTGGAGCCCTCCTTCCTGAGCGGAGATGAAAATGTGTCAGCTGTAGGCTAAAAGACTGAGCTGGCTCACACTGACGCAGCTTAGAGGGAACACCGTTCCCCAGACATTCTCTCAGTTTAATTCCTTGTTTTCGGGTGAACGAAGGATGATGATTTTGGATGGGTCCACCCCATCGCTGCTGGCTTTGAATGTCATACTGCGGCACCGGCATTCACCCCACCCCCCACCCCATCCTCGCTCTCTGTTCTTCTTTTTCTTTTCCCTTTTCGGTGTAGTGGTTAAGTGCGTGGACTCTAATCTGGGAGAACTGGGTTTGATTCCCCCATTACTCCACTTGCACCTGCTGGATGACCTTGGGCAAGCCATAGTTCTCTCAGAACTGTCCTTGAAAAAGAGCCGTTTCTGTCAAGAGCTCTCTCAGCCCCCCTACCTCACAGGGGGTCTGTTGTGGGGAGGGGAAGGGAAAGGAGTTTGTAAGCCGCTCTGAGCACCTTTGGGTAGTGAAGGGCAGGGTATAAATCCAATCTCTTCCTCTTCTTCTACCTCACAGGGTGTCTGTTGTGGGGAGGGGAAGGGAAAGGAGTTTGTAAGCCGCTCTGAGACTCCTTTGGGTAGTGAAGGGCAGGGTATAAATCCAATCTCTTCTTCCTCTTCTTCTACCTCACAGGGTTTCTGCTGTGAGGAGGGAAGGGAAAGGAGTTTGTAAGCCGCTCTGAGACTCTGAGTGAAGGGCAGGAATAAATCCAATCTCCTCCTCCTCCTCTTCTTCTTCTTCTTTTTTCTTTTCTTCGTCTCTGTGCTTAGCAGCCCAAGTGTGTTCAGCTCCTGCTACATTTTCTCATTGATGGACTATGTGTGTGGGAGGGGAAGGGCAGCGTTACAGGGAATTCGTTGTTATATTTACTATCTTGTGTGGGGAAATGATAAAAACAATCTTAATGATAAAAAACCAAGGCGTCAGAAGGCCTTTGATTTTTATTTTTTTTGTAGTATGTGAACTAAGGAAGAGATCCCATCTGTATTTCTTCAGTCTCTTTACTAAGAGTGGTGTTGTTGCTGAGGCCTCCGTGAGGTTTGGCCACGATTCAGTTGTCGGTGGTGAAAAAAGGAATGTGTCACTTGTGAGAACGTGAGAAGAGCATTTCTTCTGATACTTCTTAAGAACATAAGAACATAAGAGAAGCCCATGTTGGATCAGGCCAATGGCCCATCCGGTCCAACACTCTGTGTCACACAGTGGCCAAAAATACCAGGTGCCATCAGGAGGTCCACCAGTGGGGCCAGGACACTAGAAGCCCTCCCACTGTTGCCCCCCCTCCCAAGCACCAAGAATACAGAGCATCACTTGCCCCAGCCTGAGAGTTCATATAGGAACATAGGAGAGAAGCCAATGTTGGATCAGGCCAATGGCCCATCTAGTCCAACACTCTGTCACACACAGCGGCCAAAAATTCCAGGTGCCATCTGGAGGTCCAGCAGTGGGGCCAAGACACTAGAAGCCCTCCCACTGTTGCCCCCCACCAAGCACCAAGAATACAGAGCATCACTTGCCCCAGAGTCCCTACCTATACCTTGTGGCTAATAGCCACTGATGGACCTCTGCTCCATATGTTTATCCAATTCCCTCTTGAAGCCGTCCATGCTTGTATCCGCCACCACTTCCTGTGGCAGTGAGTTCCATGTGTTAATCACTCTTTGGGTGAGGAAGGACTTCCTCTTATCTGTTCTAACCCGACCGCTTAGCAATTTCACGGAGTGCCCACAAGGAGTTCTTGTCTTGTGAGAAAGGGAGAAAAGGACCTCTTTCTCCACCTGCTCTATCCCGTGCATAATCTTATAAACCTCGATCATGTCACCCCTCAGCCGTCGTTTCTCCAAGCTGAAGAGCCCCCAGCGCTTTCAGCTTTCTTCAGATACTTCTTCTGTAGCAGCAGAAAAGAGCAAGAGTCCAGGACCACTTTTGGGGGATTTAAGTATCCCCCTCCCCCAATAGCTTTTTATAGATTTCAGATTTTTCTGCCCATCTGGGGATTGCCTGAAAATCTCTTTGCCCCCTAGGTGCCCACGATATGCTAGGTACAAGATCTCTGCATTATTCAGCAAGTTAAGTCATAAGAACATAAGAACATAAGAGAAGCCAATGTTGAATCAGGCCAACGGCCCATCTAGTCCAACACTCTGTCACACAGCGGCCAAAATATACCAGGTGCCATCAGGAGGTCCAGCAGTGGGGCCAGGACACCAGAAGCCCTCCCACTGTTCCGCCCCCCCAGCACCAAGAATAGAGTGCATCACCTGCCCCAGACTGAGAGTTCCCATCTATACCCTGTGGCTAATAGCCACTGATGGACTTCTGCTCCATATGCTTCTCTAATTCCCTCTTGAAACTGTCCATGCTTGCAGCTGCCACCACCTCCTGTGGCAGTGAATTCCACGTGTTCATCACTCTTTGGGTGAAGAAGGACTTCCTTTTCTCTGTTCTAACCTGACTGCTCAGCAATTTCATGGAGTGCCCACTTGAGTTCTTGTCTTGTGAGCAAGGGAGAAAATGCAAGTCGTAATGGAACGCTTGAGTCTCCGTTCCATTGTTCATGTTGACTGCTATCGTTCACTTGATCATGTATTGATTGTGTCTGTTCTATGTTTTGCTCTCTTTTTTTGGAAGATAGAATTGCTTTTTAAAAAGTAATAAATAAATGAGCTAATTATGTCGTCTGCAGATCAGCTGTCATTCCGGGGGATCTCCAGCCCGCACCTGGAGATTGGAAACCCGATCATTTTTGCCAGTGTTTGCAGACCCTTCGGGTGGAGCCCCTCTCGGAAGCCCGCGAGCCCTCGGTCCACCTCCTTCGCTCCTCGTAACCCAGCCCGGTTTCTTTTTCGTTCCCTAGGGCCGAGAACTACTGGTGGCGTGGCCAGAATAAGCGGACCTTGAAGGTGGGCCAGTTCCCACGCAACACAGTGACCTCGGTGGCGGGACTGTCAGCCCACGACATCAGCCAGCCCCTGAAAAACAGCTTCATCCACACGGGCCATGGGGACACCAACCCTCACCAGTGCTGGGGCTTCCCCGATAAGATTGACGAGTAAGTTCTTGGGGCGCTTCCGCCGCCTCCTCGGCAGTGCTCCCTCTAAGCTGAGTCAGTGTGAGCTAGCTTGCAGTTTTTTAAGCCTCCGGCTCACAGATTTTTGTCTTAGCTCAGGAAGGAGGGCTCCAGAGCAAACTAATTTATGCAGCAGCCAAATCGCTCACTCACAACTTTAATGCCGGTAGCTCACAAAGCAGAATTTTGGCTCTCGAGTTTCCAGCAGCTTAGAGGGAGCCTTGAGAGCGTTCCCTCTAAGCTGAGTTAAGTGTGAGCTAGCTTGCAGTTTTTTAAGCCTCCGGCTCACACATTTTTGTCTCAGCTCGGGAAGGAGGGCCCCAGAGCAAACCGATTCACGCGGTAGCCAAATCGGCTCGCTCACCACTCGAATGCCAGGACCTC
The DNA here is from genome assembly GCA_029375565.1 of Gekko gecko. Taxonomy (NCBI): domain Eukaryota; kingdom Metazoa; phylum Chordata; class Lepidosauria; order Squamata; family Gekkonidae; genus Gekko; species Gekko gecko. The sequence continues at coordinate 1,138,965 of JAPDNY010000005.1, forward strand.
AGAAGGTAGAATTTTTGCTCACAAGACTCCGCAGCTTAGAGGGAACATCGGTTCCCGGCCTGACATTCATGGGAGACGTGGTAGGGCCAAAGGTCATCCAAACTGGGGGTCCCCCGCAGATGCTGTTTAACAATAACCCAAGCTCAAGGGACCCAAAGTGTATGTCTCCGACCGTCTCATCTGACTTGAACCTCAGTGTAACGGCGGGCCAGCTTCTGACCTATCTACCAGCATTCCACCAGCAATTGGCATCCAGCCTTGGCGTTTCTCCCGCAGCAGAAGCGTCTGGCGCATCTGTCGTCGCCCCGCCGTCGTGCGTGGGCGCAAGTGGGTACAGGCAGTGCGAGGCCAACGTGTTCCGAGGCAGCCAACCCCATGTACCAACCCTGCCCTCGCCTTACGCGGACATCGCATCCTGCCTGGATCTTCTTGCTCCCTGGTGGTAGGGCTGAAGAAGCAGAGTGCCCTGTTCCACACACTCTTTGGCTGGACTTGGAGAATGACCTGAGGGACGTTGGGCTGAGTGGAGTGGGGTACTCCTAGCGGAGAATAAAAATGGCTGATAGGGGGTTTTCACGGACCTGGATGTAACACGGGAGATCCCCCACAACAATGCCAGTTCGGTGAAGTGGTTACGAGCACAGACTCTAATCCGGGAGGACCGGGTTTGATTCCCCACTCCTCCACTTGCAGCTGCTGGATGACCTTGGGCAAGCCATAGTTCTGTCAGAGCTGTTCCTTCAAGGATAGTTCTTGAAAAGAGCTCTCTCAGCCCCACCTACCTCACAGGGTGTCTGTTGTGGGGAAGGGAAGGGACAGGAGATCGTAAGCCGTTCTGAGACTCCTTCAGGTAGTGCAGGGCGGGGTATAAATCCAATCTCTTCTTCTTCTCTTTACCCTGAGTTGCTGTATCACACTAACAGTTTCTTCCAGGTCAGAGGCAGGGCTATTTGTGGGCCGGAACGCACAGGAACGGAGTTCCGGCTGGCTCCCGAGTTGGCCACACCCAGCAGGAACTCATTAGCATAATAGGTCACACCCAACAGCAGAAACTCATGAGGATTGGCTACATTAGGGGTGTGTGGCCTAACATGCAAAGGAGTTCCTGCTCCAAAAAAGCCCTGGGTTTGGACAACAAACAAGGTAAACAGAATAAGAAGCAAAAGGTGGGTGTGGCTGGATGACCACACTTCTGGTGACATGGGGGTGTGGCCTAATATGCTAATGAGCTGTGCTGTCGGGGTGGGGCCTGATATGCTAATGAGTTCCTGCTGTTGGGTGTGGCCTATTATGCTAATGAGTTCCTGCTGGGCTTTTTCTACAAAAAAGGCCCTGGTCAGAGGTAACCACCATGTTGCCCACCGTCACCTTTACTGGCGCCCGCCAAGTTGTTCTTAGGAAGTGGGTGGGAGCCAGGCGGGGCTTTTGTCCAGCAGGCCTCCTGATAGGCCACCGGAGATTTGATTGGCAGCAGCTGCCCCACAAGGTCCTGCACTGTTGTGACCGAAGTTCAGCTGTGGCAGCCGTTTCGTGGCAGGCCCCTCCTCCCGTGGCAGCCATTTTGTGGTGGCGCCTGCCAGGTTGTGGTGGCCATTGGTGACTTGTTTAAATGAGCACTCGGAAGAGGAGACGGGGGGTGAGAGCGTGCCCGAGGGGCAGTAATCGCAGTTTCTCTCTTTCTGTGGCTTCCCGCAGGCTCTACCTTGGAAATCCCATGGACCCACCGGACATCCTAGGCGTGGACCTGAACGCAGCCAGGCCCACCCAGCTCCCAGGAAGGTCAAAAAGTAAGACGTTTCCTCCCCCTTCGCCACCCGCTCTCCTCACCCAATCCGAAGTGTCTTTTGCCCCGAGGGTAAACCACACGAATGAACTACGAGTTCCAGCATGCATTTCTTTGCCCTTCTCCATACTGTTTCGTGCTGGGCGTTAAGAGTTTCCGTTTGCTGCTCTGCCGCGGCACCAGTGGCACAGAAGAAAATGGGTGGTGGTGGTGGTGTTGTGTAAAGATTATTCTCCATCCTGCGATGCTTTTAGGCTGCCGAAGGGCTCGCTTTGCTTGGAGAGCGACTCGTCTTTTTCCAGGGCCTTTTTTGCTGGCTTTTGGGGCAATCACTTGGGTTTCTGGTTTCCCGTTCTCCCTGCTGGATAAGTGGCTTTGGTTTCCCTCCCCTGTTCTGTAAGCCTCGAGAAACTAGTCCCAGGATGAGAGCTGCACCAGTCCCAAAAGGCATTTGTTTATTTATATCCGGCCGTCCTCCCTGGTTTGGGCACAGAGCGACTGATGTTGTCCCCCTCTCCTCCGTTGTATCGTCACAACAACCCTGGGAGGTAGGCAATGCTCCCTCTAAGCTGTGGAGTCTTGTGAGCAAAAATTCTTCTTTGTGAGCTACTGACATTAAAGTTGTGAGCAAGCGATTTGGCTGCTGCATAAATTAATTTGCTCTGGAGCCATCTTTTCTGAGCTTAGACAAAAATGTGTGAGCCGGAGGCTAAAGAACTGTGAGCTGGCTCACACTAACTCAGCTTAGAGGGAACACTGGAGGTCGGTCAGGCTGAGGGTGTGACCAGCTCATGGTGCCCCAGCGAGATTCTGTGGCAAAGTGGGGGATTCGCACCTGGGTCTCTCCTGGATCCTAGTGCAGCAGTCGAACCCCTACAGGACACTTAACTCTCATTTGCTGTTATCTGACACATCCACCTCGATCGTGCTGCTCCAGCTCTGTCAATCGTGGCCAGAATGTTTGTTTGTGTGTGTGTGTTGAAGGTGATATGCAAATACTGGTACCCAGGGCTCTTTTTCTAGAAAAAGCCCAGCATGGACTCATTAGCATAATAGGCCACACCCAGCAGCAGAAACTCATTTTGCATATTATGCCACACCCCCGACAGCACCGCTCATTAGCCTATTAGGAGGAGTTTGTGAGCCGCTCTGAGACACCTTTGGGTAGTGAAGGGCGGGGTGTAGATCCAATCTCTTCTTCTCTTCTCAAAACAGCACAGAAGACGTTAAAGTCCTCCTGCATTGCTCCTGTGAGAATCATAGAACCACAGAGCTGGAAGGGACCTCCATGGTCATCTAGTCCAACCCCCTGCACAACGCAGGAAATTCACAAATACCTTCCCCACACACACACACACAAACACACAATGACCCTTGCCCCTTGCCCGGAAGATGGCAAAAAACCTCCAGGATCCCCGGCCAAACTGGCCCGGAGAACAATGCCAAACTGGCCTGGAGAAAAATTGCTTCCTGACCGGTGTTCCCTCTAAGCTGAGTTCATGTGAGCTAGCTCACAGTTTTCAAGCCTCTGGCTCACAGATTTTCGTCTCCGCTCAGGAAGGAATGGCTCCAGAGCAAACTAATTGATGCGGTAGCCAAATCGCTTGCTCACAACTTTAATGCCAGAAACTCACAAAGGAGAATTTTTGCTCACAGGACTCCATAGCTTAGAGGGAACATTGTTCCTGACCCCAAAGTGAGTGATCGGGATTTCCCTGGGTGTGTAAGAAAGGGCCAAGAGAACTAAGCCCTGAGGCAACCCTCCATTCTCGTGATCTGCCTAAGTTCACAGAATCCACGTGGCTGTCAGCCATCTAGCCTCTGTTGGAAAACCTCCAAAGAAGGAGAGCCCGCCCCCTCCCGAGGAAGCCCATTGGAACCGGGAGCCCCCGCTGCTGTAACTAAGCTTCCTAGGTAGCCGGCGAGATCCGCCCATGAGTGATCAGGGCGTTAACGTCTGTGTTGAGTCTCAGTCCCCAACCCCTGGGGCCAGATCAGCACCAATGTTCCCTCTAAGCTGTGGAGTCTTGTGAGCAAAAATTCCACTTTGGGAGCGACTGGCATGAAAGTTGTGAGCGAGCGATTGGGCTGCTGCATCCATTAGTTTGCTCTGGAGCCCTCTTTTTTGAGCTAAGACAAAAATGTATGAGCCGGAGGCTAAAAAACTGTGAGCTAGCTCGCACTCACTCAGCTTAGAGGGAACACTGATCAGCATATAAGTTTGCTCCGTCCCCAGTGCACAAGACACAAAGGGCACTGCAGCACAAACAGCACTGCAGCCGTTTTCCTTGCTGACCCGTCCTCTTGTGCGTGGCATCTGTAGCTCTCCGGCCCTGCCTTGCATTACTCAAGTCTTAGCCATTAGCAGGAGATCCATGCATGTGATTGGTTGAACCAATCACAGGGGTTGGTTGAACCAAATGAGTGTTCCTGACACCAACAGTGCGCGCACACACCCTGACGGTTTCCTGTAAGTAGTTAACCTCACCGTGCGTGCTCAGCGTGTGAGTCTCGATCGGGCGTGCGGATGCTTACATCTCTGCAGCCAGTAGCCTTAGAACTTTGGGGGCTGGAGCAAGGTGGAGTTTTCTGAGCAAAAACTCGACTTCGTGAGCAGCTGGCAATTAAAGCTGTGAGCGAGCCGTTTGGCTACTGCATCAGCGAGTTTGCTCTGGAGCCGCCCCTTCCCGGGCGAGGGCACAAATGCGTGAGCTGGAGGCTAAAAAACTGTGAGCTAGCTCGCACTAGCTCGGCTTAGAGGGAACAACCGGGCAGGAGGTTTCTTCCTTCCAAAAAGGAATGCTTTCTAAGGGGCCCGGAAGGTTGGATTTTGCACTGGACTCTCTGCTTGCGGTGGCTCAAGTGGTTAAGACGCTGAACTGCAGGCTGTGGAAGGTCAGTAGTTCAGCAGTTCGAGACCCGAGAGTGCCGCATGACGGAGTGAGCTCCCGTCTCTAGTTCCAGCTCCTGCCAACCTAGCAGTTCGAAAGCAAGAAATTGCAAGTAGATAAATAGGTACCGCTCCGGTGGGAAGGTAACAGCGTTCCGTGCGCCTTGGTGTTTAGTCATGCCGGCCACAAGAGCACGGAAACGTCTTCGGACAGCGCTGGCTCTTTGGCTTTGAAACGGAGATGAGCATCGCAACCCTAGAGTCGGATTCGACTGGCTTTCGAGCAAGGGAACCTTTACCTTTAGCATTACTCTGCTTGCACCTCAGACACGGATGCTTGAAAACGCACCCGGCATGGCGCCAATATCAATTCCTTGCCTCCGCCGCTTCGTCGTCTGGCACCCACCCCCTCTGCCTCACATCCAGTCTCTGTCCTGTGCGCATTGCTTACTAACGCCGTGCTCTCTGCCTCTTCCTGTGGGGGTCTCTGTTTCTCTCTCTTTCCTGCAGGGGAACCGCCGCCCCGGCCGCCTCAACCCTCGATCCTTCTCAAGAGTAAGTCGGGCCGCTTTCCGGGCCGTCTCGCCCCCTGCGCCTGCCCTCTCTGCTTTCTCTTAGCTCCTCTCTTGACAGGTACCTGGGGGTGTGCTGTGAGTTTTCCCTCCCTGCCTGCCCGTTTTGCCCGGCCTGGCTCACAAAGACTCGGCGAATTGCATGACGGTCTCTCGGAGAGGCGCCTGACTGCCAGTCCGCAAACAGAAATCTGTGCAGGCGTCCAAGGACAGACACCCTAATCGGCTTATTCTGCTGCCGAGCAGTTTTGAGATGGGGATGTTTTCTCCTAACTTTGCAGGTCCCCTGTAACCTACTGGGAGTCTTTACTCCGTTCCTAAGAAATCACATTTCAAAACAGCGTTTTCATCCTAATTGTGCCGGACAGTAAGGCCCCGTTAAAGAAAAGTCCACAGTTTATAACGTGCCTCCCCCAAATGCAGTTGAGCATGTCTAGCGTGTTAACGATGCATGAATAATGTGGGAGGCGGGAGCGCCGTGGGTGACGGCAATCAATCCCATATTATTGCTGGATCTCTTCTACCCTCTAGTGGAGAAATCCTCAACCTTCCTTTGCAAGACTTCAGACCAGTAGTAGCGCCTTAAGAGACCAACAAGGTTTTCAGGGGATCAGCTTTCCAGAGTCAAAGCTTCTTTGTCAGATATTTCGTATCTCAAGAGTTCATACCCGCCAAATCTTGCTGGTTTCTGTAGTGCCGCCAGGCTCAAATCTAGAAGAAGAAGAAGATGAAGAGGAGGAGATTGGATTTCTACCCCGCCCTTCACTACCCGAAGGCGTCTCAGAGCAGCTTACAATCTCCTTTCCCTTCCCTCTCCCCACAACAGACACCCTGAGAGGCAGGTGGGGCTGAGAGAGCTCTTTCCAGGACTGCCCTTGAGAGAACAGCTCTGAGAGAACTTGTGACTGACCCAAGGTCGCACCAGCGGCTGCATATGGAAGAGGAGTGGGGAGTCAAACCCGGTGCTCCCAGATTAGAGTCCACACTCCAAACCATGACACCAAACTGGCTCAAATATAAAATATTAATGTTAAAATATTAAAATACCTGGCTGTCACCATGCCACCATTAAAACATGTGGCTACCCTCCAAAGGCCAACCTAAGCAATTCAGCCTTGCTTGCTGTGCAGAAACTAAACGAGTCTGGCATTCCACAGGGTATTCCTCCCTCCCTCCCTCCCTTCCACAACGGAGAAGGCCCTTCCCCTGGTGGCAGGTAACTGAGCCGTCTTGGGGCCAGGCACCTGCAAGAGGACCCCAGACATAAGAACATAAGAGAAGCCAATGTTGGATCAGGCCAGTGGCCCATCCAGTCCAACACTCTGTGTCACACAGTGGCCAAAAATACCAGGGGCCCTCAGGAGGTCCAGCAGTGGGGCCAGGACACCAGAAGCCCTCCCACTGTTGACCCCCCAGCAACAAGAATACAGGGCATCCCTTGCCCCAGAGTCCCTCTCTATACCTTGTGGCTAATAGCCACGGATGGACCTCTGCTCCATATGCTTATCCAATTCCCATGCTTGTAGCTGCCACCACCTCCTGTGGGAGTGAATTCCGTGCGTTAATCACTCTTTGGGTGAAGAAGGACTTCCTTTTATCCATTCTAACCCAACCGCTCAGCAATTTCATGGAGTGCCCGTGAGTTCTTGTATTGTGAGAAAGGGAGAAAAGTACTTCTTTCCCTACCTGCTCTGTCCCATGCATAATCTTATAAACCTCGATCATGTCACCCCTCAGCTGTCGTTTCTCCAAGCTAAAGAACCCCGAGCGCTTTAACCTTTCTTCATAGGGAAAGTGTTCCAACCCTTTTATCATTCTAGTTGCCCTTTTTGATTCCCCTCTCCTCCACGTGCAGCTGCTGCCGTGACCTTGGGTCAGTCACAAGTCGTTTCAGAGCTGTTCTCCCACGAGCAGTCATCGAGAGAGCTCTCTCAGCCCCACCGACCTCGCAGGGCATCTGTTGTGGGGAGGCGAAGAGGAAGGAGATTGTATGGCCCTCCGAGACTCCTCCGGGTAGTGACGGGCAGGGTAGAAATCCAATCTCCTTTTCTGTTGTTCTTCTTCTACTGACTTTGTGACTTACTAACAATAGGAGCCCTGATAATGTGAGGCAGCTGGTCGTGTGGAGGGGCACGTGGGTGCATTTGACGTGTGGGCCACGGAGGCAGGCGAAGCAGAAGTCCTCCGCGGCTTGACTGAGTCGTTTGCTCTGCAAAGGCTTCCCGTGGCAGGGCCTGCTCTCTGCTCGTGGCCCAGGTTGCAGTGGAAAGCGTGCATGTGGCAAGATGGCGGCTTTGTCTTGCCTCTTCTCCCCGTCAGTCCTGCTGTCGTGCTGGAAAGATGGTAATGCGATCAATGTTCCCTCTAAAGCCGTGGAGTCCTGTGAGCAAAGTTGTGAGCCGGTGATTTGGCTACTGCATAAATTAAGTTTGCTCTGGAGCCCTCCATCCTGAAATGTGGGAACCGTCAAAGTTGTGCATTTAAGTTGTGAGCATTGAAGCATTAAAGTTGTGAGCCGGTGATTTGGCTACTGCATAAATTAAGTTTGCTCTGGAGCCCTTCTTCCTGAAATGTGGGAGCCATTAAAGTTGTGCATTTAAGTTGTGAGCATTGAAGCATTAAAGTTGTGAGTCGGTGATTTGGCCGCTGCATGGATTCGTTTGCTCTGAAGCCCTCCTTCCCGAAATGCGGGAGCCCGGAGGGTTAAAAAAAACAGTGAGATCGCGCACGCCCACTCAGCTTAGAGGGAACACCGAATGCGATACGACGACGTGCCTGCTTCAGTTAGACGTTACATATGTACACCAGCAGTGTTCCCTCTAAGCTGAGCTAGTGTGGGCTAGCTCACAGTTTTTTAGCCTCTGGCTCTACACGTTTTCGCTCAGGGAGGACGGCTCCAGAGCAAACTAGTTCATGCAGTAGCCAAATCGCTCGCTCACAACTTTAACGCCAGGAGCTCACAAAGGAGAATTTTTGCTCACAAGACTCCACAGCTTAGAGGGGACGTTGTACACCAGTGCTGTCAAATCGCAACCACCTTACGGCAGGCCCAGCGAGGGGCTTTCAGGGCAAGCGCAAAGCAGCGGTGGTTTGCCACGGCCTTCCTCACCGGAGTCTTCCTCGGCGGTCTCCCATCCAAGCACCAACCCCGCTTAGCTTCTGAGGTCTGATGAGGTCAGGGTATACGATATCGCCTTCCTTCCCCACTGAGACATTACCAGGAGGGGAAATTCAGGGGCCCAGATCCGTCCATTTGTGGCAATGTCTCATTGGTCCTTCGTCACCCAAGTTCAGAGCCTCGGATCTTCTTTTCGGGGAAGGGAGAAGGCGACCGTGCCTTAGCAGGGTGGTAACGCACCTGCTTAGCATGCAGGAAGTCACCGGCTGAATCGCCCACACCTGTCCCTTGAAACCCAGAGAGCCACAGCCAATCGTTAAAAAAAAAGATACCGAGATTTGATTTGATTGATTAGATTTCTACCCCACCCTCCCAGCTGAGGCCAGCTCAGGGTGGCTTACATAAAACAATGTAAAATTTAATAATACACATGAAATAGATTTAACCAGGGCTATTTTGGGGCTGGAACGGTGTTCCGGCTGGCTTCAGAGTTAGCCACGCCCACTACAGCCAAATATGCCAATATGTGGCCTAATATGCTAATGAGCTGCACTGTCAGGGGTGTGGTCTAATATGCTAATGGGTTTCTGGTGTTGGGTGTGGCCTGTTATGCTAATGAGTTCCCGCTGGGCTTTTTCTACCAAAAAAGCCCTGGATTTAACTGTAACAGTTAGACAATTAAACAGTTCTAACACCATTTCAGCCGTAAAACGCAGTCAAGTGCTAGTGTCGGTAGTTTCTTTGGCCTCTTAGATGGTCTTCGGCAGCTAGCTCAGGCTGCAGTTAGAAATCCCAAGGGGAACGGGGCTCTCCCATCTTACGCTGTCAGTTGTCAGATCCAAAAAAAAGCAAGGGGAAAAGGACGAGCGTCACAGAAGTCCCAAATATACAAATTCCGCTAGTAGAAAGAGACCATCAAAGATTGCCAAAACAATATATTAATTATAAAGTTGGTGGTGTCACCACCACAACATTAATGCATACCGTAACTGTAATAGGGCATAAGATGCAATATTTCCTCCTTTGTAGATAAGGCATAAAGTCCACGTAGTCAGTGTAACTTGTTAGGAGTCCACAGAGTCATAATGTTTTCCAAACAGCCTTTGCAAAGACGCCTGTTCTAGATACTTAGAAAGATGCGTTTCCTTCGACCTCTTCAATTTGCCGGCTGCGTAAATGGAACCTGATTTCAGCAGACCACAAGGTTAGTCGCTGTGGATTTTCCAGGTTGTGTGGCTGTGGTCTTGGCATTGTGGGACCTGACGTTTCACCAGTAGCTGTGACTGGCATCCTCAGAGGTATAACACAGAAAGACGGAGTACTCTCTGTGTCAAGGTGAGCAAAAAAATGGTAGGCATGGTTTCCTGTCCTGAAAAACACAAAATGCTCTACAGCTGACAACAGCATTACAGATAGGATTAGAGTTTCAATAGCCATTCCACACACAAAAGAACCTCCTCAGGAAACAGGAAACCTCCTCAGGAAACAATCCATAGACAAAAGAACCTCCTCAGGAAAGCTCCTCCATTAGCGTGTTCATAGCCTGGGGAACTCCTACAAGATAACGACTCAGCCCTACCCCACCTCCCAGGGTAGCTATAAAGTACCCCCCTACCATTTTTCTGCTCACCTTGACACAGAGAGTACTCCGTCTTTCTGTGTTATACATCTGAGGATGCCAGTCACAGCTAGTGGCGAAACATCAGGTCCTACAATGCCAAGACCACGGCCACACAGCCCGGAAAATCTACAGCAACTAATGAACTCCAGCCGTGAAAGCCTTCGACAACAGACCAGAAGGTTCATAGTGTAAGAAGTGAATCATAGGTTCTCCTACGTGTGCCGTGCCTTGTGGAGGGAGAGAGAGCTTCCTCCAGTCCCTTACCCGAGTCCCTTTGTGTTCCAGAGCCCTCGTACGACCCCGTCAGCGAGGAGGACGACCCCTCTCCTCCAACCTCAAGCGCCTTTGCCTGAAGAAGGCGGGCCTGCGTCTCGCCAAGCCCTCCGCCCGCGTCTCGGGCACCAAGGTGGGCGAGAGGCTGCTGCTGCCGCGGCCCAAGGGGAGCAGTGTGACAGGCAACGAGGTGACGCTGATCGACTTCGGAGAGGAACCCGTACCCACCACCCCCCTCGCCCGTTGGGGAGTGCTGTGCCCCGTCGCTGGCTAAACTGGCCATGGAGGCTTTCTCCCTGTTGGACAAGACCCCCCGCAGAGCCCCACGCGGGCCTTGCCCCGGCCCCTCCACCCGACCCCCATCGTGGACTGGGATGCCCGTCCCCTCCCGCCGCCCCCGCGTACGACGACGTGGCCCAGGACGAGGACGACTTTGAGGTCTGCTCCATCAACAGCGCCGAAGGGCTGGTTGGGCAGCCGAACAGCCGCCCGGCCTGGGAGAAGAAGGGGAGGCCAATGGCGGTTTTCTCTCTGAGGGCGACCGTCCTGCCCTTCCGCTGGAGGACAACCTCTTCCTGCCGTCCAAGGAGGTCAAACAGCCCAGCCCTGCCCAAACCACCGAGCTCTTCCAGGAACTGCAGCAGGAGTGCATGAAACGACTCAACGTGCCCTTGGGGGCCACCTCGGCGGCCTCGACGCCCAGCCCGGGGAGGACAAACCCCAGATCCCCCCTCGGGTGCCCATTCTGCCCCGGCCCCTCCGTCGGAATGAGCACGGCCGCTGGTCCGGGGAATTGTCGCCGGCTTCCGGGGAGAGGAGGGCCGGCCGCCCCAGATTCCTCCCCGCGAACCCCTGTCCCAGCCTGGCTCCCGGACGCCCAGCCCCATGTCTCTCCCAGGCGGGTCCCCCCAAACGAGAGCCGGTCTGTGTTCTCCACTCTCCCTGGGCTCGTATCTGTCCACGTCTCCGGGGAAGCAGCCCATGCCCACCACCCAAAGCTTCGCCTTGGACCCAAAGTACGCCACCCCCAAGGTCATCCAAGCGCAAGGCAAGGAGAACGCCAAGGGACCCTGCATCCTGCCCATCGTGAAGGACGGCCGGAAGGTCAGCAACACCCACTACTACCTGCTCCCGGAGCACCCGCCTTACCTGGACAAGTACGAGAAGTTCTTCAAGGAGGCCAAGACCCCCGAGGAGAACCCACCGCCAGCCCGGGTGGTCACCACGGCGACCGTGCGGCCGATGATCCAGCAACAACCCGACTACAAGGCCAACTTCTCGTCCAACAACAGCAACGTCATCGTCAAGGCTTCCTGCGGCCTCCAGAAGATCATCTACGATGGATCCAGTTCAGACAGCTTGAGACCCTCTGAGAAGATACGGCTGGTGAGCAGCAGGTGTTCTTTTGGTTGGGAAGGGGCGGCAACAGAGGCCATGCGCAGTGTGAGCTAGCTCACAGTTTTTTAGCCTCCGGCTCGCACATTTTTGTCTTAGCTCAGGAAGGAGGGCTCCAGAGCAAAAAAATTTGTGCCGTAGCCAAATCGCTCGCTCACAACAGAAGCAAATGGGGTTCAATGTGGCCAAGTGCAAAGTGATGCACATTGGAGCGAAAAATCCTAAATATAAATACACGTTGATGGGGTCTGAACTGGCAGAGACGGACCAAGAGAGAGATCTTGGAGTCGTAGTGGATAACTCGATGAAAATGTCTAGACAGTGTGTAGCTGCAATAAAGAAGGCCAACACTATGCTGGGGATTATTAGGAAGGGAATCGAAAACAAATCAGCCAGTATCATCATGCCCCTGTATAAATCATTGGTGCGACCTCATTTGGAATACGGTGTACAGTTCTGGTCGCCACATCTCAAAAAGGATATTATAGCATTGGAAAAAGTGCAGAGAAGGGCAACTAGAATGATAAAAGGGTTGGAACACCTTCCCTATGAAGAAAGGTTAAAATGCTTGGGGCTCTTTAGCTTGGAGAAACGACGGCTGAGGGGTGACATGATCGAGGTTTATAAGATTATGAATGGGATTGAGCAGGTTGAGAAAGAAGTACTTTCCTCCCTTTCTCACAATACAAGAACTCGTGGGCACTCCATGAAATTGCTGAGCGGTCGGGTTAGAACAGATAAAAGGAAATACTTCTTCACCCAAAGAGTGATTAACGTATGGAATTCACTGCCACAGGAGGTCGTGGCAGCTGCAAGCATGGATAGTTTCAAGAGGGAATTAGATAAACATCTGGAGCAGAAGTCCATCAGTGGCTATTGGCCACAGGGTATAGATGGGAACTCTCAGTCTGGGGCAGGTGATGCACTCTATTCTTGGTGCTGGGGGGCAGCAGTGGGAGGGCTTCTCGTGTCCTGGCCCCACTGCCGGACCTCCTGATGGCACCTGGTATATTTTGGCCGCTGTGTGACAGAGTGTTGGACTAGATGGGCCATTGGCCTGATTCAACATTGGCTTCTCTTATGTTCTTATGTTCTTAAGCATTGTGACCAGATCACGGGAGGTGGTAGTTCCACTCTGTTTGGCTATGGTCAGGCCTCACCTGGAGTCCCGTGTCCAGTTTTGGGCACCGCATTTTAGGAAGGAGGTTGACAAACTCGAGCGTGTCCAGAAGAGGGCGACTCAGATGGTGAGAGGGTTGGAATCCAAGTCTTACGAGGAAAGGCTGAAAGAGCTGGACCTGTTTAGCCTGGGAAAGAGAAGGCTTAGAGGGGACATGATTGCAGTCTTCAAGTATTTTGAAGGGCTGTCATGTGAAAGATGGAGCAGATCTATTCTCTCTTGCTCCGGATTGCAAGACTAGATCTAATGGGTGGGAATTACAAGGGAGTCGTTACTGGCTAGATATCAGGAGCAACTTCCTAACTGTAAGAGTGGTTGAGCAATGGAACAGACTGCCTCGGGAGGTGGTAGATGCTCCTTTGCTGGACGTTTTTAAGTGGAGGCTGGATGACCATCTTTCAGGTGTTGTAGGGCTACCTTTCGTCTATGCTCCTGCAGAGTGCAGGAGGTTGGACTAGATGACCTGCAAAGTCCCTTCCAACTCTTAACATTCCATGATTCTATGAATTCCAGTAGCTCACAAAGTAGAATTTTTGCTCACGGGACTCCACAGCTTAGAGGGAGCATTAATCACTTGAGTTGGTGGACTGAGCTCTTGGATCCAGGTTTCGCCCCTTCTCACTGCTTGAAACTGCGGTTCACAGCTTCGACTGCATGGGCTCTCGGCCAAAAGAGAGCCAAAATTCTGTACCCTCATTTTGTGTTGGAAAGCACTGCTTTCACTCCCGGTTTCCCCCTGGACCACATTTTAAGATTCGTTTCTGAAAAGCAGTAAGGGGGAAGGAGGGGAGAGGGTGTGAATCAGCAGATACGTGCCTGGCAGATGCGCTATCCAACCGAAACACTTAACCTATGTACACACTGCACAGCATAGTCTCCGAAGGGCATTTCTGTGCACAGTGGTCTTCCCAGACTTGCTGGCTCAATGGCATCTCATTCCATTTAACCAGGGGTGCCCTTTACCATGCCAGCTAATGGGTGTGAGCCTAATAGTGGAAGCTGGCAAACTCCTTGGTTTTTGCCAATGACAGAAGGCCGCCTGGGGCAGGGTAAAGTAGAGGTCGGGTACATCGTTTGGCTTATAACCCACCTTACTGTTCCCTCTAAGCTGTGGAGTCTTGTGAGCAAAAATTCTCCTTTGTGAGCCACTGGCATTAAAGTTATGAGCGGGCGATTGGGCTGCTGCATAAATTACTTGGCTCTGGAGCCCTCCTTCCTGAGCTGACAAAAATGTGTCAGCCGGAGGCTAAAAAACTGTGAGCTAGCTCACACTAACTCAGCTTAGAGAGGAAGAGAAGAGATTGGATTTATACCCCACCCTTCACTCGGAGTCCCGGAGTGGCTCACAGACTCCTTTCCTTCGCCTCCCCACAACAGACATCTTGTGAGGTAGGTGGGGCTGAGAGAGCTCTTTCCAGGACTGCCCTTGAGAGAACAGCTCTGAGAGAACTTGTGACTGACCCAAGGTCACACCGGCAGCTGCAAGTGGAGGAGTGGGGAACAGAACCCGGTTCTCCCAGATTAGAGTCCGCATACTTCACCACTGCACCAGACTGGCTCTCAAGTCACACCAAACTTTTCAGGGTCGCCGTTAGGCAGGTGTGACTTGAGGGTACCTCCCACCACCAAGGCAGGGAGGGCCGATGCGCCAACATGGAGGGAGGCCGGCAGATCCAGAAGCTTTGGTCTGTCCTCTCCTCCTCCCCGCCACCCCAGTCGCATTCCGGAGTGCGGTGATTCACCTTCCTCCTACCCAAAACTAAAAAAGGGAGATCTCTTCCCTTGTCATTTAATGCAGCCCCGGGGGGGGGGGGGACCTGATGATGCTTGAATCACCGGAAGGGTGGGGGCGGCAGCTTCCTCTTCGTGTTGTTTTGTTTTTTCTGACCAATCTGGAGCCTTGGAGGCAGAGGGCGGGAAAGCGGCGTCCTCCCACAACCTTCTCCTCGAAGCCCGTCATCGTCTCCCAGCGAAACCTCCCCCCCCCCCCCCCGCTGGCTCTTTGACGGAGAGAGAAAAGTCAGTTCAGTTGCGCGTGGGCCTGGAAAAGGGACAGCGAGATACAGCGTGATGAATGAATCGACTGCAGGGTTTAGCTCTCCCCCCCCCCGCCAACCGCCCCCCTTGGCATTTCTGCTTTTGAAAAAGATCCCATCCCGTGCGATGCCGCTTCGTGCCCCCTTGGGATCCTGGCAGCAGGAAATGCCAGGGGGAAGAAATTCTCATGACCACTTTTCCATCTACCTGTTCTACTAAAGAGAGAAGTCTCTCCCTCTTTCTTTCTTTCTTTCTTTCTTTCTTTCTTTCTTTCTTTCTTTCTTTCTTTCTTTCTTTCTTTCTTTCTTTCTTTCTTTCTTTCTTTCTTTCTTTCTCTCTCTCTCTCTCTCTCTCTCTCTCTCTCTTTCTTTCTTTCTTTCTTTCTTTCTTTCTTTCTTCTACAGTCTTCCATGCTACAGAAATTCCTTCCTTCTCTCTCTCTCTCTCTTTCTCTCTCTCTTTCTCTCTCTCTTTCTCTCTCTCTCTCTTTCTTTCTTTCTTTCTTTCTTTCTTTCTTTCTTTCTTTCTTTCTTTCTTTCTTTCTTTCTTTCTTCTACAGTCTTCCATGCTACAGAAATTCCTTCCTTCTCTCTCTCTCTCTCTCTCTTTCTTTCTCTCTCTCTTTCTTTCTCTCTCTCTCTCTTTCTTTCTTTCTTTCTTTCTTTCTTTCTAGTCTTCCATGCTACAGAAATTCCTTCCTTCTCTCTCTCTCTCTCTTTCTTTCTTCCTTCCTTCGTTCTACACCCTTCCATGCTACAGGAATTATTTCCTTCCTTCTCTTCCTTCCTTCTCTCTCTCTTTTCTTCCTTCCTTCCTCCCTCCCTTCCACGGAAAGACGTTATACCTCTGAGGATGCCAGTCACAGCTGCTGGCAAAACGTCAGGTCCGACAATGCCAAGACCACGGCCAGACAGCCCGGGAAATCTACAACAGCTAATGAACTTGCCGTGCCACGCACATTTATGTAGGAGCGAGTCCTATTCAGTAGAGTGGCCCTGGATTCCAAGGAGATAGATCAGGACGGTTGGCCTTGTTAGTCTGTCCTATGAAGAAAGGTTAAAGCGCTGGGGGATCTTTAGCTTGGAGAAACGACGGCTGAGGGGTGACACGATCGAGGTTTATAAGATGATGCATGGGGTAGAGCAGGGAGAGAAAGAAGTCCTTTTCTCCCTTTCTCACAATACAAGAACTCGTGGGCACTCCATGAAATTGCTGAGCGGTCGGGTTAAAATGGATAAAAGGAAGTCCTTCTTCACCCAAAGAGTGATTAACCCATGGGACTCACTGCCACAGGAGGTGGTGGCAGCTGCAAGCATGGACAGTTTCAAGAGGGAATTAGAGAAGCATATGGAGCAGAGGTCCATCGGTGGCTATTAGCCACAGGGTATAGATAGGAACTCTCAGTCTGGGGCAAGTGATGCTCTGTATTCTTGGTGCTTGGGGGGTCAACAGTGGGAGGGCTTCTAGTGCCCTGGCCCCACTGCTGGACCTCCTGATGGCACCTGGTATATTTTGGCCGCTGTGTGACAGAGTGTTGGACTGGACGGGCCATTGGCCTGATCCACCGTTTTCTTCTCTTATGTTCTTATGTCTGTAGCGGCAGAAAAGAGCAAGAGTCCTGTAGTGCCTTAAAGGTAAAGGTAAAGGTTCCCTTGCTCGAAAGCCAGTCGAATCCGACTCTAGGGTTGCGGTGCTCATCTCCGTTTCAAAGCCGAAGAGCCAGCGCTGTCCGAAGACGTTTCCGTGGTCATGTGGCCGGCATGACTAAACACCAAGGCGCACGGAACGCTGTTACCTTCCCACCGAAGTGGTACCTATTTATCTACTTGCAATTTCTTGCTTTCGAACTGCTAGGTTGGCAGGAGCTGGAACTAGAGACGGGAGCTCACTCCGTCATGCGGCACTCTCGGGTCTCGAACTGCTGAACTCCTGACCTTCCACAGCCTGCAGTTCAGCGTCTTAACCACTTGAGCCACCGCAGCTCCTTAAAGACTAACAAAATTTGTGGCAGGGGAGGAGCCTCCGTGACTCACTGCTTACTCCTTCAGATTGAAGGAGGAGCCCCGTTTGGTGGCGGCAGAAGGTGCCATTGAGTCACCGCCGAATTTTGGTGTTCCCGCGTTCGGAGATGCTTTGCCTCCGCCTATCGCTGCACGGCAGCCCCGGGCTTCCTTGATGGCCTTCCACCCAAGTACCGGCCAAGACCAATCCTGCTTCGTTCCCAAGATCTGAAGATCTCTGGCTAGCTGGGGCCATCCAGGTCAAGACAAGAGACATCCAGAGGTGTTTTTGCCCTTACCTGCCTCTGCGTAGCGACCCCGGACTTCCTTGGGTGGTCTCCCCTCCAAGCCCTAACCAGGGCTGGCCCTGCTTAGCTTCCGAGATCTGGCGAGATTTCAGCTAGCCTGGGCCTTCCAGGTCATAAGAACATACAAGAAGCTGGTGTCGGATCAGGCCAACGGCCCATCCAGTCCAACACTCTGGGTCACACAGTGGCCAAAAACACCAGGGGCCCTCAGGAGGTCCAGCAGTGGGGCCAGGACACCAGAAGCCCCTCCCACTTGCCCCCCCACCACCAAGAATACAGAGCGTCACTTGCCCCAGAGTCCCTATCCATAAATAGGTAAAGGTAAAGGTTTCCCTTGCTCGAAAGCCAGTCGAATCTGACTCTAGGGATGCGGTGCTTATTTCCATTTCCAAGCCAAAGAGCCAGCGCTGTCCGAAGACGTTTCTGTGGTCATGTGGCCGGCATGCCTAGATGCCGAGGTGCACTGAACGCTGTGACCTTCCCACCGAAGCGGTACCTATTTATCTACTTGCAATTTCTTGCTTTTGAACTGCTAGGTTGGCAGGAGCTGGGGCCAGAGACGGGAGCTCACTCCGTCACACGGCACTCGGGTCTCAAACTGCTGAACTACTGACCTTCCGGTCTGCAGTTCGGTGTCTTAACCATTCCTTGTGGCTCATAGCCACTGACGGACCTCTGCTCCATATGTTTATCCAGTTCCCTCTTGAAGCCATCCGTGCTTGCAGCTGCCACCACCTCCTGTGGCAGCGAATTCGTAAGCCGCTGTTATTTCTCAATTCCGTTTTCACATTCTGCCAAAAAGTCTGCTGGGTTTTGATGTGGCTTTGTGGCATTGTTTGTTTCACGTAATGTGCTCCCAAGGGGTAATTGCAGGAAGGGTGCCGGACTTACGCTTCTCTCTGCCTCTGGTCCTTCTCACAGGTCCAGGAGACGGTGCATGGCGTCACCACCGAGGAGTGCCAGGCTGCGCTGCAGAACCACAGCTGGAATGTCCAAAAGGCCATCCAGTACTTGAAGGTAAAGGCGGCAGCAACAGATCCGGACTCTCTCTGCCCCCAGCCCAGGGAGAAGTTGGACAGATACGTTGACAGCAATGTTCCCTCTAAGCTGAGATAGTGTGAAAGAGCTCACAGTTTTCTAGCCTCCGGCTCACACATATTTTGTCTTCGGTCAGGAAGGAGGGCTCCAGAGCAAAACTGATTTACACAGCAGCCAAACTGCTTGGCTCACAACTTGAATGCCAGGAGCTCACAAAGCAGAATTTTTGCTCACAAGACTCCACAGCTTAGAGGGAGCATTGGTGGATAGCCAGGAGGTTCTCCCAGCCTGCTGGGGCAGATCCAGCCGTCCTTCTGTTTCATTCTGCCCTTTCTCCAAGGAGCTTACAAGGGAATGGCTGTGGCTCAGTGGCAGAGTGTCTGCTTTGCATGCAGGAGGTCCCAGGTTCAGTCCCCGGCATCTCCAGGTAAAAAGACCAGGCAGGAGGTGATGGGAAAGACCTCTGCTTGAGGCCCTGTTAAGCTGACCTGGATGGACCAAGAGTCTGATTTGATACGGTTTGGCAATGTCCAGCATCCTGTCTCACACAGTGGCCAACCAGTTCCTCTGGAGGGCCAGCAACAGGGCAGAGAGGCCGAGGCCTTCATAAGGAAATCAGAAGAGCCCTGCTAGGTCAGACCAGTGGTCCCTCTAGTCCAGCATCCTGTCTCACACAGGGGCCAACCAGTTCCTCTGGAGGGCCAGCAACAGGGCAGAGAGGCCGAGGCCTTCATAAGGAAATCAGAAGAGCCCTGCTAGGTCAGACCAGTGGTCCCTCTAGTCCAGCATCCTGTCTCACACAGGGGCCAACCAGTTCCTCTGGAGGGCCAGCAACAGGGCAGAGAGGCCGAGGCCTTCATAAGGAAATCAGAAGAGCCCTGCTGGATCAGACCAGTGGTCCTTCTAGTCCAGCATCCTGTCTCACACAGTGGCCAACCAGTTCCTATGGAGGGCCAACAACAGGGCAGGGAGGCCGAGGCCTTCATAAGAACACAAGAAGAGCCCTGCTGGATCAGACCAGTGAGGGTCCTTCTAGTCCAGCATCCTGTCTTACACAGTGGCCAGCTAGTTCCTCTGGAGGGCCAACAACAGGGCAGGGAGGCCGAGGCCTTCATAAGAACGTCAGGAGAGCCCTGCTGGATCAGACCAGTGAGGGTCCATCTAGTCCAGCCTCCTGTCTCACACAGCGGCCAACCAGTCCCTCTGGAGGGCCAACAACAGGGCAGGGAGGCCGAGGCCTTCATAAGAACATCAGGAGAGTCCTGCTGGATCAGACCAATGAGGGTCCATCTAGTCCAGCATCCTGTCTCACACAGTGGCCAGCTAGTTCCTCTGGAGGGCCAACAACAGGGCAGAGAGGCCGAGACCTTCCCTTGATGTTACCTCCTGGCTCTGGGATTCAGGGGCTAAATGCCTCAGAACATGGCGGTTCCCCTCAGTCACCATGGTTAGTAGCCATGGATCTATCTAATCCCTTTCTCAAGCTGTCTATTCCTGTAGCCATCACTACACCCTCTGGCAGCAAATTCCACATTTCAATCCCTCTCTGTGTAAAGTAGTATTTCCTTTTATCCGTCCTGAACCTACTGCCCGTCAGCTTCACTTTGTCAGCTTTCTCCTCCCCATGAATTATTTCCTAAACCTCTGTCTATTGTGTCCCCCCCTAAAAGGGGGAGGGGACGGGTTTCTGTAATTGTGCAAGACGTGGAGAAAGTGGCTAGAGACAACTTTCCCTCCCTCTCCCATAGTGGGGAGGGAAGCGTCAACAGATAGTGTAAACTGTGATTGATTTTAAATTGGTCGTTTGTGAACTGCTCTGAGACTCCTTTGGGTAGTGAAAGGCGGGGTGTAAATCCAATCTCTTTCTTCTTCTTCTTCTTCTACCTCACAGGGTGTCTGTTGTGGGGAGGGGAAGGGAAAGGAGTTTGTAAGCCGCTCTGAGATGCCTTTGGGCAGTGAAGGGCAGGGTAGAAATCCAATCTCTTCTTCTTCTTCTTCTTCTACCTCACAGGGTGTCTGTTGTGGGGAGGGGAAGGGAAAGGAGTTCGTAAGCCGCTCTGAGACGCCTTTGGGCAGTGAAGGGCAGGGTATAAATCCAATCTCTTCTTCTTCTTCTACCTCACAGGGTGTCTGTTGTGGGGAGGGGAAGGGAAAGGAGTTTGTCGGCCGCTCTGAGACTCCCTTGGGTAGTGAAGGGCGGGGTATAAATCCAATATCTTCTTCTTCTTCTTCAGGTCGAGCAGCTCTTCTGCCTGGGTCTCAAGACGCGGCTGGAGTGCCACAAAGTCCTGGAGATGTTCGACTGGAACTTGGAGCAGGCCAGCTCCCACTTGCTGGACCCCTACAGCGCCTTCCGATTCAAGTGAGGACCCTCCGCCATTCGGGGCTCCGTTCTTCGGTTTGGTGGCCCTGCCCCAGGAGTTGGGGGAAGGGTTGCCAACTCCGGATTGGGAAATGCCCGGAGGTTTAGGGGTGGAGCCTGAGGGGGCGGGACTTGGGGAAGGGAGGACCCTCAAGAGGAGAGAAGGGATTGGATTTATCCCCCGCCCTTCACTACTTGAAGCAGTCTCAGAGCGGCTTCTGATCTCATAGAATCATAGAGTTGGAAGGGGGCCTGTACAGACCATCGAGTCCAACCCCCTGCCCGATGCAGGACCAGCCTGAAGCGTACCTGAAAAATATCCGTCCAGCCTCTTCTTGAGAGCTGTCAGTGAAGGGGAGCTCACCACCTCCCCGGTCGGCTGATCCCACCTCTGAACCACTCTGACTGTGAAGAAGTTTTTCCTCATATCCAGCCGATACCTTCCTGCGTGTAATTTCAACCCGTTGCTTCGGGTCCTCTCCTCTGCTGCCAACTGGAACAGCTCCTTGCCCTCCGGCAAATGACCACCTTTCAGATATTCAAAGAGAGCAATCCTGTCCCCCTCCGTCTCCTCTTCCCCAGACTAAACATTCCCAAGGCCCTCAGCCTTTCCTCGTAGGGCTCCGTCTCCAGACCCCCCGATCATCCCTGTCGCTCTCTTCTGCACCCTCTCAATCTTGCCCACGTCCTTTCCCCTCCCCACAACAGATACCCCGTGAGGTAGGCGGGGCTGAAAAAAGACACTACCCAGCCAATCAAAGCTCCAGCGGCGAATTGGAAGCCGTGTTGGACAGAAGCCCCACCCACTTCTTAAAAACACTTGGTGGGCACCAGGAGAGGGGGCAGCAGGCGTCATGGTGCCCCTGAGCACCACGTTGGGGGATTATTGATCTAGAACAGGGGTGGCCAAACTGTGGCATGGGAGCCGCATGCGGCACTTTCGCATACCTTGTGCGGCTCCCGGCAGGGCAGCTGGGGAAGCGAAATAGCCTCAGCGAACAAATTACCATTGGACAAATAAATGCCGTTACCAATATCTGCTTTTTCCGCTTTCGATGCTATTTTTGGCAGTCTCGTTGAATGCCAATGAAAAGCACATTTGCACATTTACCAGGAAAAACGTGTAACGTTTGTTCGTGTCTCGCGGCTCTGAAACATCTGACGTTTTATTCTATGCGGCTCTCCCGTCACGTGGCTTTGGCCAACCCCTGATCTAGAACGTGTGCCCCTTCTGGTAGCTGCGGGCCCTGCTTTCGGGAGGGAAGGGCTGCCTACATCTTTGCATCGGCAACATCCGGCCACTCCCTTTGTTTCCTCACAGGCGGTGACCAGTGGCCGGACCCTGAAACACAGACGTTTGACCCACTGCGGCTGCCCACGGGCAGTGATTCCTCGGGGACCCTCCTCCTGGCACACGGACCAAGAAGCAGTTCCGAGGCAGAGGACGACGGAGCAGAGACGGACGAGGCCGCCGGGCCCGATCCTTACGCGCCTCCCCCGCCGAAGGCCGACTGTCCGCACGCTCCTTCCTCCTGCAGACGCGGGGGCTCGGAGTTCGCTTGTATTTGGACCTCCCCACCCCGCTTCCAGCCATCGTTACTGTTGCTTGCCATCGAGTCTTATTTTGTAAAGAGAAGTGTTACATTAATATATAAATATTCTATTCTATTTTGAAGAGAGTGGCGTGGTTGTTGAGCGCGCACGTTCAGCCCGACGGACGCCTGAATAGGCCAGCGGTGGGTGACGGGAGGGTGCTTGAAGGGGACCCGGGCGGGAGAGACCTTCTGGAAATGGGTCACGTTGCTGCAATCACGAGTAAGAGAATACGGGGGTCTCGCTTCCCAGCACTGAGAATGGAACAGGGGAGGCAGGTCTGTAGTGGGGTATTTCGGGCCCCAGGATTCTGCAATCCTGTTGCCAGTCAGTGGCGTGATGCTGAAAAGTCACATCTGGTTACCAGCATGGAATTGACATCATGCTGTCGTAGTGACGCTCTAGGGATTACACAAATCTCTGTTTTGCCATAGTATCATAGAATGTTAGAGTTTGAAGGGACCTGGCAGGTCATCTAGTCCAACCCCTGCACTCTGCAGCAGCATAGCCAAGAGATAGCCCTACAACATACCCGAAAGATGGTCGTCCAGCCTCCGCTTGAAAACATCCAGCGAAGGAGCATCCACCACCTCCCGAGGCAGACTGTTCCACTGCTCAACCACTCTTACAGTCAGGAAGTTTCTCCTAATATTCAGCCGGTAATGACTCCCTTGTAATTCCCACCCATTCGATCTAGTCTTGCAATCCGGAGCAAGAGAGAATAGATCTGCTCCGTCTTCTACATGACAGCCCTTCAAATATTTGCAGACTGCCATCATGTCCCCTCTAAGCCTTCTCTTTCCCAGGCTAAACAGACCCAACTCTTTCAGCCTTTCCTCGTAAGACTTGGATTCCAACCCTCTCACCATCCTGGTCGCCCTCTTCTGGACACGCTCAAGCTTGTCAACCTCCTTCCTAAAATGTGGTGCCCAAAACTGGACACAGGACTCCAGGTGAGGCCTGACCATAGCAGAATAGAGCGGAATGACCACCTCCCGTGATCTGGACACAAGGCTTCTATTCATGCATCCTAAGAGTGCATTTGCTTTCTTCACAGCCACATCACACTGCAGGCTCATGTTGAGCTTGTGATCAACCAGAACACCCAGATCCCTTTCACATGTGTTGCTGTCAAGCCAAGTCCCTCCCGTTCTATATCTGTGCCTTTGATTTTTTGTACCTAAGTGTAGGACTTTGCACTTATCTCTATTGAATTTCATTTTATTTGCCTCAGCCCACTGTTCCAGCCTATCTAGATCATTTTGAATCCTGACTCTGTCTTCTTCAGAATTAGCAATCCCACCTAGCTTTGTGTCATCTGCAAATTTGATAAGCATCCCCTCTATGTCTTCCTCCAAGTCATTTATAAAAACATTGAACAACACCGGGCCCAGGACCGAGCCCTGTGGCACTCCACTCGAGACTTCCCTCCATGTAGATGCAGAGCCATTTACGAGCACTTGTTGGGTACGATTTTCAACCAACCATGAATCCATCCAACAGTTGCTCCATCCAAGAAGAAGAGAAGAAGAGATTGGATTTATACCCCGCCCTTCACTACCCAGAGGAGTCTCAGAGCAGTTTACAAACTCCTTTCCCTTCCCCTCCCCACAACAGACACCCTGTGAGGTAGGTGGGGCTGAGAGAGCTCTGACAGAAACTGCTCTTTTTCAAGAACCAGCTGTGCCAGAACTATGGCTTGCCCAAGGTAATTCAGTAGCTGCAAGTGGAGGAGTGGGGAATTAAACCCATTTCACCCAGATTAGAGTCCACGAACTTAACCACTACACCAAACTGGCTGTCATAGAGATTTGAAACATTCCTAGAGTGACACTGTGATACCATTTCCAGGTACAACCACTAGGAATTACCAAAATCTCTATGGTATTTTACCATAGAGATTTGAGTAATTCCCAGAGGTCATACTTGGAAATGATATCAGTGTCACTCTAGGAATTCTTCAAATCTTTATGGCAAAATAGAGATTTGTGTAATTCCGGGTATGTAACCAGAAAAGGTGTCATAATGTCACTCTAGGAATTACCAAAATCTCTATGGTATTTTACCATAGAGATTTGAGTAATTCCCAGAGGTCATACTTGAAAATGATATCAGTGTCACTCTAGGAATTCTTCAAATCTTTATGGCAAAATAGAGATTTGTGTAATTCCGGGTATGTAACCAGAAAAGGTGTCATAATGTCACTCTAGGAATTTTTCAAATCTCTATGGTAAAATACCATAGAAATTTTAAAAATTCCTAGAGCAACATTTCTGGTTACCTACCCGGACGTGATGTTGCGGCGCCATGCCATCACAACGGCCTACTCTTGAAAGCTCTCAAAGTTGTCAGCAGACAGCTGGTAACTCTAGAACGGAAGCATCCATTTTGGACCCAATTAGATGTGAGATGCAGACCGCAGAGTTTACCGTGTCTCCTTGCATGTTGCATTATGGGTAGTGTAGTTTTTCACTCAATGTGCTTGTTGATTATCATTCACCCTCCTTGCCTTTAAATTTTGACTAGCATCGTTGCCTTTTCTACCCCTGACCTGGAAGCCAAAGTGTTGGCCACATTGGTGCTGCCTGAGCACCTTCTTTCACCATGCGCAGTCTCTGAATTCATCTGGAGGTGCAACCGCAGGAAGCTGTCTTGGCAGATCTCCTCACCTGGATGCAGAAGGAACACAGAGATGGAATCACGTCTTCCATATTAAACTGGAAACAGGCTCCCGGCAGCTGTAGGCCCTGGCGTCAGAGATGGCTGGCTGGCTGACTGTAGATCACAGGTCTCCTGCCCAAGGTTGGGACCTTTCGGAGGGTCATGGGCAATGCTCCCTCTAAGCTATGAAGTCCTGTGAGCAAAAATTCTACTTTGTGAGCTACTGGCATTAAAGTTGTGAGCCGGTGATTTGGCTACTGCATAAATTAGTTTGTTCTGGATCATAAGAACATAAACATAAGAACATAAGAGAAGCCAATGTTGAATCAGGCCAATGGCCCATCTAGTCCAATACTCTGTGTCACACAGTGGCCAAAAATACCAGGTGCCATCAGGAGGTCCAGCAGTGGGGCCAGGACACTAGAAGCCCTCCCACTGCTGCCCCCCCCCAGCACCAAGAATATAGTGCATCACCTGCCCCAAACAGAGAGTTCCTGTCTATACCTTGTGGGCTAATAGCCACTGACCAACTTCTGCTCCATACGTTTATCTAATTCCGGCTTGAAACTGTCCACGCTTGTAGCTGCCACCACCTCCTGTGGCAGTGAATTCCAAGTGTTAATCACTCTTTGGATGAAGAAGTATTTCCATTTATCTGTTCTAACCCGACTGCTCAGCAATTTCATGGAGTGCCCACGAGTTCTTGTCTTGTGAGAAAGGGAGAAAAGTACTTCTTTCTCCACCTGCTCGATCCCATGCATAATCTAATAAACCTCGATCATGTCACCCCTCAGCCGTCGTTTCTCCAAGCTAAAGAGCCCCAAGCGTTTTAATCTTTTTTCATAGGGAAAGTGTTCCAACTCTCCTTCCTGAGCTGAGACACAAATGTGTGACCTGGAGGCTAAAAACTGTGAGCTAGCTCACACTAACTCAGCTTAGAGGGAACACTGGTCACACGGGACTACGATACAGCACCTATTCCTGGCTTCTGTATGGAAGGAGCGACCACCAGGGCATATATGTAGAAACTCCACCAGTGCTCCTTCTAAGCTGTGGCGTCCTGTGAGCCAAAATTCTACTCTGTGAGCTCCTGGCGTGAAAGTGCTGAGCCGAGCAATCTGGCCGCGGCAGAAATCCGTTCGCTCTGGAGCCGTCCTTCCCGAGCATTGGAAAAAGTGCAGAGAAGGGCAACTAGAATGATAAAAGGGTTGGAACACCTTCCCTATGAAGAAAGGTTAAAATGCTTGGGGCTCTTTAGCTTGGAGAAACGACGGCTGAGGGGTGACATGATTGAGGTTTATATGATTATGAATGGGATAGAGCAGGTTGAGAAAGAAGTACTTTCCTCCCTTTCTCACAGTACAAGAACTCGTGGGCACTCCATGAAATTGCTGAGCAGTCGGGTTAGAACAGATAAAAGGAAATACTTCTTCACCCAAAGAGTGATTAACATATGGAATTCACTGCCACAGGAGGTGGTGGCAGCTACAAGCATGGACAGTTTCAAGAGCGAATTAGATATACACATGGAGCAGAAGTCCATCAGTGGCTATTAGCCACAGGGTATAGATGGGAACTCTCAGTCTGGGGCAGGTGATGCACTCTATTCTTGGTGCTGGAGGGGCAGCAGTGGGAGGGCTTCTAGTGTCCTGGCCCCACTGCTGGACCTCCTGATGGCACCTGGTATATTTTGGCCGCTGTGTGACAGAGTGTTGGACTAGATGGGCCATTGGCCTGATTCAACATTGGCTTCTCTTATGTTCTCTTATGAGCCAAGACAAAAACCTGTGAGCTGGAGGCTAATGAACGGTGAGCTGCCTCACACCTGCTCAGCTTAGAGGGAACACTGAACTCTGCCTCTCTGGCTTCTCTTCATACGACTGCCGAGGGCCGAACGAGACACGACGGCGTCACCGTGGCCACCACGGGGATGCCGCCGCCATTTTAAGTCTCCTAAAAATGCTGATCGGGGGGTGGGGGGCCTGGCCTCTGGCATCCCTCTTCCAATGCCAAAACAGCGGTTGGGGTGCTTGATGAAGGTGGGGGTGGGGGGAGACAGAGATGCCAGCCTCCAGTCAGAACCTGGGGATCCCCCGGAATTACACCTCATCCCCAGACTACAGAGATCAGTTCCCCCGGAGAAAAGGGAGGGATGCTTTGGAGGGTGGGCTCTGGGGCACTGTGCCCCACTGAGGTCCCTGCCCTCCCTGGGTTCCGTCCCCAAATCTCCAGGAGTTTCCGAACCTGGATCTGGCCATCTTACCCCCGCCCCGAATCCCCCGCCGGTGTTCAGCAGAGACCTGGCTCCCTAAGGGGAGAAGAATTCCTCAGTCTGCTGCACTGCAGTCCCAATCGGGATCTTTAAATTCCCTTCTAACGGCAGCAGCGTCCTTATGGCCATGGGGATGCAGTTGTGTTGAAGCTAGCCCTCTCCGTTGTTTCCTCCCCAGGCTAAACCTAACACCGCTCCTTCAGCCTTTCCTCATGGGACTTGGTCTCCAGACCCGTCCTCATTGGGCCTGCAGCACAATGCCCTTGTCTCTCCCACCAGTTTGGTGTGGTGGTTAGGAGCGCGGACGCTAAGCTGGGAGAACCGGGTTTGATTCCCCACTCCTCCAGAGAGCCAGTTTGGTGTAGTGGCTAAAATGTGCACACTCTAATCTGGGAGAACCAGGTTTGGTTCCCCACTCCTCCACTTGCACCTGGCTGGATGACCTGGGGCAAGCCATAGTTCTGATAAGAGCTGTTCTTGGAAAAGAGCAGTCTCTATCAGAGCTCTCTCAGCCCCACCTACTTCACAGGATGTCTGTTGTGGGGAGGGGGAGGGAAAGGAGTTTGTGAGCCGCTCTGAGACACCTTTGGGTAGTGAAGGGCAGGGTATAAATCCAATCTCTTCTTCTTCTTCTTCTTATCAGAACTGTGGGTTGCCCAAGGTCATCCAGCCAGGTGCAAGTGGAGGAGTGGGGAATCAAACCCGGTTCTCCCAGGTTAGAGTCCGTGCACTTAACCACTATCCCAAGAGCTGTCCTTGAAAAAGAGCAGTTTCTGTCAGAGCTCTCTCAGCCCCAGCTACCTCACAGGGTGTCTGTTATGGGGAGGGGAAGGGAAAGGAGTTTGTAAGCCGCTCTGAGACTCCTTCGGGTAGTGAAGGGCAGGGTATAAATCCAATCTCTTCTTCTTCTTCTTCTTCTTCTTCTACCTCACAGGGTGTCTGCTGTGGGGAGGGGAAGGGAAGGGAGTTTGTAAGCCGCTCTGAGACACCTTTGGGTAGTGAAGGGTGGGGTATAAATCCAATCTCTTCTTCTCTTCTTCCACTTGCAGCTGCTGGTGTGACCTTGGGTCAGTCACAATCAAAGTTCCCTCTAAACTGCGGAGTCTTGTGAGCTACTGGCATTAAAGATGTGAGCGAGCGATTTGGCTCCTGCATCAATTAGTTTGCTCGGGAGCCACCCTTCCTGAGCTAAGACCTAAAATGGGTGAGCTGGAGGCTAAAAAACTGTGAGCTGCCGCACACTAGCTCAGCTTAGAGGGAACACTGGTCACATGTTCTCTCAGAGCTGTTCTCCCACGGGCAGTTCTCGAAAGAGCTCTCTCAGCCCCAACTGCCTCATGGGGTGTCTGTTGTGGGGAGGGGAAGGGAAAAGGAGTTTGTAAGCCACTCAGAGTGTCCTCCAGGTAGTGAAGGGTGGGGTATAAATCCAATCTCTTCTTCTTCATCATCTTCATCTGGAGATAAATTGTAATGGCCACAGGACTCCAGGTGCTGTCTGGAGGTTGGTAACCCTACCAACCCCTCATTTTCAGTCTGCCGCCAATCTGGCCCTGTCGGGGCGAGGGAGGGAGGAATTCGGGCACGAGAGCATTGAATTGCAGTTTGGAGTGTCTCATCCCGGAAAGAGGCCTTCGCTTCATCTGTTTGTATGAATCGGGCTCCGGAATCCTCACAGGAGATGTTTTCGAGTGATGGAAACTTCCCGTTCTTCACGCCGTGTGTGGCACACTCTGTTCTTTCACGGTCTCGTAACCGGCTTCTGTTCGGCTCGTCTGGATCACGAAGTTCTTGGCAGGCCGACAAGTATGAGAAGGGGAGGCCGGCACCTGTTCGGGGGGGGGTGCAACCTGTCAGAAGTGACTTATCTGGAGTTCCTTCATCGACATCTTTCTGGGCCAGGTTACCCATTCAGAAAACTTCATCATTCTGGATTTATTGCATTCCTCTCCTGCCTTTCTCCCGCTAGGGAACCCAAGAGATCGCCCATCCAGAAAATGAAGTTTGTTGATTTATCTCCCACCTTACAGCCTTGTCCTCACTACATTATATCCTTACAACAACCCTGCGCAGTAGGTCAGGCTGAGACAGAGGGAGAGACCCGAGGTCACCCAGCGAGATTTCGTGGCAGAGCGGAGATTTGAACCTGGGTCTCACAGACCCCAGTCCGACAGGCTAACCACGATGTAAGAACCTAAGAGAAGCCAGTGTTGGATCAGGCCAGTGGCCCATCCAGTCCAACACTCTGTGTCACACAGTGGTCAGAAATACCAGGTGCCATCAGGAGGTCCAGCAGTGGGGCCAGGACTCCAGAAGCCCTCCCACTACTGCCCCCAAGCACCAAGAATAAAGAGCACCACTTGCCCCAGCCTGAGAGTTCCTATTTATACCTTGTGGCTAATAGCCACTGGTGGACTTCTGCTCCAGATGTTTATCTAATTCCCTCTTGTAACTGTCAACGCATGTAGCTGCCACCACCTCCGGTGGCAGTGAATTCCATATGTTCATCACTCTTTGGGTGAAGAAGGACTTCCTTTTATCTGTTCTAACCCAACCGCTCAGCAATTTCACGGAGTGCCCGCGAGTTCTTGTACTGTGAGAAAGGGAAAGAAGTACTTCCTTCTCAACCTGCTCTATCCCATGCATAATCTTATAAACTGCGATCGTGTCACCCCTCAACCGTCGTTTCTCCAAGCTAAAGAGCCCCAAGCGCTTTAACCTTTCTTCAAAGGGAAAGTGTTCCAACACTTTGATCATTCTAGTTGCCCTTCTGTGCACTTTTTCCAATGCTAGAATATCCTTTTTTTGAGGTGTGGTGACCAGAACTGTACACAGTACCCCAAACGAGTTTGCATCAATGATTTATACAGGGGCATCATGATAACTGGCTGATTTGTTTTCAGCTCCCTTCCTAATAATCCTTTCTCTCCCCGGATATTAGTACTTAACGGCATCCAGGTAAGCTGATGGGCAATAGGTTCAGAAGAGACAAAGGGAAAGACTACTTTACACAGAGAGTGATTAAAATGTGGGATTTGCTGCCAGAGGATGTAGCGATGGCCACAGGGATAAGCAGCTTTAAAAAGGGGATTGGACAGATTCACAGAGGATAAGTCTATCAATGGCCACTGGCCATGGTGGCTGAGAGGAACCTCCACATTCAGAGGCACTAAGCCTCCGAATCCCAGAGCTAGGAGGCAACATCAGGGGAAGGCCTCGGCCTCTATGCCCTGTGTGGGCTATCCAGAGGAGTTGGTTGGCCACTGTGTGAGGCGGGATGCTGGACTAGATGGACCACTGGTCTGACCCGGCAGGGCTCTTCTGATGTTCTTATGGTCTCAAGCTCTCCAGAGGCCCGATCCTCTTGGAAAAGTCTACTGAGCAAAGCAGGCAGCGCCTTGCGTGTCATTGGTTGCTCTGCTTGCATAACTCCACCCCATTGTGACATCATCAACTGCTGTGCGATACCCATAGGTCATATTCCGCTGATTCGGCAGCATTGGCACTTTGACAATCTCCGCATTGGCAAAGCTTCTGCATCTACTGCTTTTTGTCTGTTGACAATCTCAGCTCCAGAACGGTGCCGTTTGAGGGTGGAATTCACCTCACGTTCCCCACAGTATGTTCATTGGGTAAAATACGAATTCACTACAAACTGGAACGTAAGATGGTGTTCGGGCGGCCAGGTTCCTCTTGGCCATGGGCAGGGGATGTGCGAAGAAGAGTTGCCAGATCCGGGTGGGGAAACTTCTAGAGATTTGGGGACGGAGCCTGGGGAGGAAAGGGACCTCAGCGGGGTACCAGTACCACAGAGTCCATCCTCCAAAGCATCCATTTTCTCCAGGGGGAACTGATCTCTGTAGTCTGGAGATGAGCTGTAATTCCAGGGGATCCCCTGGTCCCACCTGGAGGCTGGCATCCCTAGATGGTGGGATATGAGTAGAATGGGGAAAAAAACCAGGCAATGTTAATTGGGCATCAAAGAGGGACTGCAGTTTTATTCCCATGCCGCATATTGTAAACTGTGGTTTACAGATTTTGGATTTTTAAACACCAAAGGCCTCTAGAGGAAACGATCGGCAAGGAAGCGCACGCTACCCGATAACTTCTTAATGGACCTTATTTCCTTTGATTAAAAAAGATCAGTTAAGATAAATTTATATCCCTTTTATTACAAGATATTTTCAGAGTCACAGAATCCATAGTGACTTCAAATCAAAGAAGATGGTCTCCATCATTCTACTGTGGACCAGCCAAAATTTGAGGAACGCAGTAAACACACACAGAGACACACACAACTTTCCAGTTACCCTGAGGCAGATTTCAGGGCCATCCCAGACCATCTGTTTATTATTTACTGGGTTCTCATAAGAACATAAGAGAAGCCAATGCTGAATCAGGCCAATGGCCCATCTAGTCCAACACTCTGTCACACAGCGGCCAAAATATACCAGGTGCCATCAGGAGGTCCAGCAGTGGGGCCGGGACACCAGAAGCCCTCCCACTGCTGCCCCCTCCAGCACCAAGAATAGAGTGCATCACCTGCCCCAGACTGAGAGTTCCCATCTATACCCTGTGGCTAATAGCCACTGGTGGACTTCTGCTCCATACGTTTACCTAATTCCCTCTTGAAACTGTCCATGCTTGCAGCTGCCACCACCTCCTGTGGCAGTGAGTTCCACGTGTTCATCACTCTTTGGGTGAAGAAGGACTTCCTTTTATCTGTTCTAACCTGACTGCTCAGCAATTTCATGGAGTGCCCACGAGTTCTCATTTAACTTCTGACTTAATAGAAAGCAACTGACATATTGAGAAAATTAAATTTCTACTCATTCTAATCCAAGGACGCAAACACAGACATCATTAAGTAGACTGTAGAGTCAGGGCCAGCTTGCCCACTAGGCGAGCTAGGCGCTCGCCTAGGGCGCCGGCCCTGCAGGGGCGCCAAAATGCCCCCCACCCACCCCGTAAAAAGGCCCCCGAGCTGCCCAATGCCGGCAGCCCCGGCTTTCCAGGGTGCCTCGCGGCTGCGAGGCACCCGGGAGAGCGGCATGCGCCGCCCCTGGGAGGGAAGGGGGCATTCTCAAGCCCGCCCCTTCCCCGGCTCTCCCGGGTGCCTCGCGGCTGCGAGACACCCGGGGAGAGACCCGTGCGCCGCCCCTGGGAGGGAAGGGGGGGCTTCTAAGCCCGCCCCTTCCTCGGCTCTCCTAGGCGCTGGGCCATCTCCAGGCCCCACCGGAAGGTTGGCATCCCCAGTGGGGTGGGCGCCCCAGGCAGTCCTGCCTAGGGCGCCCAGACACCTGGGGCCGGCCCTGTGTAGAGTTATTGGCTGTGCACGTATCTCTAGTTGTTGTGTTGTGCATGTGACATTTTGTAGCCATCTGGACAGTGAGAAGTGTCACTTTATTAGAACATCAGAAGAGCCCTGCTGGATCAGACCAGTGAGGGTCCCTCTAGTCCAGCATCCTGCCTCACACAGGGGCCAACCAGTTCCTCTGGAAGGCCAACAACAGGGCACAGAGGCCAAGGCCTTCATAAGAACACCAGAAGAGTCCTGCTGGATCAGACCAGTGAGGGTCCATCCAGTCCAGCATTCTGTCTCACACGGGCCAGTCAGTTCCTCTGGAGGGCCAACAACAGGCAAAGAGGCCGAGGCCTTCATAAGTACATGAGAAGACCCCTGCTGGATCAGACCACTGGTCCATCTAGTCCAGCATCCTGTCTCACACAGGGGCCAACCAGTTCCTCTGTGACCTTCCTGCATGCCAAGCAGACGCTCTACCACCGAGCCATGGCCCATGCCAAAAATGTACAGAGGAAGCTGCCTTATACTGAATCAAAATATTGGCCCAGAATATGTACTCTGACTGGCAGGGTCTCTCCAGGGTCTCAGGCAAGATGTCTTTCACATCACCGACTGCATGGTCCTTTCAACTGGAGATGCCGGGGATTGAACCCGGCACCTTTCACATCCCACGGAGCCATGACCCCTCCCAGAACCATACAGAGAAAGCCACCTGATACTGAATCACCAAAGTCGGTATTGTCAACTCAGGCTGGCAGCAGCTGTCCAGGTGACAGGCAAGAGGTGTTTCACCTCACCTGCTACCCGGACCTTTTGAACTGGAGATGCCGGGGATTGAAGCTGAGACCTTCCGCATGCCAAGCAGACGCTGTACCGCCGAGCCACGGCCCGTTCTCCATGTCACCTATGTGGGGGCGACCTTTTACTTGCATGAGAATTCCACGGCTGGTTTGATAGCGCAGAATTTTAAGAAGTATATTTTTTAAAAAGAGTTCCACTCCATCCTGCACGTCCGGTGAATCACCCGCTACTTGCAAAGGTGACTCGCCTGCGACACGTCAGAGTTTAGGGGAAAGAGGTCCGTTAGGGGAGAATATAATTCATGTTTCATCGCCCTTGGAATTCCCGTTGCAGCCATTATCTTGTTCATGAGTCGGCGTACCTGTCATTCGAAAGGGGGGTTGAATGAATACCAAATTAGGTCAAATAAATATCTAAGCTTTCTCATTGTGTATTCCTCTGATAAGCATCTTCTGGAGGTTTTTTTAACATGAGCTGCGTGTTCCTTGTGCCATGCTAGAACAAAATGTACTGCCGGTAAGGAGGGACGCCGGGTGGGAATGCAGGCAGGGGGGTCAGACAGGTAAACAGAGATGGCAGCTCAGTCTGTGCTCTGGGGTTGCCAGCTTCTTCGCCAGTCCCCACTCCTGGGCCCTCAATGCACATCTGAACTGCCG
Organism: Gekko gecko; assembly: GCA_029375565.1. NCBI lineage: Eukaryota > Metazoa > Chordata > Lepidosauria > Squamata > Gekkonidae > Gekko > Gekko gecko. The sequence continues at coordinate 1,172,827 of JAPDNY010000005.1, forward strand.
AATAATCCCCATCTTCAAACTCTTTCAAAGCATTGCTTGCCACTGTCGGCAGAACCATTTGCTGTTAAAGGCACAGAAACAGAAACGGCGGAGGTCCCCCACTGACACCTCTTCCTGACGCCCAAGTGTTTTTAGAAAGTGGGGTTTCTGCCCACCAAGGCTACCGATTGGCCGTTGGAGATTTGATGGAATGTGCAGATTTTCAAAGTTGTTGCCTTGGCGGCAGCTGCCGCCACAACACGAGGGTCTTCTCTGTGTGAATGATGGGAAGCCGTGGCAGCCATTTTGTAACTGGCTCCTCCCCCCGTGGCAGCCATTTTGTGGCAACCGTTCTGCGGCTGATGGGCAGTAGGTTCAGGATGGACAAAAGGAAATACTACTGTACACAGAGAGAGATTAAAATCCGTTTCAATAGGACGTACTGATGGCCACAGGAATAAAAAGCTTGAACAGGGGATTAGGCAGATTCATGGAAGACAAATCTAGCGATGGAGGCTGAGGGGAACATCCACATTCAGAGGCACTAAACCTCTGGATCCCAGAGCCAGGAGGCAGCATCAGGGGAAGGCCTTGGCCTCTGTGCCCTGATGTTGGCCCTCCAGACGAACTGGTTGGCCACTGTGTGAGGCAGGATGCTGAACTAGAGGGACCCTCACTAGTCTGATCCAGAAGGGCTCTTCTGATGTTCTTAGGAAGGCCTCAGCCTCTCTGCCCTGTTGTTGGCCCTCCAGAGGAACTGGCTGGACACTGTGTGAGACAGGAGGCTGGACTAGATGGACCACTGGTCTGATCCAGCAGTGCTCTTCTGATGTTCTTATCAGGGGAAGGCCTCGGCCTCTCTGCCCTGTTGTTGGCCCTCCAGAGGAACTGGTTGGCCCCTGTGTGAGACAGGATGCTGGACTAGATGAACCTTCATTGGTCTGATCCAGCAGGGCTCTTCTTATGTTCTTATGAAGGCCTCGGCCTCTATGCCCTGTGGTTGGCCCTCCAGAGGAACTGGTTGGCCCCTGTGTGAGACAGGATGCTGGACTGGATGGACCACAGTCTGAAACAGCAGGGCTCTTCTGGTGTTCTTATGAAGGCCTCGGCCTCTATGCCCTGTGGTTGGCCCTCCAGAGGAACTGGTTGGCCACTGTGTGAGACAGGATGCTGGACTGGATGGACCACAGTCTGAAACAGCAGGGCTCTTCTGGTGTTCTTATGAAGGCCTCGGCCTCTATGCCCTGTGGTTGGCCCTCCAGAGGAACTGGTTGGCCCCTGTGTGAGACAGGATGCTGGACTGGATGGACCACAGTCTGATCCAGCAGGGCTCTTCTGGTGTTCTTATGAAGGCCTCGGCCTCTATGCCCTGTGGTTGGCCCTCCAGAGGAACTGGTTGGCCACTGTGTGAGACAGGATGCTGGACTGGATGGACCACAGTCTGAAACAGCAGGGCTCTTCTGGTGTTCTTATGAAGGCCTCGGCCTCTCTGCCCTGTAGTTGGCCCTCCAGAGAAAGTGGTTGGCCCCTGTGTGAGACAGGATGCTGGACTAGATGAACCTTCATTGGTCTGATCCAGCAGGGCTCTTCTTATGTTCTTATGAAGGCCTCGGCCTCTATGCCCTGTGGTTGGCCCTCCAGAGGAACTGGTTGGCCCCTGTGTGAGACAGGATGCTGGACTAGAGGGACCTTCATTGGTCTGATCCAGCAGGGCTCTTCTGATGTTCTTATGAAGGCCTCGGCCTCTATGCCCTGTTGTTGGCCCTCCAGAGGAACTGGTTGGCCACTGTGTGAGACAGGATGCTGGACTGGATGGACCACAGTCTGAAACAGCAGGGCTCTTCTGGTGTTCTTATGAAGGCCTCGGCCTCTCTGCCCTGTAGTTGGCCCTCCAGAGAAAGTGGTTGGCCACTGTGTGAGACAGGATGCTGGACTGGATGGACCACAGTCTGAAACAGCAGGGCTCTTCTGGTGTTCTTATGAAGGCCTCGGCCTCTATGCCCTGTGGTTGGCCCTCCAGAGGAACTGGTTGGCCCCTGTGTGAGACAGGATGCTGGACTAGAGGGACCTTCATTGGTCTGATCCAGCAGGGCTCTTCTTATGTTCTTATGAAGGCCTCGGCCTCTATGCCCTGTTGTTGGCCCTCCAGAGGAACTGGCTGGCCACTGTGTGAGACAGGATGCTGGACTGGATGGACCACAGTCTGAAACAGCAGGGCTCTTCTGGTGTTCTTATGAAGGCCTCGGCCTCTCTGCCCTGTAGTTGGCCCTCCAGAGAAAGTGGTTGGCCACTGTGTGAGACAGGATGCTGGACTAGATGAACCTTCATTGGTCTGATCCAGCAGGGCTCTTCTTATGTTCTTATGAAGGCCTCGGCCTCTATGCCCTGTGGTTGGCCCTCCAGAGGAACTGGTTGGCCCCTGTGTGAGACAGGATGCTGGACTAGAGGGACCTTCATTGGTCTGATCCAGCAGGGCTCTTCTGATGTTCTTATGAAGGCCTCGGCCTCTCTGCCCTGTTGTTGGCCCTCCAGAGGAACTGGCTGGCCACTGTGTGATACAGGATGCTGGACTGGATGGACCCTCACTGGTCTGATCCAGCAGGGCTCTTCATGGTGTTCTTATGAAGGGCTCAGCCTCTGTGCTCCGTTATTGGGCCTCCAGAGGAACTTGGTTGGCCACTGTGTGAGACAGGATACTGGACTGGATGGACCATTGGTCTGATCCAGCAGGGCTGTTCTTATATTCTTAAGAAGGCCTTGGCCTCTCTGCCCTGTTGTTGGCCCTCCAGAGGAACTGGCTGGCCACTGTGTGACACAGGATGCTGGACTGGATGGACCACTGGTCTGATCCAGCAGGGCTTTTCTGATGTTCTTAAGTGGCTGTGCCCACTATACTGTGTCAAGAATTCTAAAGTGCCTGTTGGGGACCCCTGTTCTAGGGTCAGATGGGAACCCTCGACTTGATGTCTGACGAATTGCTCAGACTGAGAAACCAAGCCAGCTTCGCCAGCATTAGAAGTCCACGAGGAACACTATTGGCTCCTTGGGTCACCTCTCCTTCACAGCTGTAGCTGCAATACCACCTCCAGCCATCGGCAGCGGTGGCACTGCAGTGCACCAGAAAGCCGGCCAGTGGCACCGTCCCCAGGCCAGCTGCCGCGTTAAAATAAACGAGGTGGCTCCCGCAGCTTGAATTAAGTGAAGTAATTACCTCACCAGTTGTTCATTCAAAAGGCAGAGGCCAAACGGAGAGCGAGGCCCGCCTCCGTTAGTTCTTGAATTACAGAGCAAAACCGGGTTGTGTTTTTAACGTTCGAGACGTCATTGCCTTCCAAACAAAGGAAGTCTGTTCATGATAATTGATCTCCTGGGTTTATTAGTCCTCGTTTGATAAGAGTATCGTCTGCGGTTTGCATCTGTTGTGATTTTGTAATATTTTCCAATTCAGTCTGAGGTTGTTCCCTTCTCGTTTTTGTTGACGGCTTTCTACACAGCTGTCTGGGAAGGCAGTGGACTCTAATCTGGGAGAACCAGGTTTGATTCCCCACGCCTCCACTTGCAGCTGCTGGATGACCTTGGGCAAGCCATAGTTCTGACAAGACCTGTCCTTGAAAGGGCAGTTCCGGAAAAGAGCTCTCTCAGCCTCACCTACCTCACAGGGTGTCTGTTGTGGGGAGGGGAAGGGAAAGGAGTTTGTAAGCCGCTCTGAGTGAAGGGCAGGGTATAAATCCAATCTCCTCCTCCTCCTCCTCCTCCCTGCCTGGGGGCGGAATTATAACTTAGAGTGAAGGTTATGCTCATTTCAAAGTCCCAAAGGAAAAAATGCATTTTTCCACAGTGGTCAATCTCCCCAGGGGGTAATAACCTCTACATCTCTTACCAGATCTTGAGACCCATTCAGTACCAAGGCCAAGATCACCACCTCTCTGGTTGGCTCTGTGACCAACTGCTCCAGCGCACAGTCGTCTTTGATGTCCACTAATCTCATTTCCACAGCATGACTCGAGCATACATTTACCCAGTCAATGTGAGGGTAGTTGAAATCTCCCAGTATAATGACATTATCTGCTTTAGTCGCCTCCTTTATTTCTTTCTCCATTTCAGGATCAGCCTCAACGGTTTGATCAGGTGGGCGGTCGTACGCCCTAACTTTTAAGTAACCCTTAAGTGCCCAGTATTTCCACCCATGTCACTTCTGTTGGGGAGTTCATTCCCCTGGTGTTTTCTAACTTATTTGGTATTGTCGTGGTTGGTACTTTTTAATCTACTTTTTATTCAGTGCCCTGACCTGGGTAGCCCAGGCTAGCCTGATCTCGCCCAACCTAGGAAGCTAAGCAGGGTCAACACTGGTTAGTACTTGGATGGGAGACCAGCAAGGAAGCCCAGGGCCATGACACAGAGGCAGGCAATGGCAAACCTCCTCTGTCTCTTGCACTGACTTGGATGGCCCAGATGAGCTGAATCTCGCAGATCTCGGAAGCCAAGCAGGTTTGGTCCTGGTCAGTATTTGGATGGGAGACCAGCAAGGAAGTCCAGGTCTGCTCTGCAGAGGCAGGCCATGGCAAGCCACCTCTGAATGTCTCTTGCCTTGAAAGCCCAAGTGGAGTCACTATAGGTCGGCTAGGACTAGATGGCACTTTCCACCAGCATTTTGGTTTCCACCAGCCCGTTTGGTGTAGTGGTTAGGAGCGCAGACTCTAATCTAGAAGAACTGGGTTTGATTCCCCACTCTTCCACATGCAGCTGTTGGTGTGACCTTGGGTCAGTCACAAGTTCTCAAAAGAGCTCTCTCAGCCTCACCTACCTCACAGGGTGTCTGTTGTGGGGAGGGGAAGGGAAAGGAGATTGGAAGGCATTCTAAGACTCCTTCAGGTAGTGAAGGGCAGGGTATAAATGCAATCTCCTCCTCCTCCTCCTCCTCCTCCTCCTCCTCCTCCTCTTCTTCTTCTTCTCCTTCTTCTTCTTCTTCTTCTTCATAGTCACATTAACACACCCAATAGAACCGCGTAAATTTCGAAGGGAATCTTGGGATCTAAAATTTGAGGCAGCAGATGGAAGGAAGGAAGATGGAGGCCAGAGAATGGTTTGGTTACATATATGTGGGGCTTTGTTTCAGTATAGGTCAAGACCAAGGGGTCATGCCATGGGTTTTCGTGAACGTATAGAAACTCAAAAGGCGGGAAGATGCAAGGTCAGCTGAATTGTCACCATTTCCCAAACTTTTCTGATTCCGTCACAGAATGTTCCGGAAAGACACTCCGGTGCCTCCAACAGGCCCATTGCAAGCCTGGGGGTCAAAAAAGAACCCGGCACGGGAGGAGGGCCCGGTGCCAGAACGCCAACGGGTCGGTTTACTGAAAGTAGCCAGTTCAGGATCTTGGCCCAGACACGCAGGTAAGCTGGATACCTTTTGCAGCTGAGTAGTTATCGGAATTCTAGTTTGAGACCCGAGAGTGCCGCGTGACGGAGTGAGCTCCCATCTCTGGTTCCAGCTCCTGCCAACCTAGCAGTTCAAAAGCAAGAAACTGCAAGCAGATAAATAGGTACCACTTCGGTGGGAAGGTAACAGCATTCTGTGCGCCTTGGAGTTTAGTCATGCCGGCCACATGACCACGGAAACATCTTCGGACAGCGCTGGCTCTTCGGCTTGGAAACGGAGATGAGCACCGCAACCCTAGAGTCGGATTCGACTGGCTTTTGTGCAAGGGAAACCTTTACCTTTAGCTATCGGAATGCCATTTGGCACAGAAAGACAGACTTACCCGAAAGAGGGAACAACTGGGTATCTGGACAACAGTTGGGAAATTTCCACGTTGGGAAATTCCTGGAGATTTGGGAGTGGCGCTTGGGGCGGGGAGGGTGTCCTCAGTGGGGTATAATGTCACAGCACCTACCTTCCGAAGCAGCCGTTTCCTCCAGGGAAAGTTATCTCTGCAGTCTGGATATTAGTCATAAAAGTGGGAGAGATCCAGGCCTCACCTGGAGGTTAGTAACCTAAGGCACCAGGCGGTTGGGACCTGACCACCTTGCACATGAATTAATATAAAAAATTAATATACAAAATAATAAATTAATATACAAATGTACACATGTTTATTAGGGTGTAAAAAGGTAAAGGTAAAGGTTCCCTTGCTCGAAAGCCAGTTGAATCCGACTCTAGGGTTGCGGTGCTCATCTCTGATTCCGAGCCGAAGAGCCAGCGCCGTCCGAAGACGTTTCCGTGGTCATGTAGCCGGCATGACTAAATGCCGAGGCGGACGGAATGCTGTTACCTTCCCACCGAAGTGCTACCTCTTTATCTACTTGCAATTTCTTGCTTTCGAACTGCTAGGTTGGCAGGAGCTGGAACTGGAGACGGGAGCTCACCCAGTCATGCGCCACCATCGGGTCTCGAACTGCTGAACTACTGACCTTCCACAGCCTGCAGTTCAGCGTCTTAACATACCTAAGGTTAAAAGAAATAATCTAACTATCAGACTCTTAAAGCTTGTATCATTCAAAGTCGATTGTTATACATGTCCAATTGATGGGTGAAATCTTTGACCTAAGGACCATATGCGTTTCGGCCCCTTCGGGCCTTCCTCAGTGGTCAATATTCTTTATTTTACACCGACACACATCCAGAAATACATGCGTAAAGAATTTTGTGTGTTGTTTTCTTATATGTTTTATATGCACTTATATGACCAGGTGTTGCTTTCTTATATGTTTTGCTTTTGCTACAAGTTTGTATATTGGGCCATTGATAGTAGCTGTACAAATTCTCCAACTTGACCACTACCTTTGACAAAAGTGACGCACATCCTGACGAATGGGATAATCCCTACCAGAACAATCTGGAGAATCTATGCAGCTACCATCTACGGCCCAATAAACAGACATTTTGATGCAGTAACTCAGAGCTAGAGGTGTCAGTTATCAGACGCTGTTAAATAAACAAAACATTGCAAGAGGGCTCGTGTTTTAAGCATGTTTTTATTTTAAGTAAAAAAAAACCCACAACCCTTTGTGTTTGTGTCCTTTATAAAGTTTATATCTCCGCTAGGTGGCATTACATTTTATGACACCCGTGGCCCGTCCCAACAAGGTCTCCTTTATGTCGGATCCAGCCCTCGTAACAAATGAGTTCAATAGGTAAAGGTCAAGGTTCCCTTGCTCGAAAGCCAGTCGAATCCGACTCTAGGGTTGCGGTGCTCATCTCCGCTTCAAAGCCGAAGAGCCAGCGCTGTCCGAAGACATTTCCGCGGTCATGTGGCCGGCATGACTAAACACCAAGGCGCACGGAACGCTGTGACCTTCCCACCGAAGCGGTACCTATTTATCTACTTGCAATTTCTTGCTTTCAAACTGCTAGGTCGGCAGGAGCTGGAACTAGAGACGGGAGCTCACTCCGTCATGCGGCCCCCGGGTCTTGAACTGCTGAACTACTGAACTTCCACAGCCTGTAGTTCAGCGTCTTAACCACTTGAACCACTTGAGCCCTGCACTAAATAATCGCCTTTCGATCCACATTCAGTACACTTCCTTTTCCTTTTTGTAAACATTTTTATTAGTGTTAAACAAAATACATTAATAACATTCAGTGGAACAATATCTTCAACGATATACATAGTCCTACATTTCCCAAATATAACCAGTATCTATCATCAAAACTATATATAATTAACTTTTCTTATTCATGACCAATAAGTCAATCGTCTATTATTTCTGGAACTTCTCCTTGGGTCTTCAAATACTCTATAATGGGAAGCCGTACTGAAAAGATAATTCTATTCTTATTTAACGATGTGGATTGCATGGAGTGATTCATTTTTTCCATCAGGTATATATGTTCCAAATTTTCCCATGCCGTAAAGTTATAGTAGGAATTTGTTCAGATTTCCATTTATGAACAATTGCTGCTTTTGCAGCATATAATAGTTTCAGTGAACTTTCCAACTGGATTTCACTGAGTGAACTTTGGGCGATTCTGCGTTGGCTTTTCCCACCGTTGTTTTACGAAACCCACCTTGGAACAGAAATTTCCCTCTGCATTGCATGCCGCTGTCACTTCCTTTGATCGTCGGGTTTTATGGTACCTTCTGCATAGACATATGGCCATTCAGGGGTGACTTTGCAGTCAGTACAGCATTGCCTGCGGTATTTGAATGTGTTTTGAGCTGCACCTTTTTCTCCCAGCTGAGAAAATGGGCAGCAAATGCTAGATCCAGAATCGCCCTGGCAAAATCCAGTTGGAAAGTTGATCAAAAGTGGATTATTTAGTGTGTGTGACCACAGCCATTGGGGTAGAAGAAGAAGAAGAAGAAGAAGAAGAAGAAGAAGAAGAAGAAGAAGAAGAAGAAGAAGAAGAAGAAGAAGAAGAAGAAGAAGAAGAAGAAGAAGAAGAAGAAGAAGAGAGAGAAGAGATTGAATTTATACCCCACCTTTCACTACCCAAAGGAGTCTCAGAGCGGCTCACAAACTCCTTTCCCTTCCCCTCCCCACCACAGACACCCTGTGAGGTAGTAGAAGAAGAAGAAGAGGAGGAAGAGATTGGATTTATACCCTGCCCTTCACTACCCGAAGGAGTCTCAGAGCGGCTTACAAACTCCTTTCCCTTCCCCTCCCCACAACAGACACCCTGTGAGGTAGAAGAAGAAGAAGAGATTGGATTTATACCCCGCCCTTCACTACCCAAAGGAGTCTCAGAGCGGCTTCCAATCACCTTTCCCTTCCCCTCCCCACAACAGACACCCTATGAGGTAGGCGGGGCTGAGAGAGCTCTTTCAAGGACTGCTCTTGGCAGAACAGCTCAGAGAGAATGTTTGACCGACCCAGGGTCACACCAGCAGCTGCATGTGGAGGAGTGGAGAATCTGGGAGAACCTCCCAGAATAGAGTCCGCGCTCCTAACCTCTATACCAAACTGGGCTCTCTACTGGTGTAGAGGGGAAAGTGTTGGGCTAGGATCTGGGAAATCCAGGTTGGAATCCCATTTCATGCCACGGAGACTCGCTGGGTGACCTCGGGCCTGCCACACGCTCTCAGCCACACCTACCTCACAGGTTGTTGTGAGGCTAAAATGGAGGAGAGGGGAATGCTGTAAGTTGCTTTGGGTCCCCAGTGAGGCAACGGGTGAGAGAGAAATGAAGCAAATAAACAGGGCTGTTTTGGGGCAGGAGCGCACAGGAACGGCATTCCGGCTGGCTCCCGAGTTGGCCACGCCCAGCAGGAACTCATTAGCATAATAGGCCACACCCAACAGCAGAAACTCATTAGGACTGGCTACATGAGGGGTGCGTGGCCTAACATGCAAAGGAGTTCCTGCCACAAAAAAAGCCCTGGGTTTTGACAACAAACAAGGTAAACAGAATAAGAAGCAAAAGGTGGGTGTGGCTGGATGACCTCACTTCTGGTGACATGGGGGTGTGGCCTAATATGCTAATGAGCTGAGCTATCAGGGGTGTGGCCTATTATGCTAATGAGTTCCTGCTAGACTTTTTCTACAAAAAGAGTCCTGCAAATAAATATATAAGCTGATTTTCTGATGGCCTTTCGATGACCAGCCTTTTTTCCCCCCTTCGTCGCTGATGCGGGTTTTACGGAACACCGCTTAGACACCCTTTTGGGTTGAGCTGAGAAAAGGGCCTTAAAGACTTCCTTCCTTCCCCCTGCAGATTCCCCGACCTCGGCTTCGAACACGACTTTTAGCTCGGTGGCCTCCGAGGCGGAGGTGAAAGAAGCTCTTCACTTCATGTACAAGTTTCTCCAAGACGGTCATCAGGTATCGTCGGCATTCTGTCTTCCTTAACAATGGGGCCTTCCCAGGGTCGCCAACTCTGGGTTGGGAAATTTCTGGAGATTGGGGGGACGGATCCTGGCAGGCCCGTAGCCAGGATTTTTGCAGATTGGGGGGCAATTTCTTTTCTGGTGGGGCTGAAGTTCTCAGTGAAGCGAGAAAAGCCATTCAGCCAATAGAAAGCTGTTACCAGGATAGATCTCTAAACTGCAAGCTGTCCGCCACTTTAGATGACAGCTCTCAGCTGCTGCAAGTTAATCTGCCGGCCTAAGCAACAGTTCCGGATAACAAGCTGGCAGGCAGGTGGGGGTGATGACTTCTATAAGTCAAGAAAGCTAACCCTTAAGCTTGAAAACTCTCTTAAAGGAGACCAGTTTCTTGACACAGAGTCAGAAGGGATCCTAGAGGTCATCTGCTCCCCACTCCGCCACTTGCACCTGGCTGGATGACCTCGGGCAAGCCGTAGTTCTGACAAGAGCTGTTCTTGGGAAAAGAGCCGTTTCTGTCAAGAGCTCTCTCAGCCCCACCGACCTCACAGGGTGTCTGTTGTGGGGAGGGGAAGGAAGAGAGTTTGTAAGCCACTCTGAAACACCTTTGGGTAGTGAAGGGCGGGGTATAAATCCAATCTCCTCCTCCTCCTCCTCCTCTTCCTCTTCTTCTTCTTCTTCCTTGGTACACAATCTGCTTTGCTCCTGGCTGGTTCAGAGACGAGGGGCCCTCCAATCTCCAAATACGCAGGGTTTCGAACTCTGGGCTGGGAAACTGCTGGAGATTTTGGGTAGGGCTGCCAGATCCTCCAGGGGGGTGGGGGTTTTCCCGCCGAAAGGGACCCCCAACCCGCTGGTCCGGATCCAGCCGGCGGGGGGAACCCCACCCCCAAAGTGGCCAGAAGTGAGGTCATCATGCTGGGCACATCGCCGGGCAACGCTCTAGCAATCAGCCTAAAAACTCTATGGTACCAAAGAACTCCCAGATGGGGCGTGGGACTCCCCTGCTATAATGAAGGTGAGACTAGACAACCCTAACTTTGGGGGGGTGTAGTCTGGAGAGGGCAACGTTTGGAGAGGAGAAGGAACTCAGCAAGGTATCGTGCCACAGAACTAGGGTTGCCAGCTCCGGATTGGGAAATACCTGGAGATTTGGGGGGGTGGAGTCTGAGGAGGGCGGGGTTTGAGGAAAGGAGGGACCTCAGCGGGGTACACCGCCATCGAGTGCACCCTCCAAAGCAGCCATTTTCTCCAGGGGGAACTAATCTCCGCCATCCAGAGATCAGTTGCAACGGCAGGAGGTCTCCAGGCAGTTGGCAACTGGGCCAGGGCTCTTTTTCATAGCAGGAACTCCTTTGCATATTAGACCACACACCCCTGATGTAGCCAATCCTCCAAGAGCTTACAGAGGTTCTTCTTACAGGGGCTTACTGTAAGCTCTGGGAGGATTGGCTCCATTAGGGGGCGTGTCGCCTAATAGGCAAAGGAGTCCCTGCTACCAAAAGAGCCCTGCCTGCCACCCTGTAAATACAGATTCTCTTCACCATTTCTTCTTCTTCTCGCCCACCCGCCTTCCTCTTTCGGACCTCGTTGGCCGGATTAGGGGTCATCGGATCGGGTCCGCTTCCTGGACTGTCTCGATATGATCAGCTCCACCATCAGTGAGAAAGGAGAGCGGTTCATGGACGAGGTCTACAACGCGTCTTTGATTCGAGACACGCTGCAGGTGAGTGGGGGACTTGTCGGCCTTCGGTAAGTCGGAGGAGCCACGCCCAGGTCGGTAATTCCCGAGGACCTCGACCGGCCGCTTGGCATGCTGAAGATCCCAAAATTCATGCCCCTAGTTCAGGATGCTCTCTGAATCTTCTGCTGGATTTTGGCCTCGCTTCCCACCAGGGGCGGATGAAGGCTCCCTGGTGCCCTAAGCAGCGCTGGCCCATCTTGGTGCCCCGCTCCTTCCCACACTGACCCCGTCCATTTTAGCAGTAGGCCTGTCTGACCAGATATACAAGGCAGGTTGCAGCAATACAAAAATTGATTCATATCATAACACAATGTACTGTACAAACTAAGCCAAGCTTTGGCTACATCGGTAAAGGTAAAGGTTTCCCTTGCTCGAAAGCCAGTCGAATCCGACTCCAGGGTTGCGGTGCTCATCTCCGTTTCAAGGCCGAAGAGCCAGCGCTGTCCGAAGATGTTTCCGTGGTCATGTGGCCGGCATGACTAAACACCAAGGCGCACAGAACACCGTTACCTTCCCACCGAAGGGGTACCTATTTGCAATTTCTTGCTTTCGAACTGCTAGGTTGGCAGGAGCTGGAACTAGAGACGGGAGCTCACTCCGTCACGCGGCACTCTCGGGTCTCGAACTGCTGAACTACTGACCTTCCACAGCCTGCAGTTCAGCGTCTTAACCACTTGAGCCACCGCAGCTCCTTTGGCTCCATAAAGTTCTACAAGAATGCAATACAACATCTATTTTAATATTTCACAAGTTAAAAGGATCAAAGTTCCAATCTTCATGACCTGAAAGGCATTTTTTCTACATTTTTTCACTCTTTCCCCAACTTTGTGGTGCCCCCTTTGGCCCTGGTGCCCTAAGCACGTGCTGAGTCTGCTTAATAGTTAATCGGCCACTGCTTCCCGCATGGGTGCGATAGATGAAAAATCTTCTCCTGTTCTGTTTCTTTCGTTCCTCAACTGGCCTTGAACACATGGACCTGCCTTCTTCTGAATCCGACCATTGGTCCATCAGGGCCAGCATTGTCCACACAGACTACTTTACCCAGAGAGGGATTCAAATATGGGATTGGCCGATGTAGTGATGGCCAAAGGCGTGATCCAGAGGATGTAGTGATGGCCAAAGGCGTGAACAGCTTGAAAAGGGGATTAGATAGATTCGTAGAAGATAGGTCAGTCAGAGGCAACTAAACATGGCGACTGAGGGGAACCTCCACATTCAGAAACACGAATCCTCTGGATCTCAGAGCCAAGAGGCAGCATCAGGGGAAGACCTCGGCCTCTCTGCGCTCCAGAGGAACTAGCTGGCCGCTGTGTGAGACAGGATGGACCACTGGTCTGATCCAGGAGGGCTCTTCTGATGTTCTTCAGGAGGCCTCGGCCTCTCTGCCCTGCTGTTGGCCCTCCAGAGGAACTGGTTGGCCACTGTGTGAGACAGGAGGCTGGACTGGATGGACCCTCACTGGTCTGATCCAGCAGGGCTCTTCTGGTGTTCTTATGAAGGCCTCGTCCTCTCTGCCCTGTTGTTGGCCCTCCAGGGAAACTGGTTGGGTACTGTGTGAGACAGGATGCTGGACTAGATGGACCACCAGTTTGATCCAGCAGGGCTCTTCAGATGTTCTTATGAAGGCCTCAGCCTCCATGCCCTATTGCTGCCCCTCCAGAGGAACTTGCTGGCCACTGCATAAGACAGGTCACTGGACTAGATGGACCACTGGTCTGATCCAGGAGGGCTCTTCTGATGTTCTTTGGGAGGCCTTGGCCTCTCTGCCCTGTTGTTGACCCTCCAGAGGAACTGGTTGGCCACTGTGTGAGACAGGATGCTGGACTAGATGGACCCTCACTGGTCTGATCCAGCAGGGCTCTTCAGGTGTTCTTATGAAGGCCTTGGCCTCTGTGCCCTGTTGTTGGCCCACCAGAGGAACTGGCTGGCCACTGTGTGAGACAGGATGCTGGACTAGATGGACCACCGGTCTGATCCAGCAGGGCTCTTCAGATGTACTTATGAAGGCCTCGGCCTCTCTGCCCTGAATTTGGTTCTACGACCTATTGTCTATTGAGCTTATCCACCGGGATTCAATTAGCTCATCTTCTCTTCCTTCCTTTTCCCAGTTCCTTCTTCCTGCAGCGTCTTCTCCAAACTCCCACGAGCGTGAAATGACCGTGGCCAGAATGACCCGGCTGATCGGCTGCATCCCGAGCCACGCCATCGGCAAAGTGAGTGGCCTTTTGCACCCCAGAGGCGTCTACCCTGCTTCCGCATTAGCCAAGTGTTAGAACTGAAGGGGTGCATACCAAGAGGCTGGTTGGGATGTCCAGGTGTATCGGCCCTGGTGGGTCTGGTGTGGGAGCAGGCAGAAGTTCCACAGGACAACCAGGCAGAAGGGACCAGGTATTCACTCACAGTACAGGTGCAAGGAGGAGAGTGGTCAAGAGGCAGTCCAAGGGTCAGGTATTGTCATGTAAAACCCTGTCATGTATTTGGAACGTAGGGGAGTACTTTCTCCTCTGGGCTTCTCATCAGTTCTTTTCACTGTCGGCTTGTTATCATAATGCCTGACCTTGTGGTGTCTCCAGATGCTAGGCACTACGCTGGGAATCAACGGCTTTTAAATCGTTTTTCTGTTATGCCTGCTTGCTTTGCCCGTGCACGTGAATTATAATCACTGGCTTCTTTTAGACCAGGGGGTTGTTTGGATTTACTATAAGCCAGGGGCCTCCATTATCCACGGCCATTCCTGACACGAGCTGTGTATGCATCTTTAGTTACGATTTACCAATAAATGGAATCTTCTTATGAGGCCCTGCCTTGTGTGATCTGCAGGGCTCTTTTTGTAGCAGGAACTCATTTGCATATTAGGCGACACACCCTTAATGTAGCCAATCCTCCAAGAGCTTACGGAGCTCTTCTTTACAGGGGCTGCTGTAAGCTCTTGGAGGACTGGCTACATTAGGGGTGTGTCACCTAATATGCAAAGGAGTTCCTGCTACAAAAAGAGCCCTGGTGATCTGACTAAGGAGCCTGGCAGGTATCCGGAAAGGGAGTCGTCAGTCAGTCCAAGAGTCGTGGGGGTCCAGAGGTTTGTTGGTCTAATGTTCAGTCCAGATCCAGAACAACAGAGGTTCCAGTCAGCAGGTCAGGAGACATTGCATCCACAAGGAGCAGCTTTCCCCTTCCTGGGTTTATAGCTGACTCCCTCTGGGCTGGTGAGCTGCTGGACATTATGGCACGCATCCCTGCAAGTACTCATCTGGGTACAGGTGTCTGCGATCCGTCAAACGCTCACTGCGACGGGCTCTGAGGTCTGATCTCCACTGACAGCTCCGGCACTCAAGGGGTGTTGGAGAAAAGCTGGGCCCAGCCTCCTCCCTCTCCTCTGTGTCTGATGCTGGTGACTTGCTTGCAGCTGGAGGAGAGGGCAAATTGGTTACAGCCGGTGTCTGGTCAAGAGCTTGCATCTCCTGTCCCTGAAGATTGACGGGATCCATTGCAGCTGGCTGTTCCTCCTCCTCTTCCGAGGAGATATCGTTATCAGGCTGAGCACCGATCCAGTCAGGCTGGGAACCAGGGAGATGTATGACACCCGTAGCCAGTTTTTTTTCATCAGGGGGCATTTCAATTACTACTTGAAGTTAATTTACTCAAGTTAATTCTCTTAAGCCGCTGCGAGTTAATAAAGATGTTAAAAAATGCTTTCCGGCACGTGTTGTTTTTTGGTGGGGCATGACTTTTAATTAAGGGGGCATGGCCCCCAAATGCCCCACTGTACCTACAGCCCGCAGGTGGGTGCATTTGTGTACATATGCAGGTACCCTGACCTAGATGGGCCAAGGTGGCCCGATCTTGTAAGATCTCAGAAGCTAAGTAGGGCCGGCCCCGGATAGCCCTTGGATTGGAGTATTGGGATATTTGGTTAATATAGCAGAGTTTTGCCCAGTCGTAGAGGCATGATACTGAGTGCAGTGAATAAAACTCCCGAGAAGCATATTGCAACAAAGATAAGCTTACATTGATTCGAGTAGACCCAGTTAGCATTCAGGTTGCAGTTAAAATAAGAAAAAAGAAGCTTGATCTAAGGAGTCCTTTCCCAGTCACAAATGGGCAGCTTGTGTGTGTGGGAGTATGAAAGAAGGAGAGAAGAGACTGGACTTAAACCCCACCCTTCACTCCCCGAAGGAGTCTCAGAGCAGCGTACAATCTTCTTTCCTTTCCCCTCCCCACAACAGACCCACCCCTCGTGAGACAAGTGGGGCTGAGAGAGCTCTCCCGAAAACTACCCTTGAGAGAACAGCTCTGCAAGAACTTGTGACTGGCCCAAGGTCACACCAGCAGCCGCATGTGGGGGAGCGGGGAATCAAACCCCGTTCTCCCAGATCACAGTCCGCGCTCCTAACCACTACACCAAACTGGCTCTCCGGGGCATTGTCTCTGCGGCAGAGACCCATTGTCTCCATGGAAGGCCATGTAAGAGAGGGAGAGGATAAAGCGAGAGAGAGAGGTGGGGCCACAGGGTAGTCTCCAGATTAAGACAAAGAGACGGCGCCCATTCAAGGAGACTACACCTATACACCCTTAGTGTGATGTAGCGCCCCCTAGTGTCCAGGCCTCACTCAAGTCGCCTCACTCAAGCAGGGAGACCTCCAAGGAATACCAGGGCTGCTCCAACAGAGGCAGGCATTGGCCAACCACCTCTGTTCCTCTCTTGCCCTGACCCGAGTGTCTCAGGCTAACCCGATCTCATCAGATCGCAGAAGCTAAGCAGGGTCAGCCCTGGATAGTACTTGGATGGGAGACCACCAAGGAAGTCCCGGGTTGCTACATGGAGGCAGTAGGCTTGCCTACTTCCATTTGGTAGCTGGAGATCTCCTGCAGTTCTGACTGAGGTTATAGAGAACAGCTCTCCTGGAGAGAACGTCTGTTTTGGAGGGTGGGCTCTATGGCGTCACACCCGGCTGGGATACTTCCCCTCCCCAAACTCCGCTCTCCTCAGGCTCCGCCCCCCCAAAAAAACCTTCAGGAATTTCCCAACCCAGAGCTGGCAGCCTTAAGAGGTGGGCCATGGCAAACCACCGTGGTCAGTTCTCGGAAGCTAAGCAGGGTTGGACCCGGTTAGCGCTTGGATGGGAGACCGCCAAGGAAGCCCAGGGTTGCTAGGCAGAGGCAGGCAACTTCAAACCACCTCTGAACGTCTCTTCCCTCGAAAACCCTACAGAGTCACTGTTAGTCAGCTGTGACTCCACGGCCCGTTTGGACACCAACACCACGCGGGTATGCGTTGTGCGTGTCTGCAGCCATGTGCGGGAATGCTACTAATCGTAGAATCACAGAGCTGGGGGGGACCTCCAGGGTCATCTAGTCCAACCCCCCTGCACAATGCAGGAAAGTCACAACTACTTCCCCCTCCACACCCCCAGTGGACCCCTGTTGTATGCCCAGAAGAGGGGCGGTGGGGGGGACATCCAGGATCCCTAGCTAAACTGGCCTGGAGAAAAATCGCTTCCTGACCCCAAAGTGGCGATCGGCATTTCCCACACCCAGGGAAATGCCGATTGCCACTTTGAGGTCGGGAAGCAATTTTCACCAGGCCAGTTTGGCTAGGGATCCTGGAAAGTCTTTTTGCCATCTTCTGGGCATGGAGCAGGGGTCACTGGGGATGTTAAGTGCGTGGACTCTAATCTGGGAGAACCGTGTTTGATTCCCCTACACGTCCACTTGCAGCTGCTGGATGACCTGGGGCAAGCTGTTGTTCTGGCACAGATGTTCTTGAAAAAGAGCCGTTTCTGTCAGAGCTCTCTCAGCCCCACCTACCTTACAGGGTGTCTATTGTGGGGAGGGGAAGGGAAAGGGGAAGCCGCTCTGAGACTCCTTTGGGTAGTGAAGGGCGGGGTATAAATCCAATCTCTTCTTCTTCTTTCTTCTACCTCTCAGGGTGTCTGTTGTGGGGAGGGAAAGGGAAAGGAGTTTGTAAGCCGCTCTGAGACTCCTTTGGGTAGTGAAGGGCGGGGTATAAATCCAATCTCTTCTTCTTCTTCTTCTACCTCACAGGGTGTCTGTTGTGGGGAGGGGAAGGGAAAGGAGTTTGTAAGACTGCTCTGAGACTCCTTCGGGTAGAGAAGGGCGGGGTATAAATCCAATCTCTCTTCTTCTTCTTCTACCTCACAGGGTGTCTGTTGTGGGGAGGGGAAGGGAAGGGAGTTTGTAAGCCGCTCTGAGACTCCTCTGGGTAGAGAAGGGTGGGGTATAAATCCAATCTCTTCTTCTTCTTCTTCTACCTCACAGAGTGTCTGTTGTGGGGAGGGGAAGGGAGGAGCGCTCTGAGACTCCTTCGGATAGTGAAGGGCAGATATGAATCAATCTCTTCTTCTACCCCACAGCGTGTCTGTTGTGGGGAGAGGAAGGGAAGGAGTCGTAAGCCACTCTGAGACTCCTTTGGGTAGGGAAGGGCGGGGTATAAATCCAATCTCCTCTTCTTCTTCTACCTCTCAGGGTGTCTGTTGTGGGGAGGGGAAGGGATTTTGTAAGCCGCTCTGAGACTCCTTCGGGTACTGAAGGGCGGGGTATAAATCCAATCTCCTTTTCTCTTCTTCTTCTTCTATTTGTGAATTTCCCGCTTTGTGCAGGGGGTTGGACTAGATGACCCTGGAGGTCCCTTCCGACCCTGTGATTCCATGAAATAAAAATAAGTAAATGAAAGCCACCCATTGTGTCTCAGCTGTCTCGCTTCCTTTTCCAGGGAATGAAGGACCTCAAGCTCGGGCAGTTGGCGGGCTGCTTCACCCTCTGCTGCAGCGACCTCTGTGAGGCAGTGTCCCTGTGGGCGGCCGACGGACTCCACCACCTATACACCTTGCTCATGCAACAAAAGTGTAAGAGAACCTCCTTCCCATTCTCAACGGGACTGGCACACAACAGAGGCCGTGGGACCCTTTCACCGCTCTGTAGACCATGGCCAGTTCCAGGTCGATCCAGAGCACCTCTTGAAAATAGCCTCACTGATGAACGGCCCCGTATTGTCCAATTGGAAACGTCCGGTCTCTTTTAAAATAAAAAAATTAATATTTTTTATCATTAAATGAATATAAAACAATTGATCCAGAGAATCCCAAACTATACAAACTATGTAACACTGATAATATTTTGTCAAAGGCTTTCATGGCCGGAGTTCATTAGTTGCTGTAGATTTTCCAGGTTATTGGAAACCTAGCAGTTTGAAAGCAAGAAATTGCAAGTAGATAAATAGGTACCACTTTGGTGGGAAGGTAACAGCGTTCTGTGCGTCTTGGTGTTTAGTCATGCCGGCCACATGACCACAGAAACGTCTTCGGACAGCGCTGGCTCTTCGGCTTCGAAACGGAGATGAGCACCGCAACCCTAGAGTCGGATTCGACTGGGTTTCGAGCAAGGGAACGTTTACCTTTACTATAGATTTTCCAGGTTGCGTGGCCATGGTCCTGGCATTGTAGGACCTGACGTTTCGCCAGTAGCTGTGACTGGCATCCTCAGAGGTATCACACAGAAAAACGTGTTATACCTGTACTACATTTTTCTGTGTTATACCTCTGAGGATGCCAGTCACAGCTACTGGTGAAACGTCAGCTCCTACAATGCCAAGACCACGGCCACGCAACCTGGAAAATCTATAGTAAAGGTAAAGGTTCCCTTGCTCGAAAGCCAGTCAAATCCAACTCTAGGGTTGCGGTGCTCATCTCCGTTTCGAAGCCGAAGAGCCAGCGCTGTCCGAAGACGTTTTCTGTGGTCATGTGGCCGGCATGACTAAACACAAAGGCGCACAGAACGCTGTTACCTTCCCACCAAAGTGGTACCTATTTATCTACTTGCAATTTCTTGCTTTCAAACTGCTAGGTTGGCAGGAGCTGGAACTAGAGACAGGAGCTCACTCCGTCATGCGGCACTCTCGGGTCTCGAACTGCTGAACTACTGACCTTCCACAGCCTGTATTTCAGCGTCTTAACCACTTGAGCCACCGCAGCTCCTCTTTTTATCTATAGCAACTAATTAATAATATTCTTGATATTCTGTTCAGTATATCTATCTAAAACTTAACTATTTAGAACACTTAATGTGTTTTCTAATAATGCAGTTGAGTTAGCAACCATCTAATATAAATGAAAGAATCTGAGTTCAGCGAGCTAGTATTTACTGACAAAAAATTAAAATATACGCTACGTCTGGGGTTTATAGAATACACACTTCAGGTGAAACTAAGTAAGCGGGAACGATTCCGTCCTGTGCCACGTAACTTATGACCGGAAACCATTTTTCGACAAAAGTTGATCGGTTGTTTTTATGTTCAAGTTGTAACAGTTGATTTGTAATTTTGTCTAAAATATAGCAGTCCCATATCTTAGACATCCATAACGATACTGAAGGCGCCGATTGGTTCTTCCGCTTTGAAGCTATCGCTGCCTTTGCAGCAGTTAATAATATGACAATCAGAGCCTTCTGTATTTGTGGAATTAGAATATCTTCCCATAGATTAAGCAGTATTAGCTCAGGTCGTCAAGGGAGTGAATACCTTGCTATTGAGAGCCAGTTTGGTGTAGTGGTTAAGTGCATGGACTCTAATCTGGGAGAACCGGGTTTGATTCCCCACTCCTCCACTTGCATCTGGCTGGATGACCTTGGGCGAGCCGTAGTTCTGTCAGAGCTGTTCTTGAAAAAGAGCAGTTTCTGTCAAGAGCTCTCTCAGCCCCACCTACCTCACAGGGTGTCTGTTGTGGGGAGGGGAAGGGAAGGGAGTTTGTAAGCCGCTCTGAGACTCCTTTGGGTAGTGAAGGGCAAGGTATAAATCCAGTCTCTTCTTCTCTCTTCTCTCTATTAATAGAATCAGTTTCAGTACTTTTTGCCAAAATTCAGCAATGTAATAACATGTTACGATGAACTCCCTTATTTCTGAGTATGTGGTGACTTAACTTTGTCAGATGCTTAGCTCTGTCAGACACTGAGGCACACGTGACTTGGAACAATAAAACCAATTGACGATTTTATTTACAAGGACAGGCAGGCAGGGAATATATGTACAAGGGAAAAATTTGATGCTTGTGGGTACATAGTTCCAAATGTTATATTTCAGCTTTAGGTTAGTTCAGGGCTTTTTTTGCAGAAAAAGCCCAGCAGGAACTCATTAGCATAATAGGCCACACCCAACAGCAGAAACTCATTAGCATATTAGGCCACACCCCTGCTAGCACAGCTCATTAGCCTATTAGGCCACACCCTATGCCTTCCCTTGGCTTGTCCGGGTGCATTTAAAAGCCTCCCCGATCCTTCCGGGGGGGGGGGCCTGACCTGCCTGCCTCAGAGTCACTGGGGGGAGGTCGCTCTCCAGGCCTTCCTTCTGTAGCCACGCACGCAGAGGTTTTGGCTGTAGTGGGCGTGGCCAACTCTGAAGCCAGCCGGAATGCCGTTCCTGTGCGCTCCTGCCCAGAAATAGCCCTGGGTTAGTTCTTTTATAATTGTTCACTTCAGATGCCATAGTACATAACATGTTCTCTCTAAACTCAACCCCTGTGCTGTTCTAGACGGCCAGTTTCTGTGTGGATTTCTCAGGTACTTTCCACCACCACGGAGAAATACCTCAGCTGTGCCTTGGGGTTTTTTTTGGACACCCACTAGTCGAATTAACTCTTCTGGCACACACTAAATCCACTAAGCCAGACTCTCTGTCCAGCAGGGTGTAGCTTCTCTGTGAGAGAAATGTGAATCTCTTGTTTAAGCACCAGGAGCTTATTTTCCTTTTTCAGGACTCCTTAGTTTTCGCTACGGTTTTCACGTTTGGCTTTTCTCAGATTCCCTTAACATTGGAATCTGTAGAGAAATCTCTTTTGCTCCAACATGACTGGTCAGTCCCCTGTCACAGTACCCACTGACCAGAAACAGCACAGTACCCACTGACAGTCTCAACGGCCAAACTCATAAGAACATAAGAGAACATAAGAGAAGCCAATGTTGGATCAGGCCAATGGATCATCTAGTCCAACACTCTATCACACAGCGACCAAAAATACCAGGTGCCATCAGGAGGTCCAGCAGTGGGGCCAGGACAGTAGAAGCCCTCCCACTGCTGCCCCCCCCAGCACCAAGAATAGAGTGCATCACCTGCCCCAGACTGCGAGTTCCCATCTATACCCTGTGGCTAATAGCCACTGATGGACTTCTGCTCCATACGTTTATCTAATTCCCTCTTGAAACTGTCCATGCTTGTAGCTGCCACCACCTCCTGTGGCAGTGAATTCCATGCGTTAATCACTCTTTGGCTGAAGAAGGACTTCCTTTTATCCGTTCTAACCCGACCGCTCAGCGATTTCATTGAGTGCCCACAAGGAGTTCTTTTATTGTGAGAAAGGGAGAAAAGGACTTCTTTCTCTACCTGCTCTATCCCGTGCATAATCTTATAAACCTCGATCATGCCACCCCTCAGCCGTCGTTTCTCCAAGCTAAAGAGTCCCAAGCGTTTTAACCTTTCTTCATAGGAAAGGTGTTCCAACCCTTTGATCATTCTCGTTGCCCTTCTCTGCACCTTTTCCAATGCTATGATATCCTTTTTGAGATGTGGCGACCAGAACTGTACACAGTATTCCAAATGAGGTCGCACCAACGATTTATACAGGGGCGTGATGATACTGGCTGATTTGTTTTCGATTCCCTTCCTAATAATCCCCAGCGTAGCGTTGGCCTTCTTTATTGCGGTGACACACTGTCTAGATATTTTCATTGAGTCATTCCAGCTGTCAAGAGTTTTTTGTGTGTTTTTTTAAATTAGAAAACACACACAAACACACCGAGTTCTGCATCAGAATTACATCACTGCTAATCACGTGACTTTCTTGCAGGCGGATCCCAAGCCGGGAGCCCATCACACATGTCCACCAACAATGATCGTATGTCCCCTTCTCACCACACAATTTCCAGCATTTCGGATTTTTAGAGGGATTTTTATGATGTAATTGTATGGGGGTTAAATACCACTGGGTGATCAGGTCCAATGCTCCCTCTAAGCTGCGGAGTCTTGTGAGCAAAAATTCTACTTTGTGAGCTACCGGCATTAAAGTCGTGAGCGGGCGATTTGGCTGCTGCATCAATGAGTTTGCTTTTGGAGCCACCCTTCCTGAGCGAAGGCAAAAATGTGTGAGCCGGAGGCTAAGAAACCGTGAGCTGGCTCGCACTCACTCAGCTTAGAGGGAACACTGATCGGGTCTGGTCTCCTTTATAGCCCTTTGCGTATTCTGCCCAGATGAACCGTATTATGTGAACTTGCAAGGTCAGCTTTCGATTTCTTCTTGGAGAGATGGCTGCGCTTGTAGCTCTTGGTTTAGACCGCTGATTTGTATTCAACTTGACACGCTTTGCTCATCAATGAATTTCTGTTCGGAGGAAGGCATCGAAACAATAGATTTCACTCCGGAGAATGTCATCAACTGCCTACTTTTTCACTCATTCATACCTGCCTACTTTTCTACTCATTCATATAATTTTTGATGAATGCTTGTGTATCTACTGGAGTTTGTATTTATAATATAGATTTCTGAGTCGTCGCTTTAGCGTTCGTGTGTACAGCGTTGTCATGATCCCTTGTCAGGGGCGGATGAAATCTCCCTGGCACCCTGAGCACTGACCCATCTCGGTGCCCCCCACCCTCCTTTCCACACTGACCCCCAGTCCATTTTAGTCGTTGACCTGTCTGACCAGATATACAGTGCAGGTTGCAGCAATACAAAGATTTAGTCCTTTGATAACACAATATACTGTACAAACTAAGCCAAGCTTTGGCGACATAAGAGAACATAAGAACATAAGAGAAGCCAATGTTGAATCAGGCCAAATGGCCCATCTAGTCCAACACTCTGTCACACAGCGGCCAAAATATACCAGGTGCCCTCAGGAGGTCCAGCAGTGGGGCCAGGACACCAGAAGCCCTCCCACTGCTGCCCCCTCCAGCACCAAGAATAGAGTTCATCACCTGCCCCAGACTGAGAGTTCCCATCTATACCCTGTGGCTAATAGCCACTGATGGACTTCTGCTCCATGTGTTTATCCAATTCCCTCTTGAAATTGTCCATGCTTGTAGCTGCCACCACCTCCTGTGGCAGTGAATTCCATATGTTAATCACTCTTTGGGTGAAGAAGGACTTCCTTTTATCCGTTCTAACCCGACTGCTCAGCAATTTCATGGAGTGCCCACAAGTTCTTGTCTTGTGAGAAAGGGCGAAAAGTACTTCTTTCTCCACCTGCTCAATCCCATGCATAATCTTACACAGTATTCCAAATGAGGTCGCACATAAAGTTCAACAAAAACGTGGGGCTGGAATTAAAAAGGGGCAGAGAGGGTCCTTGAAACGACTGTCATGACGACTGAATTTGGCTCCATCGTTTTACTTTTGAACCCATGCAATTTTCCTTTTAAACGTAGCCTGTGACCCTGCACCTCGCCAACAAAAAACAGAAGGTAACCCTAGGGTGCACCATTGATCAATTTGCACTAGTTTTATCAATTTATTTATTTTACAAATCTTCATTCCTTTTTTTTTTTCTTTTCACCCTTTTCCCAACTCTGTGGTGCCCTCTCTGGCCCTGATGCCCTAAGCACGTGCTTAGTCCGCTTAACGGTTCATCCGCCACTGTCCCTTGTTAATCTTTACCTCTAACAGCTGGAACCCATCATACATTGCCTCCTTTATAGCACGGCAGGGACGTGCTCCGTGGAGGTCCCGTCCCTCTCCAAACCCTCCTCTCCCCTGAACCCACCGTCAAAATCTCCAGGCTACGACGGCCAGTTCCCAAACATCGCCGTCCCAACATCGATCTCTGGGTATCTGGGGAGAAAGAGTGTCAGACAATTGCCATATATTATGTTTTGCCTCTTGTTTAGTTTACACGCATGTGCATAGCATCGCTTTGCAGTAACCGTGTGAGAAACCTCTGCCAACGAGTGCTATCTATGTGGCCTTGAGAAAAGGCAAAGGCGTGCATTCCTAGCCGGTGGGAATATTTCTGCCTTCCACAGGTGGGGGGAAGCGTTCTCCCGTTTATTATGTAAAATCCCGCCGGGAGGTTTCCCGCGCGCGTGCTAAGCTTTCATTTGCTAGTTGAGCTAATGCATCAGAGTATATACTTAGGCCCCCATGCTTGTTTGAGTATTCCTGACAAGGACTCTGCAATAATGGGCAACAGACTGGTATTCCAATAAAGCATAACTTTCTGTTCGACGTGTGTTTGGACTTGCTTGCTGTTGAACCTGACGAAGAGAGAGTGAGAGAGACCCCCCGGTTGCTTTAAGGGAATACTCAGCACTCTCCATCCGATCTTTTAGGCAGGACCTTGAGCGTGGACAGTCCGAAATACGAGGAACTTCTGAAGGAATGGGAGGAAGAGAAGCTGTTCTGGCTGGCTTGGTTCTCCGACGTCGGGGAGTCCACCACGGTGAGCGCGTTCTTTGTCAAATCCTGCAATTTGCACGTTTGGGGTTAATGGACGCATGACCGTCCCTCGGAGCGAGGGAGTGCCGTAACCAGTGTTCCCACTAAGCTGAGTTAGTGTGAGCCAGCTCACGGTGTTTTAGCCTCCGGCGCACGCATTTTTGTCCTAGCTCGGGAAGAGATGGCTCCCGAGCAAAACTAATTGATGCAGGCGCCAAATCGCTCGCTCACAACTTTAATGCCAGGAGCTCACAAAAGTAGAACTTTTTGCTCACAAGACTCCATGGCTTAGAGGGGGCATTGCCCATAAATGCAGGCATTCCTCCTAGTGAATCCATGAATGCACCCACAAGGGTAGGTAAAAGTTAAAGGTTTCCCTTGCTCGAAAGCCAGTCGAATCCGACTCTAGGGTTGCGGTGCTCGTCTCTGTTTCCAAGCCAAAGAGCCAGCGCTGTCCGAAGACATTTCCGTGGTCGTGTGGCTGGCATGACTAGACGCCAAGGTGCGTAGAACGCTGTTCCCTTCCCACCAAAGCGGTACCTCTTTATCTACTTGCAATTTCTTGCTTTCGAGCTGCTAGGTTGGCAGGAGCTGGGGCCAGAGACGGGAGCTCACCCCGTCATGCGGCACCCGGGTCTCGAACTGCTGAACTATCGACCTTCCACAGCCTGCAGTTCAGTATTTTAACCCCTGAGCCACCGCAGCTCCTCCTGCAAGGATACCAATTACCTAATGTACATGATGCCACAAGTTCTCTGGCTGATGCCTGCCCCCCAGATCTCTAGTCTAACCACTCACAGAATCATAGAGCTGGAAGGGACCTCCAGGGTCATCTAGTCCAACCCCTGCACCATGCAGGAAATTCACGAACACCTCCCCCTCCACACCCGCAGTGACTCGCTGGCTTCCTTCTCCCCTCCCGCTTTCCAGGTCTTCAAAAGGCGGCTCCGCGCAGATGAGCAGACGGATTTCATTCTGATGGCCATCAGAGGCATGAGGAGCGACAATATCCACAACACCAAGTGCGCCATCCGCATGCTGAGGACCATGCTGAAGAACCCCGTGCCCGATTTGGTGAGGGTAAGATGCTTTCGATTGATGTTTCTGTCTCGTTTCCCCTCTTCCTTTCCTCCAGGAATCCTCTTCCATGAGTGCCCTAGAGTAGATTTTGCAAAATTCCATAAATCTGGGTTGGTGACGATCATAAGAAAATGAGAAGAGCCCTGCAGGATCCGACCAATAGTCCATCTAGTCCAGCCTCCCGTCTCACACAGTGCCCAACCAGTTCCTCTGGAGGGCCCACAACAGGGCAGAGAGGCTGAGGCCTTCATAAGGACATGGGAAGAGCCCTGCTGGATCAGACCAGAGGTCCATTTAGTCCAGCATCCGGTCTCACAGTTCCTCTGGATGGCCAACAACAGGGCACAGAGGCCGAGGCCTTCATAAGAACATCAGAAGAGCCCTGCTGGATCAGACCAGTGAGGGTCCATCTAGTCCAGCATCCTGCCTCACACAGAGGCCAACCAGTTCCTCTGGAGGGCCAATAAGAGGGCAGAGAGGCTGAGGCCTTCATAAGAACATCAGAAAAGCCCTGCAGGATCAGACCAATAGTCCATCTCGTCCAGCCTCCCGTCTCACACAGTGGCCAACCAGTTCCTCTGGAGGGCCAACAGTAGGGCAGAGAGGCCGAGGCCTTCAGAAGAGCATAAGAAGAGCCCTGCTGGATCAGACCAGTGGTCTATCTAGTCCAGCATCCGGTCTCACAGTTCCTCTGGAGGGCCAACAACAGGGCACAGAGGCCGAGGCCTTCCTAAGAACACCAGAAGAGCCCTGCTGGATCAGACCAGTGGTCCATCCAGTCCAGCATCCTGCCTCACACAGAGGCCAACCAGTTCCTCTGGATGGCCAACAACAGGGCACAGAGGCCGAGGCCTTCATAAGAACATCAGAAGAGCCCTGCTGGATCAGACCAGTGGTCCATCCAGTCCAGCATCCCGTCTCACACAGGGGCCAGCCACAGGGCGCAGAGGCCAAGGCCTACCAAAAAAGCCCTCAACTAACCTAAACCTGATGTTGCCTCCTAGCTCTGGGTTTCAGAGGTTTAGTGCCTCTGAATGTGGAGATTCCCCTCAGCCACCATGGCTAGTAGCCACTGATACGCTTATCCTTCATGAATCTATCTAATCCCCTTTTCAAGCTGTTTATTCCTGTGGCCATCACTACATCCTCTGGCAGTGAATTCCACATTTTAATCACTCTCTGTGTAAAGTAGTATTTCCTTTTGTTCTTCCTGAACCTACTGCCCATCAGCTTCAATGGATGACTTCGAGTTCTGGTATTTGGGGCGAGGAGGAAAAAAAAGCTCCTCTTTCTCAACTGTTTGAGATACGGTGACCAGAACTGTTCACAACATTCCAAATGAGGCTGCACCATAGATCGATACAGGGTGACAGTGGAAGACACTCTAGAGCAGGGGTATCAAACATGCGGCCTGGGGCCAGACCAGGCCCTCGGAGGGCTGCAATCCGGCCCACAAGGCCCTGGCTGTTTCCTGCTTCCTTTTCCAGTTCTGTTGCTACATCACAGCTTACTCTATCAGCCTCTCAATTGCACAGAATCATAAAATCATAGAATGTTAGAGTTAGAAGGGACCTTGCAGGTCATCTAGTCCAACCCCCTGCACTCTGCAGGAGCGAAGCCGAAAGATAGCCCTATGTACTTACAAGCCTCTCCTGTGCAAGATTTGCAGCTTACAGATACACACCTGAACTGCTCAAGATTGCAACAACACAGACATTTTGATGCATAAATTCAGAGCGAGAGGCGTCAGTTATCAGACGCTGTTAAATAGACAAAATATTGCGAGAGTGCTAGTGTTTTAAGCAGGTTTTATTTAAAGTTTTAAAGTTTATTTAAAGTTCAGGGAGCTGTGGTGGCTCAAGTGGTTAAGGCGCTGAACTGCAGGCTGTGGAAGGTCAGTAGCTCAGCAGTTCGAGACCCGAGAGTGCCGCATGACGGAGTGAGCTCCCGTCTCTAGTTCCAGCTCCTGCCAACCTCGCAGTTCAAAAGCAAGAAATTGCAAGTAGATAAATAGGTACCGCTTCGGTGGGAAGGTAACAGCGTTCCGTGCGCCTTGGCGTTTAGTCATGCCGGCCACATGACCACGGAAACGTCTTCGGACAGCGCTGGCTCTTCGGCTTGGAAACGGAGATGAGCACCGCAACCCTAGAGTTGGATTCGACTGGCTTTCGAGCGAGGGAACCTTTACCTTTATTTAAAGTTTAAAAAAATCTTTAATTGTGTTTGTGTGTGTCCTTTATAAAGTTTATATCTCCACTCCCTGGCATTCCATTTTATGACCCACATGGCCCGGCCGAACAAGGTCTCATTTATGTCAGATCTGGCCCTCGTAACAAATGAATTCCACACCTCTGCTCGAGAGACAAAGGCCTTTGCATCTCTCTGCCCTCATATCCCACACAAAACTGCCTTATACTGAATCAGACCCTTTGTTCCATCCAGGTCGGTATTGTCTACTCAGACTGGCAGCCGCTCTCCAGGGACTCAGGCAGAGGTCTTTCCCATCACCTACCGCCAGATCCTTTCAACCAGGGATGCCGGGGATTGAACCTGGGACCTTTGGCGTGCAAGGCAGATGCTCTGCCACTGAGCCACGGCCCCCGTCAGCAGGTTCCGTTCGACCCCTGCCCATAAACTTCGCTCCTCCCACCAGTGTTCCCTCTAAGCTGAGTTAGTGTGAGCTAGCTCACAGTTTTTTAGCCTCCGGCTCACAAACTTCTGTCTTGGCTCAGGGAGGAGGGCTCCGGAGCCGACAAATTTATGCGGTAGCCAAATCGCTCGCTCACAACTTCAATGCCGGTAGCTCACAAAAGTAGCATTTTTGTTCGGAAAACTCCGCAGCTTAGAGGGAACATTGCCTCCCAGTCCTTCGGCAGGCCATAGCGCTCATTCTCCCTCAAATGTCTCCACCTTCAGCAGCGGCTGCCAGTGCGCCGTTGGTTTTATTCTATGATTCTTCCCCGTTATTGTTATATATTGTGTTATATCATGGATAGCCTGAATTGTAGGACGAGACTGAGCTTCAGTCCCAAGCTCCGTAGACTCGCAGTATCCTGAAATTGACAGCCTGATTGGCTGCCGTCGTGCAGTGGACCAATCAGGGCAGGCTATGACTCTCAGCGGGAAACCAGGGGTCATTTTGTAGAAAAAGAGCTGCAGGAGCTCATTAGCATGCCTAGTAAGCTATTAGCATCATAGCTCATTAGCCTGTGCCACGCCCCCTGGCATCACCGGAAGTGATGCCAGAAGGGGAAGCAAAAAGGGGGGGGGAGGCATCTTCAAAAGCCTCCCCTTCCCTTCCCCAGCCGTGATGTGACTCCAGAGAGCAAGGGTTTAAACTTTAAACCCCTTCTCTCTTCGCTTCCCCCTCCCGGCCCGCCTTCTCAGGCCAGCTGGGGAAGGGGAGGCTTTTGAACCCCTTCTCTCCAGAGTCGCATCACTGCTGCGGCGTGACTCTAGATGGAAGGAGCGTGGGAGCGGGGAGCTGGGAGTGGGGCTTGCTGCCACCACCATTTGTGCCTGCTCCTGGGCTCCCAGAGCAGAGCTCCGGCGCACTCCGGCGCCAACCGACCCCTGTCAGGAACAAACCCTATTGGTCCTAAAGGCTCGCTTCTGATAGGACCTTACTGTTCTAGGGGTGTGGTTTAGCCAGTTCAAAATGGTATATAAGTTGGGGTTGTTCTGTGTGTCCTGTGTTGTTTATGTGTTCTGTTCTAATAAAACTGAAATCACTGATTAAAGAAAGAGCTGCCTAATCTTGAGTTACAACAATTAACAACAGTGTTCCAAGACACTGAAAGACTGGACAACACTTCCAGTTACCGTGTCAGATTACATAGGGAAGCCATTGAAATTCAGAAACATAAACACAATTTCAACAGGAAAGGAGAGAGTTTAAAAATAAATAGGGCATGGTTTCCTGTCCTGAAAAACACACAATGCTCTACAGCTGGCAAGAGCACTACAGATAAGATTAGATTTTCAATAGCCATTCCACACACAAAAGAACCTCCTCAGGAAACAGGACACCTCCTCAGGAAACAATCCATAGACAAAAGAGCCTCCTCAGGAAAGCTCCTCCATTAGCATGTTCATCGCCTGGAGAACCACTACAAGATAATAACTCAGCCCTACCCCACCTTCCTGAGTAGATATAAATCACCTGCCTACCATTTTTCTGCTCACCTTGACACAGAGAGTACTCCATCTTTCTGTGTGATACCTCTGAGGATGCCAGTCACAGCTACTGGCGAAACGTCAGGTCCTACAATGCCAAGACCATGGCCACACAACCTGGAAAATCTACAGCAACTAACAATGATATTATTTAAAATTCCTCCTTCTGTCTCTAGCATTGGGGCTATCTCTGTATGCCTGTGTATGGAAGGGGGCTCTGCCTCCCCTGCTGACCATTTTGCGGTCGGTCCCGCCTCTTGTGGTGGCCATTTTGTGGCTGTGCTCACCTCCTTGTGTCAGATCAAGATGGGTTGCCATGATAGTCTGTCCGTAGCAGTTGAAAAGAGCAGGAGTCCAGGCGCACCGAATCAAGACTCACAGAATTTGTGCGTCTAAAAAGAGGAATCCAACTTCCTTTTCTGGGTGTTTGACAATTTGAACTGGGACTTTATGCTGCAAGTGATAGAGAAAATGGAGATAGGTCAATCCTTTTTAAATATGATTACTGCAATATATTCAGACCAAAAAGCGAATGTAAATAAAGAGAGAACGGAATATTTCAAAGTCCGAAAGGGGACGAGACAAGGCTGCCCTCTATCTCCATTACTGTTCATTTGGACACTGGAAGTATTATTGGGCAAAATAAGGGAGGACAAGAATATTAAAGGACTTACAACGAGAGGCTTTACATACAAATATAGAGCATTTGCAGATGATGTAATGTTTATGGTTCAAGACCCAATAGAGAATATACCACGATTGATGCAAAAAATTAAAGACTTTGGAGATTTAGCTGGATTTTATGTCAATAAAAGTAAGACAAAGGTGATGTGCAAAAATATGACGAAACGGAAGCAAATGGAGCTTCAGGAGAAAATCCAGTGTGAAGTGGTCACAAAGACAAAATATTTAGGAATTGAATTGACTATGAAAAATATAGATTTATTTAAAAATAATTATGAAAAGATTTGGTACAAGATTCAACAAGATATGAAAAAATGGGATACCTTGAACTTATCACTATTGGGAAGGATTGCAACAGTCAAAATGAATATCCTCCCTCGGTTAATGTTTCTATTTCAAACCATCCCAATAATAAGACAAAGTAAGATATTGGATGTATGGCAGAAAGAAATATCAACATTTGTTTGTGCAGGAAGAAAACCAAGGATTAAAATGAAACTATTATGTGACGCAAAGGAAAGAGGAGGACTTCAACTACCAAACCGTAGACTTTATTACGATGCTGTCTGTTTAACGTGGTTAGAACAATGGACTAATCTTGAAAATACGAAATTGTTGGCGTTAGAAGGTCATGATAATAAGTTTGGATGGCATGCGTATCTGTGGTACGAAAAGTCAAAAATGGACAATTTTTTTAAGCATCATTTTATTAGACAATCACTGTTCGAGACTTGGATGAGATATAAAAAATTCTTCTCGGAAGAACGACCGCTTTGGATAGTGCCGGCAGAAATGATTAAACCATATTCAAGACATGGAGGAGTAGATTGGTTACCATATCGAAATCTTTTAAAATTAGAAGGCAAAAACTTTGTGATGAGAGATAGAGATGATGTTGAATTCGATTATGATTGGTTGAATTATAGACAGATTTATGATTTATTTAAGACAGATTTTAAAAAGTATGGTTTCAGGGGTAAAAATAATGAAATCGAAACTATATGGGTCGAAAAAGGGAAAAAAATGATTTCAAAAGTATATAAGGTTTTATTGAAGTGGTATACGGAGGATGAAACAGTAAAAGAACAAATGATAAAACGGGCTGTAAATGTAAATAGTGAAATAACTATGTCATCATGGGAGTGTTTGTGGAAAAAATCAATGAAAATTTCAACCTGTGTTAATGTGAAAGAGAATTGTTATAAAATGATGTATAGATGGTATATGACTCCAAAAAAAAGTTGCTAATATAAATGAGAGTATGTCTAACAAGGGAGCTGCGGTGGCTCAAGTGGTTAAGACGCTGAACTGCAGGCTGTGGCAGGTCAGTAGTTCAGCAGTTCAAGACCCAGGTGCCGCAGGACGGAGTGAGCTCCCGTCTCTAGTTCCAGCTCCTGCCAACCTAGCAGTTTGAAAGCAAGGAATTGCAAGTAGATAAATAGGTACCACTTTGGTGGGAAGGTAACAGCGTTCCGTGCGCCTTGGTGTTTAGTCATGCCGGCCACATGACCACGGAAACGTCTTCAGACAGCGCTGGCTCTTCGGCTTTGAAACGGAGATGAGCACCGCAACCCTAGAGTCGGATTCGACTGGCTTTCGAGCAAGGGAACCTTTACCTTTACCTTTTATGTCTAACAAATGTTGGAAGTGTAGAAAAAAGAAGGCTCGTTTTACCATATGTGGTGGACTTGTGATAAGGCCATGAGTTATTGGTCGGAGATACATAATGAAATACAGAAAATCCTGAAATGTACTTTTAAGAAAGACCCACAAATACTATTATTGGGTCTCAAACTGGAAGAGCTAAATGTAACCAAGAGAACATTGTTATGGTATTTGGTTACAACAGCTAGAATGACTTATGCACAATTCTGGAAACAAGAAAAGATACCTGAAACATGGGAATGGATAAAGAAGATGCTTTTTATGGCAGAAATGGACAAACTGACAAGAAAGCTTAATAATGAAGAAGATGAAGCTTTTTTTGCAGAATGGAAAGACTTTAAGGATTATCTTGAGAAAAACTGGGATGTTAAAAACAGATTGATTTGTTTTGATAGTTATTAAGGAGAAAATATGAAAAAGAATGATAAAATTGTTAAAATGTTACCATAATTTGATAAAGAAATTGATATATATAGTCAATGTTAATTAGATAATAGAGATTATAAAGGGGTAAGAGCATTGCGGGAAGCCTTGTACTGGGGAGGGAGGGGGGAAATGAAAAGGATATGTGTTATCCATAAGTTGTATTTTTGAACGTGTGAAATATATCCAATAATAAATAGTTAAAAAAAAAAAAAGACTCACAGAATTTGTGGCAGGGGAGGAGCTTTCGTGAGTCACCAAACAAGCGATCAGCGACTCACGAAAGCTCACCCCCTGCCACAAATTTTGTTTGTTTTACTGGACTCTTGCTCTTTTCTCCTTGTGTCAGGATAGGTTCCCACAGGCTTAAAGAATGTCGGGGACCCCTGATCTACACTAAAGAGAGCCAATTTGGTGTAGTGGTTAGGAGCGCGGACTCTAATCTGGGAGAACCAGGTTTGATTCCCCACTCCTCCACATGCAGCTGCTGGTGTGACCTTGGGTCAATCACAAGTTCTCTCAGCTGTTCTCTCAAGGGCAGTTCTCTCAGAGCTCTCTCAGCCCCACCTACCTCACAGGGTGACTGTGGAGAAGGGAAAGGAGATTGGAAACCCCTTTGAGACTCCTTTGGGTAGTGAAGGGCGTGGGGTATAAATCCAATCTCTTCTCTCTCTCTCTTCTCTTCTCTCTCTTCTCTTCTCTCTCTTCTTCTTCTTCTTCTTCTTCTCTCTTCTTCTCTTCTCTTCTCTCAGAGCTGTTCTCTCAAGGGCAGTCCTCGAAGGAGCTCTCTCAGCCCCACCAACATCACAGGGTGTCTGTTGTGGGGAGGGGGAGGGAAAGGAGTTTGTAAGCCGCCCCGAGACTCCTTTGTGTAGCGAAGGCAGGCTATAATTCCAATCTCCTCCTCTTTCTCCTCCTCCTCTTCTTCTGACTATAATTGACGTACAAACCCTTCCCTTTTTCCAAGGAAACCTAGGATCTCTTGTTTATTTATTACTTATTTACTTGATATCCCTCTTTTCTCCACAATGGGAGCCCAAGGCAGCTGTTCTTCAGTCCTCTATTTTATCCTCACAACAACCTTGTGAGGTAGGTTAAGATGAGGGAGTGCAGAGGGGTCTCTAATAAAAACATCCTGGTGCCCACAACTGACTACAGTTCCTGGGATGCTTCAGGCAGAAGCCACGACAGTCAAACCTGTACAAAACCAGTAACCATTTTTTCATCTTCGATACACCCTTGGAAGCGAATCTCGACTTCTCCCTCCCCCTCCTCTGCCCTTTGGTGCAGCGGTTAAGTGCGCGGACTCTGATCTGGGAGAACCGGGTTTGATTCCCCACTCCTCCACTCGCAGCTGCTGGATGACTTCGGGCAAGCCATAGTTCTGACAAGACCTGTCCTTGAAAGAGCTCTCACAGCCCCACCTACCTCATAGGGGAGGTAGGTCTGTTGTGGGGAGGGGAAGGGAAAATAGTTTGTAAGCCGCTCAGAGATTCCAAGTGTAAAGGTAAAGGTTCCCTTGCTCGAAAGCCAGTCGAATCCGACTCAGGTTGCGGGGCTCATCTCCGTTTCAAAGCCGAAGAGCCAGTGCTGTCCAAAGACATTTCCGTGGTCATGTGGCCGGCATGACTAAACACCAAGGCGCACGGAACGCTGTTACCTTCCCACCGAAGCAGTACCTATTTATCAACTTGCAATTTCTTGCTTTTGAACTGCTAGGTTGGCAGGAGCTGGAACTAGAGACGGGCGCTCACTCCGTCATGCGGCACTCCCGGGTCTCGAACTGCTGAGCTACTGACCTTCCACAGCCTGCAGTTCAGCGCCTTAACCACTTGAGCCACGGCAGGTCCTTGTAGGGCGGGGTATAAATCCCATCTCCTCTTCTTCTTTCCTCTAGGCCGCAAGGGCCGTTCAGCTCATCTATAAATATCTGGAGCACATTACCGACCACCAGGCCCGCCGGGAGGTCTTTCACTACCTTTGCCTGCTGGGGAGCACTTACCCTGAAGAGGTGGTCAGGTCCCTCCTCAGCTGCTGCCTCCAGTGCAACAGGTAAGAATAAGGGCCTCAGGGATCTCCCCTCAGGACAGGGGTAGCTGAGGGTGTCACCAACCTCCAGGTGGGACCTGGAGTTTCCCGGAGTTACGACTCTTCTCCAGACTACGGAGGTCAGTCCCCCTGGAGAAAATGGCTGCTTGGGCGGGTGGACTCTAGGGCACAGTACCCCGCTGAGCTCCGTCCTCACACTCTGCCCGCCTCCGGGTCTACCCCCAAGACCCCAGGAATTTCCAAACCCTTGGAGATGATGAGGAGAGGCCCACCCCCCACCCCATATGCCATCCAAGTCCTAACCTGGGCCGCCCGTGCTTAGCTTCCAAATTCTGACTAGCCCGGTTTCTCCAGGGCTGCGATAACACACAGCAAATAATTCACATTCAGGCCAGTTTGGTGTAGTGGTGAAGAGCGTGCGTGGACTCTGATCTGGGAGAACCAGGTTTGATTCCCCGCTCATCCACTTGCACCTGCTGGATGACCTTGGGCAAGGCATAGTTCTGTCAGAGCTGTTCTCTCAAGGGAAGTTCTGGAAAGAGCTCTCTCAGCCCCACTGACCGCCCAGGGTGTCTGTTGTGGGGAGGGGAAGGGAATGGAGTTTGTAAGCCAGTCTGAGACTCTGAGTGAAGGGCAGGGTATAAATCCCATCTCTTCTTTTTCTTCTTCTTTCAATCCACTTTCAGTGAACTTTCCAGTTGGATTTTACTGTGGGCAATTCTGCATTGGGTTTCCCCTCCATTGTTATACCAAATGCATCTTGGAACAGAAATTCCACTCTGCACTGCATGCTGCTTTCGCTTTCTTTGATCCTCAGATTTTATGGTACCCTCTGCACTGCATGCCGCTTTCGCTTTCTTTGATCCTCAGATTTTATGGTACCCTCTACACTGCATGCCGCTTTCGCTTTCTTTGATCCTCGGATTTTATGGTACCCTCTGCACTGCATGCTGCTTTCGCTTTCTTTGATCCTCAGATTTTATGGCACCCTCTGCACTGCATGCCGCTTTCGCTTTCTTTGATTCTCAGATTTTATGGTACCCTCTAGACTGCATGCTGCTTTCGCTTTCTTTGATCCTCGGATTTTATGGCACCCTCTGCACTGCATGCCACTTTCGCTTTCTTTGATCCTCGGATTTTATGGCACCCTCTGCACTGCATGCCGCTTTCGCTTCCTTTGATCCTCGGATTTTATGGCACCCTCTGCACTCCATGCCACTTTCGCTTTCTTTGATCCTTGGATTTTATGGCACCCTCTGCAATGCATGCCGCTTTCACTTTCTTTGATCCTCGGATTTTATTGTACCCTCTAGACTGCATGCTGCTTTCGCTTTCTTTAATCATCGGATTTTATGGTACCCTCTAGACTGCATGCCGCTTTCGCTTTCTTTAATCATCGGATTTTATGGTACCCTCTAGACTGCATGCCGCTTTCGCTTCCTTTGATCCTTGGATTTTATGGTACCCTCTAGACTGCATGCTGCTTTCGCTTTCTTTGATCCTCAGATTTTATGGCACCCTCTGCACTGCATGCTGCTTTCGCTATCTTTAATCATCGGATTTTATGGTATCCTCTAGACTGCATGCTGCTTTCACTTTCTTTGATCCTCGGATTTTATGGTACCCTCTAGACTGCATGCTGCTTTCGCTTTCTTTGATCCTCAGATTTTATGGCACCCTCTGCACTGCATGCTGCTTTCGCTTTCTTTAATCATCGGATTTTATGGTATCCTCTAGACTGCATGCTGCTTTCACTTTCTTTGATCCTCGGATTTTATGGTACCCTCTAGACTGCATGCCGCTTTCGCTTTCTTTGATCCTCGGATTTTATGGTACCCTCTAGACTGCATGCTGCTTTCGCTTTCTTTTATCCTTGGATTTCATGGCACCCTCTGCACTGCATGCCACTTTCACTTCCTCTGAGCCTCGGATTTCATGGCACCCTCTGCACTGCATGTTGCTTTCACTTTCTTTGATCCTCAGATTTTATGGTACCTTCTGCATAGATCTTTAGCTATTCAGGAGTGACTTTGCAGTCAGTATGGCCTTGCCCCGGGGTATTTGAATCTAGTTTCCAGCTGCACCTTTTCCTCAGAGTTGAGAAAACGTGGAGTGAACGCCAGATGCAGAATTGCCCTGTATCCAGTCGGAAAAGTGCATTGAAAATGGATTTTCTTTTAGTGTGTGTGTGATCGCAGCCGAGGTCAGGGCTCCTACGGGCAACCTTCACAGAAGCCGCAACGGGGTTATGGACTGATGAGCAGTGTTCCCTCTAAGCTGAGTTAGTGTGAGCTAGCTCACAGTTTTCTAGCCTCCGGCTCACACATTTCGCTCAGGAAGGATGTAGCTCCAGAGCAAACCGATCGATGCAGCAGCCAGATCTCTCGCTCACCACTTTCATGCCAGTGGCTCACAAAGGAGAATTTTTAACTCACAAGACCCGACAGCTTAGAGGGAGCGTTGCTGACGAGGCAGCCGGGCAGGGGAGGGCAGCCCTAGAGGGAATTCCCCGCTACAGGAGAGGGGGATCCGGCAGCCAGGCTGGCCTCCGACCCAACGGGACCTCCCGCGGCTTCGAACTTCCAGCACTTCGGCTTCCATGTGGCGCGCCTTGACGGCCAACTCCGGTCCGGCCACGAAGATCCTGAGCACGTTGCAGTCAATCCTGTTGGAACAGCCCCTCAGTCCTGGGGGCCCAGCGACCAAGATCGCCTTGAACCCTTTGGCTGTAAGTACCCCATTCGGACAAGGCCCCCGAGCAGGGCTATTCTGGGCCGGGACGCACAGGAACGGAGTTCCGGCTGGCTCCCAAGTTGGCCACGCCCAGCAGGAACTCATTAGCATAACAGGCCACACCCAACAGCAGAAACTCATTAGGACTGGCTACATGAGGGGTGTGTGGCCTAACATGCAAAGGAGTTCCTGCTCCAAAAAAAGCCCTGGGTTTCGACAACAAACAAGGTAAACAGAATAAGAAGCCAAAGATGGGTGTGGCTGGATGACCACACGGGGGTGTGGCCTAACATTCTAATAAGCTGTGCTGCCAGGGGTGCGGCCTAATAATCTAATGAGTTTCTGCTGTTGGGTGTGGCTTAGGCTAATGAGTTCCCGCTGGTTTTTTTCTACAAAAAGAGCCCTGCCCCCGGGGCATCTGCGCCCCCTCTTCGTTCACTTTCTGGGTTTCCGCCTGCTTCTGGAAATCTTTCCCAAACCCGATGCACTTACAATCTCTTTTGGAAGGATTGTCACCATCTTTGTTTGTCATGTGCCCGGGAAGGCTTCCTATTTTCAAAGGCGG